>OY757552.1:17297312-17328258 GCA_963584105.1 Alviniconcha strummeri
ACAAATTACAAAATACCAAAAAGTACAAAAGTTTAAAGCAACATCACCTCATGACATATGTACCATTGCTGGCAGAGCATCTTCTCCAGAACTGTACAGGTAACACAGAACACATGTTATAATTATAAAGAAGCACTGCCAAGCTCAGCCCTTCAGTGTAATTTCATAGGACCAGAACAATTCCAAGTTCATTCAGTTTATACAAAAATGTACAAAAAACAACAACAACGTACTTTGAATTCATGCAAAAGGTTTCAATCATAATTTTGGCCTATGCCAGCTAACAACAATCATTCTTCATTCTTGCTTTTAAAAAAAGGGAGAAGAGGTCCAGAGGACATGTTTTAACACAAATGAGATCTACACTTACCGCACAGTCACTAATTGCCTTCCACTATCTTTCAGAAGATAAAGCCCTCCCCCACAGATTTCATAGAACACCTTTATCATCGGAACCCAGACTTTTCTATTCTGACACAGAACAAACACATGAGCAAGCAGTCGACTTAGCGTGACTAGAACCGCTGAACAGTTCACATAAAATGAACAAACAGTATGAAAATAGTGAACAATTTACATATCACTAAGACAGACTGAATGCCAGCAGCCACTGAAAGATGCAAATTGCTTCAAACAAACAGAAATAAATCAGCTGTAATCTAGAAGTATAAAAACGAGTCCTGCTATAAAACGCGCCAAAAATGGAGATGCCTTGCTGTAGTTTACAGGGTGCAGCCCTCGTTCAATGGACGAGGCTTGCTGACAAAGTGAGGTTGCCCTGGTAACACCCTGGGAGGTGTTGAACTGCTCACTACCCAAGGGAAAGCTGTGCCAAAGCAATGCTGTGTGCTGAAGAGAACAGTCCCAAGCTGCCCTGCCATTTTGCTGACAACCCGAAGCCCAGTGCTTTCACGCTTTTCTTGTGAGTCAGCTGTCTGCCCATCAAAGGCCTGAAAAAGGCAAATCACTGAAAAATTGCAAACCGCTTTGTAGTTTACCCATATAGGTCATTCATGTTTGTTCTCAAGTTGGACTGGATGACTGGATTGATGCCAAGTTGTCTTGGAAGATGTACTGCAGGGGACTCAAATCAAAGGGGGTGGGGGTGCATATAGGAAAACCGGACCTAACACAATAGCTATACTGTCCCTCACTACCAGAATGATGCGGCAGTCAGCCAAGCAGCAGTGTTACTCCATTTCACCCTTCCAGTAACTGGGGACGGCAAAGTCACTGGTCCACACAATACTGTATGCCATGACTGGTTACCAAAGTACCCTACCATGACCAGTTACCAAAGTACCCTACCATGACTATTTACCAAAGTACCCATCCATGACCAGTTACTGAAGTCCCAATAAAAGTCAAGTGCACCAAATAAAACTTTCACAACATAGAGCTGCCACCAGGGATCTCTTCCTTCCAGTAAAAATAAAAAATAAAATAAAAGGGGAGGGCCTATTTTTTTGTTTTTAAGTGATTAAAAAAAAAAAAATCAGTTTCAAAATTGTGCCTTCTAACTGTAATGAACTGTGTGTGGCCCTTTTGGTGGGGTGTACCTACCAGTATTCTCAAGTCAGGCTGTAAAACATTTTGGAGCAATAAAAATTATTGCAAAGTGTACAAGTAAAATGAAAAAAGCAACAACTTCAACTGGCATGCAGTCATATCAAGGAAAATAAGGCAGTAATACTTTAACTTCGGAATGGGATGAAAATCCACCTCAAACCAACAAAGTTAATTTTTTCAGCTATGGAGAATACAGGTGCAAGAAAAAGGGGGGCATGGGCAGCCAGTCCTCTACCCAACGAAATCACACAATCACTGTACCTTGAGACAAAATGGACCGCGTTTGATTACAAGAATGTCTGAATGGCAAAGTTTGCAGAGCAACTGCTCAACACTCACATTCGGCACTTTTTACAAAACCATCTCTTCAAGATCATTATGATCTGGGCCTAGTTTCCAAGTTAGTCCATGCTGATCAGTCATTACAATGATGCACAGTTAGAATCTGAAAGAATTCTGTAATATTCCAAACCTCAAATAAAACATCTTGTTTATGGTATCCATGATGGATGGCTAAAATCTCTCTCCAGAGGTGTGAAGTTTCAAAAATGGAGGACTGCTCAGTTACATCCCAAGACTGCCAACAGAACTAGTCTCGTGTTTTTTTGGTCAGAGTCCATAAGATCTCTTGGCCACAAAAGAAACAGCCTTGTATCTTATCTTCCATCAAAACCCCTTTGTGGTCTGAATATAAGTACAAACAATGCAATACAAATGACAAAGATCATTTCAACTACAAAAAATGCTTCACGGAAAATGGATGGGAACAACACGAGGTGTCCATGTATCCTTTAAAAGTTAAGGCTGTAGCCTTTGTGGAGCAGCTTGAGGCACCACCTTAACATGGACGATGCGAGATGCCGAACCTGGTCCCAATGATTTTTACCCGCTTTTCGTAACTTTAAGATGGCAATGCTTTATTACTGCCTTTCATACTACAGCTAGTTCATGGATTAGACGCACAACGGTTTCATTTTTCACTTTCACTTTTTCTTGAATTCTGGCCCACCACATGTACACAAGTTTTAAACAGCGCCAATGTTAAGATTACTGCTGCTGCCTGGCTGGTGAGCTGAACACAGATCATTACACCGACTCGTACATTTCAAGATAGTCAAAAGTAATAATTTAAAAAGAAAAAAGGGGTGGGTTGGGGTTGTTATGATTGGGCAAAGTAAGGGACCAGAGAAACATGCACAGATTACAAAGTAAAACATTTGATTCCAATAAAAGCGTGACGAATTCATACAACTAATGGCAGTTTTAACCCCTTGCGCAGCAGGGATAGGCAACAAACTGCACAACATGTAGCAGCGCTATCCCTCCCTCAGGACTATTTCCACATTCCCCCCCTCACCTAACATCTGCTACCCCTCCCTCAGGACTATTTCCACATTCCCCCCTCACCTAACATCTGCTACCCCTCCCTCAGGACTATTTCCACATTCCCCCCCTCACCTAACATCTGCTACCCCTCCCTCAGGACTACTTCCACACTCCCCCCACCTAACCTGTAGCAGCACTACCCCTCCCTCCCCACCTAACATGTAGCAGCACTACCCCTCCCTCAGGACTATTTCCACACTCCCCCCAACCTAGTATGTAGCAGCACTACCCCTCCCTCAGGACTACTCCCCCCCCCCCCCCCCCCCCCCCCCCACATGGAGCAGCGCTACCCCTCCCTCAGGACTACTCCCCCCCCTCACCCCACTTCCGACCTAACGCCCCTTGAGCTTGCTCCACCAGCCCCTCCCCATTTTCTTGCTGGGAACTCCACCACTGCTGACCCCCAAGAGATGCCGTAACAGCTTCTCACAACACTGTGTGCTCTTCAACACTGAGCAACAGCCCGGTCCGTTCCCGCAGAACCCCAAATACTCTCCAAGCAGCAACTGCTTGCCTGCCGTCCTTTCACCCCTACCACAACTTGCACCAAGGCCAGGCGAGCCGAGAAGGGAGCGCGCATTTACAGTGAGCATGCAGGGGAGCTGGGGCTGGCCATGGCGAAACCAGCTGTGGCACGCAGGAGCAAAAAGGGGGGCAGGTCAGAGGGCACTGCTTGGGGTCCGAACCCCGATCCACCATCACCGTCCACGCTCTCTCGCACCAGTTTCAACATGACGCGACTACTGCTGCCAAATCTTGTAGGTCAATTTACCCTTTGGTTCATTTTCATAATGTATCACTGGCACTCTGAATGGCCCCCTTCCTCATCACCTTTTCTGACAGCCACAACAATGTAATGGAAGGAAACAGCCTGACATCCCCTAAACCTTTCCTACACACCATAGCACAATCCCCAAAGGAAGAGTATACCCAGGTAAGCAACCACCCCTTCAATTAGCCCCCCCCCCAATATTTCCCTCTTTTAAAGCTTTTCCCTCAATCCATCCCTTCGTATTTCCCCTTTTAAGACTTGTCCATCAACCTGCCCCTTAACATCTCCCCTTTCAAAACTTCCTCCCAACCTATCCCTCGTTTCCAACCTTTAAGACCTGTCCACCTACCTCCCACCTTTCCCTTCATATTTCCCCCTTTTCATCACCAGAAGTCATAAAACACAAGACCTCTTTACTGCCAACCTGTTCCATCGCATTTCTCTTTCTTGAGACCACTTCCCTGTGTTCTTTCACATTCTCCTTTCTTACCCTCTCACCCCCACCAACCCCATCTGTTCCTTCATATTTCCCTTTTCTTCTTTCACATTTTCCTCTTTAAGACCACTTTTTCCCATACCTGTTCCTTCACATTTCCATCTCTTCAAGATCACTTTTCCCCTTCCACACTCCCCCTCCCACCTAACATCTGCTACCCCTCCCTCAGGACCACTTCGACACTCCCCCCCCCCAGTCCTTCACATTTCCATCTCTTTAAGACCACTTTTCCCCAACCTGTTCTTTCACATTTCCATCTCTTTAAGATCACTTTTTCCCTAACCTGTGCTTTCACATTTTCATCTTTAAGACCACTTTTCCCCTACCTGTTCCTTCACATTTCCATCTCTTTCAGACTTTTCCCCTAACATGTTCCTTCACAGTTCCATCTCTTTAAGACCACTTTTTCTCTAACTTGTTCCTTCAGTTCCTCTTTTACCCCCCCCCCCCCCCCCCAACCCCATTTCCCCACCTTTTAAGACCATTTTTCTGGCCTCTGAAATCTGTCCCTTCATACCTGGGAGTGCACAGGCCCCTGGCCAGTTTTGCTGGAGTGTTGGGGGGGGGGGGGGGGGGGGGGGGTCCCGAAGGGTTCCACAGTAGCACAGCTGGTACCCACTCTCAGCTACAATATACACTACCACCACCTGAACCAGCCCCTGCCCACAGCAGGCATCAAAATGGACTTTGCTGTGTTTGCACCCATAAACCATCGCAGCTGGTTTTACTGGCCATTATCGCAAGCATCACAGCTAACAGCTTCCAGACAGGCTGTTGGAATAGGTGCAAGGCAGGCACTCTTGTTCTGCGTCCAACAGCCATGCACCGCATTACATATCCCCAGGTCACTGCACCATATCAGACATCCCCAAGTCATCACACCATATTAGACATTCCCAGGTCATCGCACCGTATTAGACATCCACAGGTCAAGTGATGCCCCCACAGGCAGTGAACAGGGAAGCCCCCTAGTTCTGGTGGTCGAAGCAGCATCGCTTAGCCCCTTCTGCAGATGTTTCTCTCTGTACGGCAAGTTCAGACAATGTGGTCTGGAGTCCAATGACCAGTTCCAGACACTCGCTGAGACAACAAGGCAGACATTCTGACTTAAACGTCCAACAGGCACAATGGAACAGCGTTGCCAATAATTTGGGTGCATTGTCTTTTGTAAGTTTTCCAAAAGGCAACAATTTATGACAGAACAAACTGGTACACATGTTTAGATCAAGTTGGTTTGGTCACTGTAGTATGTGCTTAGATAGTTGATTTGGTCTCTGTAGTAGTGCCTGAACATTTGCAACAAAGATATCCTCCTCACAGACATTTGGGCCAATGCAATCTACTGATTCAAGTTGATGCAAGGTTATCCTGACACATGGAAAAGGGCACCTGCCCAGTACAATTTCACTTTGCTGGATTTGACAACATTACTGAAATGCTGACATTGCAGAATAAATCGTCATTTACAAAACTGTATTCCACAACATGTGAATTTCATGTAACACTTGTTTTTGCCATTATTAGACTTATTCTACTTTGCAGTCTGCTGGTTTGGTTTGAATTTCACTTTCTGACAACCTCTGCTATTTGACATTCACCAAATCAACCAACCAACGCCTATCAGCACTATAGTAGCTTTTATTTCATTCAACTGTTAGCTCATTTGAACATCTCCCCCCCCCCCCCCCCCCCAAAAAAAAAAGCTCACACAAAAAGAGGAGAAAATGGCACAGCTGCTCCTGGTCTTATGATAAAATCATCCTAAAAAGACAATTTTAATCCTTAAAAAGGTGAAAGGTAAGAAGCCATGGAATAAAATCCACATGAAGGCAGGGGTTAATGGCCACCATACATGAGACATAATACTCAAAATACTACACTACTAGCTTGCTGTTCATCATGATGATGATGATGATGTCTGTTTTTATAGTGTACAATTCCAGTAACCTGTATGCTCAGTGTGCTGGTCTTGTGTTCATGACCTTAAGTTGGGGGGGGGGGGGGGGCGGATGACAAGAGCATCAAAAGGTTCATCATCACTTCTCTCTCAACACATTCATCCCACTTACTCCCTGACAAATCAGCTAAAACGGCACTCAGTTGACAAACAATAAAAATAGCCCATGTCCCTGACGGCATGCTACAATATCTGCACCCAAATCCAAAAGTCATAAAATCATTGCTTTGACCCGACCGCTTTCAAGCAGGGGGTAGTAACTGTGCATCACAAGTCTCCACAAGGAGAGAGAACCAACAGACCATCCATAACTTAGTTCAGTGTTTTTATACAACTGGCAAAATGTATGTGCACGGGAAAGAAAACAACTCTTGGGGGGGAAAAAAAAAAAACACAAAAAAACATTGTCATTATTTGACAAGGTAATAAAATCCATATATATATATAAAAAGCCTTTGGCAAGTTTCTTTTTCTTCCAGATCTGTCACTGTAGAGCCACATTGTGCGAGCAACGCAACAGTAGACAAACAAAACAAAAAAGTCACAAAACAAACAGCACTTTGGGAGGATGTACCTAGTACAAGTAAAAATGGTTTTGACATTGAAACAAGGTTGTGGTCACTACGTTTCACCTGCCTCAAAACAAACCAAGCCTCGAGTGCCATGGCAGACACTTAGAACAGCACAGACATATTCTGTTGAGGCAGGTGTGAAGTTATCAGTCCATGAGTTGTGCACAGTTGCCGTCGCTGCTAAGATGGAGCAGGTCCAATGCCGAAGTCTCGGCTCCCTACATAAGGTCTATGGCTCACTCCCCACAGGTCTGCATTTCCTATGAGATGTCCACTTTTCCTCACAGATCTGTTTCCTATGAGAGGTCCATGTTTTCTCACAGGTCTGTTTCCTCAGGCTTCCACTGGAAATGAGGTAGACTGGCCACTTTAGTGGCTCTCACTGTTTGCCTCCATTAAACCACCTGACTTCATCACTTTGGCCGTGTTCTGCGTGGGGTGGGGGGTGGGGGGAACAAAGAAACGGAGAAAAACGAAACAAAAAAACACACACCACTAAAAACTGGTACTTGCTTGATTTGCAAACAGAACCCATGCAAATCACCACCCAACTGACTTGACGCAGCCAAGCGAAGGCACCAGACTGGGCTCAAGCGAGATGACCGAGGCATGCTCCACTCTTTTCTGTTTTTTGGACTGCCGGTCTCCAGCTTGCAGTTCACCTCCAGGTTAACCAACACAGCTGGCAATCAGACTAACTGGACGCAGAAAGAGGCCACTGTCGGCTAGGGTCAGAGTGGACGAGTTGCTTGAGACCAGGGTCAGCATCCCTCCGGCCATCTGAGCGTAGATGCCAGCAGCCTGCCATTGATCAGCTGTTGTGTCGGGTCAGGGTGTCCCCTCGACACTGGCGCCTTGTGTCATCAGCAAAGTCCGGCCCTGCTGCAGGGGAAGTAGGAGAGGTGGGGGCAGGATTGATTGCTGTCAGACGTAGGTCTGCATGGCATGGTACATCTGCATCAGGACTGCTTTGTGCACAGGAAGACAGGAGCGGCGATCGTTGGTGGCTGGGTCGTACGTCAACCAGGATAAAGAGTTGTAGTTGGCCAACACAAACCTGTCCGCACACATAAAAAAACACCCAATAATAATGGAACTTTGTAAAGCGCTTACCAACAGCTCAAAGCACTGCATGCATGCATGCACGCAGCAAACTGGTTCCCTACATCTGCCCCATTGGTACTGGGCACATGAAGCATTTCATGGTCACTAGGCACTCCACTAACAAATCTAGAGATTCTCAACCTCTTTTCACACTCAACTGCATCACAACTAGAAAGTGAAACAGCCTGTGTCTAACAGCATCTTCAAACGATTTTACAATTCAGTGTTCTGACTCACCACACTGCCTGGGCTTGCTGGGATCGCCCTGACATAAGCACACTGGTTGACTGGGTGTAAAACACCAATTTACTTACTTACTGAGCTTGCTGGGACCTTTTCAACAGTTTTGGGATGGACATCCAGTGGCAAGTGACTCACCTCAAGACGTCACAAGTGAGGTGGGAATCCAGGGGGTGGTTGCTGCCGTTGGGGTTGCTGGAAGAGTGGTCAAGTTCATCCTGCCACTGCCGACTGGACATGTTGACGTGCAGTGCCGCCTGGTGACACAAGCAGGGTTTTTCTTCAATGCAAAGCCAGCACAAGGGGCTTAGAACACACAACTAATCTTTAGCCTTTAACCCCTTCTCTGCCATGATGTCGTTTGAAAACAACTCGTGTAAGTGCGAAATTTGAAACCTTTCAGCCTTTTGTCTGCTTTTTCGCACTGGCATATAAAAGGATTTTCATTAAAAAGCACAGCATTGAAAATAGATGTTATAGGACCAGAAAATATACTGTCTGCAGGCGTGTCTGTGCATCTTTCAGTCTGAAAATTGTCCAGGCTGGGGCAGTGAAGGGGTTCAAAACAAAACAAAACAAAAACCAGCTGTGATTATGCACTAAGTCCTGGGTTCTCAGAGACCATACACAGCCCCTACACTCTGGCTGGAGATGATAAAGATCCCAGTGAGAGGATCCATGAGCACATCCATGAGGACTGACCTTGAAGCAGACGGGGGAGGTGTGCTGGTTCTCAGGGCAGGAAGACCAGAACCAGTGGGGGAGGGGCCCTGTGGGGGCGGTGGACAGGAAGTAGCCCATGGCCAGGGGCTGCTGCAGCAGGTTGTTGTCATCCTGGGGGTCTGACGCTGCTTGACCGTTGGGGACCTGAAACAACCCAAACGCAGACTGATAAGCCTGCCCAGGCATCAGCAGCTGACGTGAAGTGCCGGAATGATGAGTGTGTGTGTGGATGCATACATGTGATTATGTGTATGTGCATGAGAATACGAGTGCATATTTGTATTGGGTAGTTACACGTGTGCATGTGTGTGTGAGGTTACGAGTGAAAGAGTGTATGCACATATCTGTTTGTGCGTGAGGATGTTAGTGTCTGTGTTGGTGGGGGGATTTTTAACCCCATGATCACGTACCATTTTCATATCTTCAAAGTCATGTACATTAGTTTTTGCATGTGTACGAGTGTGTGAACGCATGCATGCAAGCGTGTGAGCACATGTGCTTGGTTGTGTCTGTACATACAAACAGCATATACTCCGTGTGTGTGTGTGCATGTGTGTGTGAGTGCACGTGCATGCAAGCAAGTCATGCAGCAACAGGAATAAAACTTAAAAAAGAAGCCAGCCACTTACGGAGGAGGGTTCGTTGGTGCGTGAGGACTGCCGGGCCCGGTCCTGAATGGCGCTGGGTGAGCCGGGCTGGGGGTCAAAGGGGTGGTCGTCCAGGATGTCCATGAAGTCCATGCCCTCCATGCCCTGACCCATGTTGCCCAGCTCCTGGCCCAGATCCGTGTCTGGGAACACGTCATCTGGGAACATGTCCAGCGGGTCGTACGTGTCCATGGGGTTGTTGGGGTCGCCGGGCTGCAAGGGGTTGGCGTTCACCTGCGCACCCATCAATTGTGTCAGCACTCGTGAGGCGTCAGAGAGAGGATGTGGGACTAAGGCACTCCTCCTAAGTGTAGCTGCTTACTGGCATTAAGCAACTTGAGAAGCAGACCTTCCCTATGCCCAAGTGACTGACAAAGCTGACTACCTGATTACCACAAAGCCGGCTATCTAAAGCCAACTACCTTGCACCAAAGTCTGCAACTGTTGACAATACAGGCTTCCGAAATGACACTGAGCCTTAAACAGTGGACAAAGCAGATGACCTGACAACTGCTGAGCCAATAACAACTACTGTATTACCTGAAAAAGCAGATTAACACCATACAGCCCCTATCAACTGAACTGTATCACCTGAAAAAGCCCCTGTCAGTGGACAAAGAGACCACCTAACCTGACTGAGCTAGCAACAAGTGATAAAGCACACTACCTGGGCAGTGGCAGAGGTAGGAAAGACCAGGATGTGGGTGACGGAGGCGTCTCTGGGCGTCTGCAGGGGGCAGTTGGAGCTCTGCTTTTCCTCCTGCTTGAACGTGTCAGCCATCACCTGGAAGCTGGGGTTCATCTCCATGGAAACCACGCAGGCGCTGCGCACACAGGGCGACTCTGGCGAGAGGGAGCACTGGGTGCACATGTCCCGCACACGACGACTGGCTGCCTGCAAGTTCCTCTTGCCCAGCAGTCCTGACCAACCTGTTGGAACAGTTCTGACATGGTGGTTACTGCTCCCTGGCATTATCCTGACTAACCTGTTGGAACAGTTCTGACATGATGGTTATTGCTCCCTGGCATTATCCTGACTAACCTGTTGGAACAGCTCTGACATGATGGTTGCTGCTCCCTGGTATTATCCTAACCAACCTGTTGGAACAGCTCTACTATCATAGTTTTATGCTCCTGGATATTACCCTGACTTACCTGCAGAAAGGTTCTCTAATATTTCTGCCAAAACTATATGTCAACTGGCAAAAACTCTGAAAAGATTTGGAAGTGAAAGCAGGTTTACTCAGAAATCGTGTCTATGGCAACTCCAGTTGCTACATGACCGTACAGGCACAAACGTAATTTATCTACTGACCTGTATCTGCTGGGCTGACACAGTGTCATAAGCAGGGCAATCTAAGCACTGGCCATCCCCACCCTACATTCGAGAACCGGAAGTCTTGTCCTACCTTTCAACTCTCCATGTCCCATGCGCCCCAATCGACCAATGACAATGCGGGCAGAACGGGTTGACATGGAAATGATGCCAAGGATGTAGTCCCACAGTTTGGACAGAGCATGTTTTCTTGCTGATGCCTTCTTGCGCTGGTTCCTACACCACAAAAACATTGAATCAAACAACGCTGTTTCCAGTACCCAGACATCAACATCTGCAAGCATGAAATGCAGAAGTCTCCAATTAAACCCACAAAACAATCATGCAATCATAATTTCTTCATCCAAGAGTCAAAATATGTGCAAACACACTGACATGCAATGTTCCGTCACATTACCAGGTGGAACTGTAGTTTCCTGCTGGAAATGTGGATCTTCTATCAAGTTATCTGTGATAAGGTTACCAGTTGTAAAAGTGAATGTGCCATCAAGTTACCTGTAATGTAAAAGCAAATGTGCCATTAAGTTACCTGTAATGTATATGGTGAATGTGATGTTCTCTGTGAAGTTGCCTGCTGGAAATGAAGATGCTCTTCTGTCAAGAATACCTGATGTTTTGTTAAATTACCTGTTGGGAATTTGAATGTCCATCCAGTTACCTGCTAGAAAAGTGGATGCTCACTCAAGTTATGTCTTAGGCATGTGGACACCCTTGAAAATGTGGATGTTTCACTCTGTCATGTCACCTGGGGGGAACATAGGCACTTTACCCAGTTACCTGTCTGGAATGTCAGCGGCTAATCACATCACTCGTCATGACTAAGGAAGCCCCATCAAGCTACCTGTTGGGAATGTGGATGTTGATGACGCAGGTGTCCAGCAGTTCACCCCGATTGTCGGTGCAGACAGCCAGCAGATAGCGCTGGTCATGCGACAGGCAGTAGGCCACGAAGAGGATGTCGGACTTCTCTGTGGACTCCCCACAGCACTCGGACAGCTGAGCCTGCTGGTTCTTGAGCGGAGCCAGGATGTAGGGAGGGCTGTACAGACGCAGGGGGCTGCCCGGCTCGCTCTGTTGGCACAGCAGGGAACAGGGAGATAAACTTCAACCACTGGTGAACACATCCATAGGTAAAAAGTACAACAAATTCTGATGTCTGATGATATCCAGAGGTAACATCAGGTCAACATTAACTTCAACGTCCAAATAAAACCCGTTTTAACAAATGAAGGTTGCATCATTCTCAAGGAGTTTCTACCAAGTTCAATAGTCCAGACAGTTGAAACTAGTAAACCAATGGAATCACTCAAGTGATTCAAAGTCCGGCTCACTGATCTGTCCCACACTGACAGAAAAAACTAAACAAATCTTTCTGAAACATGTAATGCAGGGGCAGAGAAAGTGAGAATCTGAAAGCAAAGTTTTCCCTAACAAATCCAGCTACAGTAGCACAGTGACCTGTGTGGAAGTGTGTGGTGGGCACAGGAGGGACCTCCTCCACCCTCACAAAGTACCCCAGCATTACACCTAACCATTCAAGACCCTTTTCCCCTGTGACATTCACACGGCAAGCTTCCAGGAGGCACAAGGGCTTTCTGAACTCATCCCAATCACTGACCGCTTTGTTCTTCAGGAACAGCTCGGCACCCGCGGCAGGTCCAAAACCAGTCATGGAACGTCCCACGATGCTGTGCGTCAGGTTCCAGCGACAGGAGGTGAAGACAGAGAAGGCCAGCGACTTGAGGGCCTGGTGCTGGGCGCTGCTCTCCTGGTGGTCCAGGATGGTCTTCAGTGGAACCACCTGAAAACATCCAACAGATGACGGTCAAGAGGCTGTTTGTTCATCAGCTTTCCTCAGTTACTCCCTGGTTTAACCCATGCTGGATGAGAAGGTAGCAAGTGCTGCCATTTCCCCACACCTGTACATACAGCTGGGTGAGAAAGTTGCATGCACTACCATTTCCCCACACCTGTACATACAGATGGGTGAGAAAGTTGCATGCACTACCATTTCCCCACACCTGTACATACAGCTGGGTGAGAAGGTAGTATGTGCTACTGTTGCCCACACCTGTACATCCACCTGGGTGAGAAGGTAGCATGTACTACTGTATCCCCACACCTGTACATACAGCTGGCTGAGAAGGCAGCATGTGCTGTTATATTACCATGTCAGTTATTTCAACATGGAGTCTGTCATGCCTTCAAGATTACTATGGCTGAAAGCTATCCCGACATAGAACTCTTCATACAACACACATTTTGCCTGTTCTCACTCTGGACAAGATGCCAACAACGACAATGAGAGTATCCTCTGATCAGGGCCATCTGCTGGCACCAAAAGCCCCACCATGACTTTCCTCAAGCTGTTAGATGCATGGGAACTAGGCCCGGGCATCTTACCTGCAGGAAGGTGCTGTTCTGCAGCTGTGGGGGCAGCACCATCTGCTGGTAGCAGCGCAGGAGCCCCACCATGGCCAGGCGGTGCAAATCTGACCACTCCTGGCCGAAGGAGAAGGGGTCGATGAGGTAGACCACCACGGCCGGCATTGTGCTGTTCTCTGGCACTTCCTGTTCCATCACGTTTTCCCGCGTTGACGATCCCCCCTCGGCTTGCTGGCTGCCGTCTGCAGGAGACAAGATGCCAGACACACTCATCACAGTGTACTTGTTTGATCTAACATGTGGAAAATGCTCTGGCTACTCACCTACTGCGACTTCCGTTGTTCATTCACTCCCTATGATGGTTAAAAATGGGAAATGAGCCCCACTCACACAACTGGTAAGGTCAGGCACAAACACAAATAAGGTTATCATTGTGACAAGCGGTGAAAGAATCAATCTTACAAGTGTCTGACCGATCTGGAAATGCACAAATGGCACGCTTGTGAGCAGCTGCAATGGAAGTAACTGTGTAGTTAACACTCCCCTCAACACACAAAACTGGCTGGCTAAGAAAGAAAGAAGCTGTATAATGCCTAGCGCAAGCCTGGCTACAATGAGCTGGTTTTGCACGCAAAGCTTACTGCCGTTTCTCTGCATGTACCCAGCAACTTCCCGCGTAACTGGGCCCATCCCATAACCACCGAAACGTCGTCCCTTCTTCCCTGCTGTACCTTTGTTTTCCTCGGCGTTGGTCTGGCCACCGGTGGGGGTGGATGCAGAGGCCCCAGAGGCGGGGGACTGGCTGGACTCAGGGGTGGTCGGGGGCGCTGGCTCTGGGGTCTTGAACTGAGCTTTGTGGGCAGTGTTGGAACCAGTGTCAAAGGTTGACCTGTCCAGATTGTTGTCCACCAGAAGAGGGCCTGGAGAAAAAACAAGGACTGTGTCATTGTGTCAGGCATACCAACAATGGGACTGTGATCCGTAGCATGCTTTATACCACCCCCAACCCGAGTTTTCGAAACTTTTGGTCTTTCAGGACAAGACTGCTTAAAATATAGAGGAAAAAAGGCTTGAACATATTTGACGGATACATTTCAAATTCTGATACTTCTTTTAAAAGAAATATCAGTTAAGAAGTAATTATGATGGTCAAACTTGGGTCTGAATGGGGTGGGGGAAGGGATCCTCTCTGTAAATGGGGTTGTTCAGAGAGAAACTGAACAACCCAGACAAATGTCTTAGGAACAACAGATTCTGTTGGCAAGCCCTATACCTACACTCTTCAGTGTTAGCACTTACCTAACAAGTGTTTGAGGACTTGGGCATACAGCTTCAGCTTTGCTGCCATTGGATTGTCACCTGCAAGAAAGAAAGGTCAGTAAAGATCAAACAAACTCGCAAACACTTTCACCTCATTTCCTGGACATGTTATAGCCTACAATGTGGGTCAACAGTACAGCAAGACAGTTCCAGGTGGAAAACCCTGAACTGCTCGTGATCCATCAAATGACAATCGGAATACAAGATGAGCTGGAGACTCAACGTGAGCACTGAGTAAGGAGCTTGGGACTCACTTTGTACAATGAACAAAGGGCTAGTGACTCAATCTGTGCACTGAGCAAAGGGCTAGTGACTCATTCTGTGCACTGAGTAAAGGGCTAGCGACTCACTTTGTGCACTGAGTAAGGGACTTGGGACTCAATCTGTGCATTGAGTAATGAGCTCAGGACTCCATTTTTGTTGAGTAAGGGGCCCATGACATGCTTTGTGGACAGAGCAAGAGGCGAGTGACTCACTTTGTGCACTGAACAAGGGGCTAGTGACTCACTTTGTGCAGTGAGTAAAGCGATAGGGACTCACTCTGTGCATTGAGTCAGGAGCTCAGGACTCCATTTTTGTGTGGAGCAAGGGGCCCCTGAGATGCATTTTGTGGACAGAGCAGGGGGCTAGTGACTCACGTTCTGCAGCGAGCATTCATTATGGCTAACAACACAAAAGACAAAAGCAAGGACACAAGCGACAGCTCTGCACTTACCTATGAGATTGAACCAGTCTTCCACCGGTTTCTGCGATACTATCTGGGCTGTGTTTTTCCCGATGCGCATGATGCCATCACGCAGCGGCTTGAAGGGCACGTGTCGGCCCAAGCGGCACAACTCGTACACAGTGCTCAGCTCCCGGAAGAAGCTTTGCACATGCTGCAGCACAAACTCGTTGTCGGGGGCAACCACAACGTAGATGATGTCACGTGGACGGCTGAACGGCTCCATGTACTGCTTGTCCTGAAGAGCAAAGACTTTCGTGAAGATGGAACCACTGCTGACTTTACAAAGGTTAGAGCAGCCATTTTCTCACCATTTGTCCTGTATCATATACTGTTCAAATCTTAGTTTCAAAAGACCAACTGTAAACTTATCCAATCCAGCACCGTGCATCTACAAACACTCCACCTCACACATGCACTGACACAGACCCAACCTCTCTAACAGACCCCATCTCACACATGCACAAACACATCTCTCTCTCTCTCTCTCTCATACAAACACCAGGTTAGGTGCGTATAATGCACCATCTCTTAGCTTCCGATCTTGTTAGATGTGATCTTGTTTTATATGTAGATAGTGAGATATCATTATTCTGTTGCTTTCCTTTATTCATTAATATGATTTTGTAATTCTCTCTCTCTCCTGAAAATTACTTTTGAATTTGTCTAACCTTGCTTTATTATTGCTTTGTTTGTAAGTTGTAAGTTGTGAAGTTTTAGACATAAATTAGTTTTTGTTTTAAGTTGTTTTTCAACCCGCATAATTAACTGTATTCTTGTTTGGTGTATTGAGTATTGCTGTGTTTGTCATAAGGGACAGATCTGCAAAAAAAGCCGACTTGTGCTTAAATATTTATCCTTGCGTAATAAAGTATTATCTCATCTACCACCATCTTACACACTGATCCAACTTCTCTTTCTCTCTCAGTCAAAGACCCCATCACAAACACAGATCCACCTCTCTCTCTCTCTCTCACACACAAATGCAGACCAATCCTCTTGCTCCCCCCCCATCCCCCGAAAAAAATAAAAAATAAACTGCCAGTCAACTTACCCAGAACCTGATGGTGTAGGGGGAGACAGAGAGCCAGTCCCGATCATGTGTGACCAGCAGGTGGGGAATAGGTTGTGGTTCACTGCTTTCCACAGACCCTGAAAAAGACCAGCCTACCATGTGTCATCAGTATCACCATTTCTACAGACCATGACACAAACCAGCCTTCAGCATCGTCAGTATCACAAAACCCAGCCTACCGAGCGACATCAGCGTCAGGGCTGCAGACCCTGACAAAACCCCAGCCTCACGTCCCATGCTTATAACGCAGACATAAAGAGCAGACCCCTTACACAACAAAGCAGATGCAATCCGCTCCTACACTGGCAGCCTCCCAAACCTACCTCTGCCTGAGAGCTGGTGAAAGTCTTTCCAGGACAGTGGCCCCTGAAGCTTGTAGGTGTGCTCCCACAGGCGCGTGATGGGTTTGTACTGTATGGCGTCTTGCAGCAGGGGCTGGAGAGACTTGAGGCACTGAACAATGTCCTGAGAGTTGTGAGGTAAGCGGTGAGCCCCTGAAACACAGCAGGAAAAATACAGGTCAACACCACTGCAGGGCTCTGCTGGGCTTGGCAAGACAGAAACACACTGCACGCAAGTGCTGTTGCTGAACAAGTTCCTTGGAGCTTGTAAGTAGGGGGCCCAGGAAACAACAGGTCAGCACCGCTGCAATGCTCTGCTGGGTTTAGCAAAGACAGGAACACACTACACACAGTCACTGCCATCACTGAACAAGTTCCATGGAGCTTGTAAGTAGGGCACCCGAGAAACACAACAGGTCATCACCACTGCGACGCTTTGTTGGGTTTGGCAAGACAGAAACACACTACACACAATTGCTACTGCTGAACAAGTTCCTTGGAGCTTGTAAATAGGGTGCCCGGGGAAACAACAGGTTAGCACCACTGCAATGCTCTGCTGGGCTCAGTAACACAAGAACATATTTCAAAAAAAATGCCATGCAACATTAAACAATAACTAAGCACACGGTAAACAAGTGGTCCCAAGCAGAGGAGCTGACAACAATGAAACTAGTACTTCAACCATGTGCAGAATCATCTTGGGGACTGCCTCGAACTGAAGCATGCAAATCACAAAAAATGAGTTTTGCGCTCAGACCTGTCCTTGCAATGACCATTACAAAGATTCAACACCTGATTGGGGGAGAACTTCACAACAACTGACACTAGCAGTTTTATCCTTCCAACACTCATGACCTTGAAATTACACCAAAGTCTCCCAAAATGTTAAAAAATACAAACTTCAATGGTAGTTGTTATCATGAAAAGTTGGAAAGCTCTCTCTAGACTAAAACAGCCAGTGTTAAAGTGTGCACTCTAGCTAGCCAGCCTGGTGGAAGGACACCACTTATCACACAGACCAGCACCACTGGTTTTCCCAGACTCACTCTCTTCTTTGGCGCTGAGCTCAGAGAAGTTCAAGTCAACCCTGAGTATGCAAATAACACCAGAAGAAAACATCTGGAAGCAAATGAACATCACCCACAACCCCCCTCCCTCCCCTACAACCCCCCTCCCTCCACAAAGACCCCTTTCCAATGATTTTTTTGGGGTGTGAGGAAGTTCATCACTGGCTGGACTCAGCATGCAGTTGCCTAAACAGCAAAAAGACACGGGGTCTGTCCATGTTATGATGTCACAATGTAACTGTGAGAAAACAGCTGCAAACACAAAATCTCACCCAGTACTGGGCCACCCCCTGGGTTCAACCAAAGCAGTGAGCAAAAATCGAAGGAATGCACAAAAAAGTAAGTTCCTCTACAGATGCGAGGTTCCAGAGAGGCAGCACATTGCCCTGCTGCAGTTCCTACCTCTTATAAATGGCCACTTGTGAAGACAGGTGATGCGCATGTTGGGGTCCTCCAGTTTGTGAGGATAGCAGTTGTTGTCCTGAGCTTGGCGGGCAATGTCCAGTGTCGTGTACACTGCTTCATTGCCGTCTGAAAGACACAATCCATTGTGACATTGACACAGACAATAATCAAGACAGACTGACACAGAGCACAATCAAGTCACATTGACACATCAACATACACTGACACAGAACAATCAACACATTGACACTGAGAACACATTGTCACTGAGAACAATCAACACACACTGACGCAGAGAACAATCAACACAATGACACTGAGAACACTCAACACACTGACACATCAGCATACACTGACACAGAGAACACACACACATCAGCATACACTGACACAGAGAACAATCAACACACACAGACACAGAGAACAACCAACAAGCTACTGTGTTTTGTTCTGAGACTGCCTGGCAATGTCCAGCGTTGTGTATGCAGCTTCACTGCCATCTGAAAGACACACTCCATCAGGACACTAACACAGTGACACTGATACACATTCTGTCACAGGCAGCGAGACAGTCAGAACACACTGGTCACAGGCAGTGAGACACAAATTTAGAACACACTGGTCACAGGCAGTAGAGACAGAACACACTGGTCACAGGCAGTAGAGAGAGTCAGAACACACTGGTCACAAGCATAGACAGAACACACTGGTCAAAGGCAGAGAGACAGAACACACTGGTCACAGGCAGAGAGACACAGTCAGAACACACTGGTCACAGGCAGAGAGACACAGTCAGAACACACTGGTCACAGGCAGAGAGACACAGTCAGAACACACTGGTCACAGGCAGAGACGCAGTCAGAACACATTGGTCACAGGCAGAGAGAAGGTCAGAAAACACTGGTCACAGTCAGAGAGACACAGTCAGATCACACTGGTCACCGACAGACAGTCAGAACACACTGGTCACAGGCAGACAGTCAGTCAAAACACTGGTCACAGGCAGAGAGACACAGTCAGAACACACTGGTCACAGACAGACACAGTCAGAACACACTGGTCACAGGCAGAGAGACAGTCAGAACACACTGGTCACAGGCAGAGAGACAGTCAGAACACACTGGTCACAGGCAGAGAGACAGTCAGAACACACTGGTCACAGGCAGAGAGACAGTCAGAACACACTGGTCACAGGCAGAGAGACAGTCAGAACACACTGGTCACAGGCAGAGAGACAGTCAGAACACACTGGTCACAGGCAGATGACAGTCAAAACACACTGGCCACAGGCAGAGATACAGTCAAAACACACTGGCCACAGGCAGAGATACAGTCAGAACACACTGGTCACAGGCAGTAGAGACAGAACACACTGGTCACAGGCAGAGAGACAGTCAGAACACACTGGTCACAGGCAGAGAGACAGTCAAAACACACTGGCCACAGGCAGAGAGACAGTCAGAACACACTGGTCACAGGCAGTAGAGACAAAACACACTGGTCACAGGCAGAGACACAGTCAGAACACACTGGTCAGAGGCAGCATGATGAAGTCAAAACACACTGGTCACTGGCAGAAAGATACAGTCAAAATACACTGGTCACAGGCAGAGAGACACAGTCAAAACACACTGGTCACAGGAGAGACACAGTCAAAACACACTGGTCACAGTCAGAACACACACACAGTCGGCCTCAGAACACACTGGTCACCACAACCAAGACACAGACTGACATGAAGAGCCAACTCACCTCTGAACCCCAAGACATCCAGCCCAGTACCATTGAAAGACGTGGCAGCAGCCATGTTGAGTGCAACCAGCTGACTGGCAGCGGCACTAGTGGGGAACGACACGGCAAATTGTCCCATCAACAAATGTAACACTTCCGGGGTAACGTCCTCCACCTCGCTCACCCCCTTCCCATCAGGCACCAGGTGGAGCGGTGGCTTGCGACGCTCGTAGCGTTCGTCTTTCATACCCGTCACATCCACCTCGTCCTCGTAGAAGAGCCCCGCGTTGAAGGCAAAGCGTCTGTTGATGATCGCGCTGAAGCCGCAAGTGCACTTATAGGACGACTCGGAGGAGCTGCCTGTGTCCGGGAGGTAGAGGCCAATGTCGGAACCCCTGATGTCCATATTGCACACACACACGTTACAGCTGTCAAAATTGTAGTCGCGGAAGAGGTTGAGGATGGAGTCGGACAAGAGGACGTTGACCAGAAGGGAGTGGACCTCTAGCAGCTGGGAGTTGGTGCCTGCGTTGTCCATGGAGTTCAGGGTCTTGTTGAGGTAGGAGGAGGGGGTGGATGCCGGGGATTGAAGCTCGTAGGACATGGGGGTGCGAGGGGTGCGCTGCTGCTGGGCAAAGGCAGGAGACGGGAGCGGACGCGAACTCATCCCTTCCACTGATGGCAAGTTGACATAGTTTCTGAAAAACGGGTATAATGTGTGTGTGTGTGTGAAAACAGGGCTCCTGAACAGCTGTTTTCAATCCCACTTCCCACAATCAGGATGTAAATTAGCTGCTATTTGGCACCCACGGCACCCAGTCAAACATGTGGGTTACATCAGGGCAGAACAAAGCTGATCAAACAAGTTTCACTTGCTGCTGATAACCACCACCAGTAGAGTTTGAAGACTATAGAGGGTAGAGGAACACTGAAGTTGAGGAAACCCAGAAGGAAGAAAGCTGTGAGCTTGTACACTGTTATGGGGTATAGTGCTATATAAGAGTTACCATTATTATTAAATTACACAATTTAAGGCACAATTCCTGGCCAGTGAAAAGCACAGCAAGCTACATCTGACCTACTCCAGGCTTAAAAGGGGGAACCTTTCAATGCTGGGTGTTCCCAGCAGACAGAACCTTTCACTTCCGCACCGGCAGTAACCCACTGAGGGAAAGTCTGGAAGAGCATCCCACAAGACTCCACGGCTCAAACACAATGCTTCCCCTACTTGAGTAGCCTGCTGACACAGCTCAGTAAGTCAGACACATCCTTGTGAACAACTCTGCCCATGTAACTTCCAAAACTGTCAGTCAGGCAAAGCCAGGAGCATTTCCTGACCCGCCAAAACAAAACGTAATGCGTAGCCTAGACATTCCCAACTCTTCTGTGGGTCTTTTGCAGTAGTCCCTTGTATACAATTGTCACGACTTATCCCCAAAGTCCCACCCTCAATCTGAGGCAGACTTCAGAATATGTACTGGTGCTGAGTAACGGAAGTGAACCTATCTTGTGAATAACTGCATTAATGGAAAAAAACCCAGTGTTGTTCCACGTCCAAAAAGAAATGAGAAGAGACTCACGTTCTAGGTGGATGCATGGCGTCCATCATGGGTAGCCCATACTGCCAGGTGGGTGGTTTGTACTCGGGTACACCCCCTGCTGGTGGGGATGACAACTGGCTTTTGGGCAGCTGGGAGTATTTGGGGGCACTGACATACGACACCTGCTTCGGTGGCACAAAAACATCAAACTGAAACAGACCACACATACATACATATTAAAACAGGTGTAACACAAAAACATCAAACTGAAACAGACCACACATACATACATATTAAAACAGGTGTAACACAAAAACATCAAACTGAAACAGACCACACATACATACATATTAAGGCCGGATACGGTAGTGCAAATTTGACCCAAAAAGTTTTTTGTCACTTTTTTTTTTTCCTGCACATACGTCTCTTTGACACCTATTAAACACATTTTCAGCCATGTTTTGCATGAAAATTGTTTTTAATGCCTTCAACTGTGCCAATAAAGAGTGCTTATCAAAGTTTGTCGCGTTGTTTTGAATTTATTTTGGGGAAAAAAGCACATTGTTTGACCCTTGCCGACGGCCCCAAGTCGAGCGAAAAGTAGGTCAAGTTTGGTATCGTTGGAAAGGTCGACCTCTCTTCTTTGTTCCAAGTTCGTCGTCATAATCGCCGAGACCGACCATAAATAGATTTCCCGCCGTTTCCGACCCTTGATTTTCAACGGAAATCTCCTTATATGGAGTAGTGACCAGCATGACATCATTGGATTCTGAAATTGACCAATCAGAAATCAGAACCAAGACTCCGGCCACGCTCGGCTGTACTCGGCCTTCCCACAATGCACTGCACTCGATTTCCGTTTTGGTGATAATTTGTCAACAAATCTGACCAGCTCAATCGATTCACGAAGTATTTCTGCAAATATTCCCTAAAGTTACACTTTTTTCCCGAAACTGTGTATTGCCATCAATACCAGAGATGCCACGGAAGCAAAATAAGCGGACTCATGACAAAGTGCTTTTATATCGAACGGCGAAAGCTGAGAAGAAAGTGAGGGTGAATGACCGTGAAGACACGCTGTGTGAACCGAAAGTGGTGGGGTGCCTCTCGGGTGAATTTTTTTTTTGGAGATGATGGGAGCTGCAGATCGTGTTGCAGATGGAATGGAACAATCTTGGATTACTGCTCATGTGTTCCAGTTGACTTGTTTGCTGACTGACGTTTCGTGCCCAACTTGTGGAGAAACCGGACTGTACATTTCAGTGTGTGAGGGATCGGATCAGTGGGCTCGATTCGCATCAAAGCTAGCTTTGACTTGCGATCTTTGCGAGTACAAGAAATTTTAAATGTCGTCTCCACGAACGCAGTTCAGTGACAAGAAGAACGTAGCGTATGAAGTCAACCCAAGAATGGTTGTATTTAGCCACGAAAGCAGTATTGGAGACAATCAAGTGATCATGATGTTGGGAATACAAGCACACGGTGATGATGACTTTGTTCCATTGTTTTCTGTTACTTTACTTTTTGTTGCATATTTTCAGCTTAAAATTCCTAAGGCTCTGGTTGTAATAAAGATACAGCTTTGAAACTTGACATGGTGTTGCTCTATACATTTATCTTGATTCATACAGAAGGTTTTATTGATAAAGTGAAAATTGTTGTATTTATGTAACATGGAATATATAAAAATCACTGAATTTTCCAGATGTTTATGTAAAATATTTGTAAAAAGTCAAAAATGAAGATATCCATAAAACCTTCTGTATGAAGTTTGATATTGTGTTCTTAATTAAAGTTCAAAAGGCAGTTTTGTTCTATGTGCATTATCTTTGGAGGAGTAGGGATTTTAAAAAAGGTTGTTTGGCGGCCATCTTTGATTGTTTCCATGGCAACAGGTGTCGAAAACAACATATAATTATACTTTTTTAAACTTACAATGTAAGGTCTTTCAAATGACCCTAAATGCAAAATCTTGATTTGACAAAGAAAAAAAATCAATTTGCACTACCATATCCCCCCTTAAAACAGGTGTAACACAAAAACATCAAACTGAAACAGACCACACATACATATTACAACAGGTGTAACACAAGCTTGAAACTTGAGTACAAACCAAAGTACAGATCAAATTCCATTCAATTTTGGATCTCAGAAGAGTACATAAGAGTACGTAAATATTACAGCCTACAAAAAGTCCACGTTTCAGAACACATTTTTATATCCCCAAAGAGGAAGGAGCAGACCTAAGATTTGAAACATCACCACAAAGCCTTCTGCCTATAGACAGCACCAGATGAAGTGTGGTCTCACCTTGGAGCCGTCCTCCCGACCAATGGGTCTGGTTTTGACTGGAAGCAGCAGCTCTGTTTTGACAATCGGCCCCTCCAATATGGTCACCTCCATCGGCGTCTCTGTCACTGTGTCCGGTGGTGAGTGCTTGTTGGTTTCCAAGGACGGAGGCGTAGGGTACATGCGTGTAAGTTCAGAGACGGCTGAAACAATAAGCAGCGGATACTACAGTTGCAGTGGGGGTAACATTTTCTTTGGGAGCAGAACATGCCCACAACCGGACCACATACAAGCATCCTTCATCACAAATCAACTCTTATGATGTAATGACCTTGTTTTGGTCCACTAACCATAAGAGCAAAGTGGCAATACACCAATACCATAACCTCCAAACAAGGGACGATCACGGCTCCATTAGTATAGGGAAGCTGCTCTCCAGGGCCTACATGTACCCCAACTTAGTTAACACAAAATAAGGCTGGCATGAAAGAAGAAGTTCGCGCCTCTTTCAGTTTCACAGTAAGTGCTGGGCTGTACAATCAATCAAGTTTTGATCTCTGTTACCACAGAACCAATGCCTCCTCAAAATGACAAAGTATTACAGCGACAGCCCAGTCAATCTTCCCAGGTAAATGAGCCAATCTTCCTGCACAAAACTGAGTCATAGCTTCCCACAGATAACCCAGCCAATTTTCCCCTCAGAAAACCTAGCCCATCTTCCCATAGATAACCCAGACCATCCTCCCATTTTGGCAGAGACTGGAAGCCATCAAAAGTGTTCTAAGAATAGGGGTATCCTCGAACAGGGGTTGATCTACATGGATTATACTGGATATGATTTACATGACCGGTTGTTGAGCACCTCATCTTGAGATGAGCTCTAAGCGCTTTACAAT
Organism: Alviniconcha strummeri; assembly: GCA_963584105.1. NCBI lineage: Eukaryota > Metazoa > Mollusca > Gastropoda > Provannidae > Alviniconcha > Alviniconcha strummeri. Next base: position 17,321,889 of record OY757552.1, read on the forward strand.
GGCAACTATATAGCGATGTTCTCTACTTCTGGGCAGACCCACTGCACTCTAGTCATATGTGACTGTGAGTGAGTGACTGTAGCTTTACACAGCACATTTTGGTATATCCACCAAGGTGGTGTACTTTAAGTGTTGTTCTGTATTAACATGGCTGGTGTGACATGAAACTGCTGCTGTATTGGTGCATGTTTTGTGTACACCATACGATCATGCACCAGTTTACTGTGTTACTTATTCAAAGCCACATGCATGAGGTGCATGTGGTTACCTGGCATCTGCATGTTTTGCAGAATGACCAGGATCTTTCACATGTTACTGCGGCAACGCAGGCATGGGAATGGATAGTAAAATAGCAGTCAGCACAAAAAGTTGACCCTGGAGAAGAAAATTCTCCTGCCGCTCCATCCAGAAACTGAACACGTGACATTTTGATCGAGTCCAGCAACCTACCGCTGAACTCCCCAAGGGAAAAAAAAAAAAAAAGTGGTCTTACAAGATGCGTGATCTCCCGCTAGAGTGACTGTTCATCCCTCAGTGGCAGAGCTGAAAATTTGCAGAGAACCACACACAACACAGTAGAGCTGATGAAAGGTCAGGCAACGTACCTATCACTGTCGGCTCGTGCGTTTCATGCTGCAGCTTGACGCCACCAGATTTCAACTCATCCATCACTTTGTTGCTGGTGTATCCCATATCCATGCCCTGGAAATGTCAACATGCGGGGAAAATGAACAACACACCTACAATCGGAGGAGCTGGAGGACATCATGGGACAGTCATGCATAACATGAAAGCATGCTGACCTCACCTTTCTGTTTAACTTCCATTACTCTCCTTTAAATTCAGTTGATAAAAACAGCCCAAGCAGTACACATCTAGATCCATATCCATGCGCTACTTAACCCCCCACCCCACCCCAAGAAATTGATCTTTCTCTCCTTTCAAGTTTTTCACTGTCAGTTAGTCTGCCTCTCTTGTGCTGCATGTACCACCCTGTCCTACTCAAGTAGCAGAAAATAAGGTTCCCTTTACTAAATACAGAGATATCAAAGCTTGCCTCTGGTAAGTCTCAATATAGCTGTATATGCTTTGACTGCTGCCATTTTAATTTCTACCTCAAGACTTTGACTCGTCATTTGATTAACTGTGTTTTGTCCTGCCATAGCCTTCGCAGCTGGCTGGAAATTAAGTATCAAATAATAACCCATTCTTTCTCACACTTCCTCTAGCTCTCATGTCTCTTCACTCACTCTCCCATCCTTTCTCACACTTCCTCTAGCTCTCATGTCTCTTCACTCACTCTCCCATTCTTTCTCACACTTCCTCTAGCTCTCATGTCTCTTCACTCACTCTCCAGCGCATCAACTCACCCCTCCGTCATTGTCTTCTTCTCCAGAAGATGACGACTCAAACAGCTGGGCCAGATCTTTCTCCGCTCCGATCACTTGCAGATCTTTTTCTCGCATCAGGTTTCCCGTGGAGTGGAGTGGGGAGTCCACTTGACCAATGTCTGAATCACACAGAGAGCACTTGAACACTCGCATGTCAGACACTTTGATCAATGCAGAGAAAAGCAGCAAAGAAACACAAACACACCTATACATCCATATATGTATGAATTCTGCCAAACCCCACCAACCAATTTAACACAACGGTAGAAACTGGACAGAAACACGGAATACCTTACAAGTTACATAAACGAATAGAGGAGCCATATTTACTTTATGTGGCAAATATGTGACACTGGACTGCGGGCAAAAATTACAGAGAAACTTGATTTATGGTTGTTGTTTTCTAGAAAATCAACACTAGATCTATGTCCACATACACTGCTAAATGCTCATATCCTCACTCTTTGTTTCAGGCTTCAGCACAAAACACCTCTGTTGCCACAATTACTGTCAACAGTACATTTACAGGACATCTAGGTATTTTCAAACACTACACCACTGTCACCAGGAAACAAAGCCAAGCTGGACCACTTCAGTCTGTTACTTACCATTTGCCATGTCTTCTTGACCGAACTCGCCAGAGTCATCGCCCTGCAAGACACACATCATTGTTGCATTATTTCAGCTACAATTCATCTTATCTCCATCCCACCAGCAACTATAACAAAGCCCCCCCCACAACCACAACAATGTATCCCCCCTCCCAATCAACAATCATACCCCCCCCCCCTCCCGAACCATAACAAAGCATCCCCCTTCCCAATCAGCAACCATAACAACCCTCCCACCCCCCTTCCCAATCAACAACCATAACACCCCCCCCCACCCCCTTCCCAATCAACAACCATAACAAATGTTCAGTTTACCTAGCAAGACTTCATAAAATTTAGCCAGAATGAATAAATACTAAGCATAACCTTGTTCACTGGAGCTCAGATCACAGATCAAATTGAGTGCCACAAAGACAGGGCTTCTTACCAAACGAGGTGACTGTCGATCTCGGCTAGGCCGCGTTCGTGTTGTCATGGTGGCAGGGTTTACGGAAGCTTCGTCGGAAAATTCATAGGGGTCTGGTGACGGTGATCTGGGCAGTGGTGTGGTACGCTGGGAATGTGCCAGAGGTGGAGAAATGGGTTCAAGACCGCTGGTGCCAGCCATGGGCTGCATCATCTCCGGCAGTGGCTCAAAGCGGCTTTTCTTCAGTGGAAAATGCACCCTGCAAACAGCAGTGGCAGTTTTGTAACCAAGTTTTGCTTTGGGGAAGAAACAAAAAATGTAATCTGCAAACAACACTGGCAGTTTTGTTACCAGGTTTGCTTTGGGGATTTTTTTCTTTCTTCAAATGCAATCTGCAAACAACATTAACAGTTTCGTCTCTACAATATCAAGTTCTGTGTGAAAATAAATGCACTGAACAAAAGTACAAATAACATTTAACAACTGGCAGCTTCATTACCAGCTTTTGTTTTGAAAAATATCCTACAAATAACCAATGACTGCCATAGACATTTTTCAAACTGATGTGACATCTATAAGGCAGTAAAAGTGGTTCGCAGTAACCAGTCAGCTAACAACTGTAGCCAGTCAGAGGCATGGCTGTACATACTACTATCAGAGTTGTACTAGTAAACACCCAGTTCCCTTCCAAACAACACACCCACACCCTCTCTGCCTATCTGTGTTTTCTGGTGTGTGTTTTTTCAGAACTGGTCAAACAAAATATATAACAACAGACATTACATCTGAGTAATTTTTCTCTCTCCAGTATAGGCTTCTCCCTCCCCCCCCCCCCCCCCCCTTTTTTTTTTTAAAAAGAATTACCACTGTACCACTACCAGGTCTGGTTCCACAAACTGCACCTTGCAAAACAGCATTTCTATTGCTAAAGTACACAAGTACACCCTGCTAAAACCAAGTGGGGGGGGGGGGGGGGGGGGGGGAAGAAGGGAAAGAAAGACAACAACAACAAAAAAAGGGGGTTAGGAAAAAGAAAAAGGCACTTGATGTTGGTAGTAATTTGTATAATAATCCACATCAGTGAATGGTGGCAACCAATGTAATGGCAAAATTTAAATTTTTATTTAGAATTTAAAATGCTACATAGTCACAAAATTCTGATTTTATATAACCCCACACATATACTGCATAAATTAGACAAACACACAACTGAGAGTGAGACAACATCACTGAGGAGACTGATCAAGTAATACTACTGATAACTAGTAAATAGTGACATCATTTCACAGATGGGTACAATGTACACCACAAAGACAGGTACAAAGTGCACATCAAATAAATTTGCAGAACATGATGCACACTCATAACTTCTTGATTTAGTTGAAATCAGGGAGTCTTCTAAATTAAATGCAAGCAATTCAAATTATTCTGTCCTGTATATTACTTCCTAAATTTTTCTCTTCTTCAACCTCTGGAGTAAACAGATACAGATATATCGTACATGTACCTTTAAGCTGAACAGACAGTGGTAAATTGTCTAAAATTATGACAGAACACAAAATCATGAACTAACTGAAAAAGGTCTGGTAGTGGTACAAATACTGAAACAACAAAATACCATGTTAGAATCTGAACTAGAACTAGAAGAAGAAGAAGAAGAAGAAGAAGAAAGTACAGTTTGCAAAGTCTGCAAGTTTCCCCTTTGGCTCTCAGCCGTGATGCACAGCCATGGAGATCTCCCTTCCTCTCTCAAAACCGCACCCTAAGACTTGCTCCTCCTCCCTCCTTCACTGAATTTGAGGCTGTTCATGAATCTGGATGGTTTACATTGCAGGAACCATATGTAGTGTGAGTCCTGCCCCCAACAAAATTGGTTAGAAAAAGTGGAGCAGGACAAGCTGATTTTTGTGTGTGTGGTGCTGAATCTCAATGCCCAAAGTGGCAAAATCCAATCACTGAAGTCTGAGGTACTGCACACAATGCTGCCATCCTTTATATTTTGTGTAAAACTAATAAAAGCTAATAAATACATCAAGGACCAGTCAAATTTCCGTTGACATGCAGTATATTTTTGTGTGTGTGATAATGGTTAAACTCTCAGTCTCATTATGCAAACAGCAAATTTAAAAGTAGGGATAAATCGCCCTCCAATTCCTGTAAAGGACACTATATATGACCTCATCATTACTGTCGGGACCAACTGGAAATGCCAAATTTTCACTATCAAAAGCCACTGAATTACTGTCAGCTGTATGACCAGACTACAGGTTGTGGTTAAACAGACAGTACATTTTTATTTTTGTTCAAAGGTCTGTGATCAAGTGATAATATGCCCCGCGCTGAATGTTGATCTGAAGGAGGCTTACAGTTACACCTAGTGGCCCTGTTCATTCACAAATTTGTACCGGAGGACTAGAGTTCACAATGGCCTAAAAACACACCCTCCAAGTAACACTCGAGAGAAGCACTCTCCTCCCCTGGCTCTGTTGGGCTTTGCCCACAGAGAGCAGCAAAACCCGATGGGGCCTGCCTCTGCCAGCCCACAATATGACAGACACTCCCACATTTACTCTCTCTTCAAGGCTGACCTACTTCTACAGGTGTTCTGTGACCTCAAGGGGTTACACTGCAGTCAAGGCAGCCGGCAACAGCAAGAGGGAGTGAGTGAAATGTACACCAGGGCCCTGCCAGCCTGTTCAAAATTTTCCATTCCCAGAGACCAGCAGTGTCACTGACACTGATAAGGGGGTGATTATAGAGTGTTTGAAGGCAAGTTTACTTAGCCTCTTTGACTAATTTGAAGTATTTATGAACAAATACCTTTCCCAGAAAATGCACTAATTACTGATAATCATTTCACATTTGTTCTTTAATGATGTAGACTACATGTATGTTGCAAAGTATGCAACTGCAAGTCAGTCTGATATTCCTGGGTGCGATATTCCTCAAATGTCTGCAGCAAAGTCAGCATGTCATATTCCTGGGTACTTTTTTGCAAGGGTATTACAAATGCTCATAGAGCCAAATGGAGCCTGCAAGCAAAAATATCTGCACATCTTTCCTGTTTCCGGATGTACTCATATAGTCAGTTCCCCTGTAACTAGTGCAACATATATACAATTCTTCTCCCAGCTACAGATGAAGCCGAAGGATTCACCTTTTCTGACATGGCACTGTAGTGATTATCACAGTCACAGAACACATAAGATTAAAACTAATAGTAACAAGAGTGACCTAAATCATAAAAGAAAAAAAAGAAAAACTGATCAATTTTTTAAATTTATTTTTTGTACAAACTAATAGTAATACTGTATTTTGTATTATGTCATGACACAAGAACCAGTGGATTAAATTTTTTCAATACTAGTACACAATCACTAGTATTACCATTAGTAATTAGGATCAGTGTCAACTGCAATTTAACTGAAAAGCTTTTTACACCTTTGAATGTTACACTATAACTTGTATAAGTTGCTTGTTGTTTTATTTTTTTCCACCCCATCCCCAGTCTACTGTAATACTAATAAACTCATTCTCAGTACCTGTGGAGTCTCTACACAATTTCCCCACAATGGTGTTCTACTGCTGTGAGTTCTTTAGACTAATCACCAAGTCAAAAACTAGCCTTCTCAAACCTTGCTGTGCCCAAAACCCAAAACTAAAAGAGACCCCCCCCCCCCCCCCCTCCTTTTTATTTTATTTTAAACATATAATCAAGGGGTCTGTTCTAAAATGCTTGCTTGATTTTATTTTAAATTTACAATTCTCTTGCATCATAGCGGGACTCCACTGTAGAATAGTGGGAACAGCCAGGATAGTGGGAACAGCCTGATGCTCTCCCCCCCCCCCCCCCCCCCCAAACTGTAGGCACACACACATACAGGCATGCACAAACCTTACATAAAATATACTGGAACCTATCCAAGGTCACTTAGTTTTCATATGATCTTGAAACTTCAATG
>OY757552.1:17328458-17352879 GCA_963584105.1 Alviniconcha strummeri
TGCATCTGTGCTGCTGTAAAAGTGTAATCCGCACCTCTCCGGTTATCCCCCCAAACAGCTTTGTGGCTCCCTTGCCCTACTGTATCTATGGCTGTGTGGTTGCAGGTGAGACATCACATGAACTGTTCCACTTTTCCAGTCCTCCCATAAATGTCTGATCCTATTTCCACACATTCAAGGACTGAGCAATAACAGGAAATAAAATCTACCCACCCAAAGTTTCAATCCTGTTTTATGGGATCACAGGTTATGGAAAGACTACTTGTCTTTAGAAGTCTTGGCTTTTCTTTTTTCTCTCTCTTCTTTTTGTTTGTTTTTGTTTGTGGCTGCTCAAAAGGTTTCCAATGTCATGTTGGGCAGCAGTAAAAATAGCCATAATGGGAGAAGGAAAAAAAACTGGGGGAATGCAAGGAAAAAGCGTTCCGCTTGGGGAAGGAATGGAAAGACAGAAGTAAAAACTGAAAGACACTAAAACATGGATACTCTCTGAAGCTTATTCCAGTTGTTTACAGCATACACAGAAATTTACAACAGACGTGAAATACTTTTTTCATACACAAAAGTGTACAACAGATGTGAACAGACTTTTGCCAAAAAATACCTTTTCTTAGCACTTTGGATATGGTGACACACAGGATGTTAAATGTTGGTAGAGGGAGGTTATGAGTACGATAATGAAAAATTTAAGATTTAGCATAAACAGTTTCTCAAGACAAGAAGAGTAAATGGTCAAGATGCTCACTCATACTGAAATGGGATGGGGTAGACAACAGTGGCGGAAGGGTGGGGGGTGGAGGGCTATTACAAAATAGATTTCCTTTTACCTTTCAGAAGCACAAAGAATTATAAAATGAACCACAGAACACAAATTCATAAGAAGCAAATAACAACCCCCGCCCACACACACAGCACCATGACAGCCAGAATCAAAACTAGTTCAGAATACTGATACTGATAACAAAACAAAACTAGGGGAGGGCAACCATACAATGTAAGAGCATTGACCTCAGCCAAAGTTACACATTTTCCCAGTGATTCATAGACGCTGAAGGGAGAGCTGCCAAAGATATGTCCAAATCAACTTTACTTTCAACAGTTCCTCTCCCCTGGACAAATTAAAAATCCAGCACATTTCATTTGATTTTTTTTTTAATGCCGTTTTACAGTAAATATTAAACTTGACAATAACAACTGATGTAGATGCAAATCTAACAACATAAGTTCCAGCCTTCAGATTTTACAAAATAATTTTGCATTCACAATCTTTTTGTTACTGAATACAGTATTTGTCTGACCACACAGTCCCTGTGTTGTGTTATGTTTATAATTTCTTGTAACACTGACTGAACAAGAAAGAGAACAAAAGCACACATCACCAGAGACCTCAAAACTCTCTCTACTTCAGTGTCTGATACCAAGAATGACCAAATGAGTACCTAGCCTTATGAAATCTGACCCACAATAAAACAGTCATTAATACGTTTTTCTTTCATGTTTCTGCACATTTTTTGTATCCATTTTCAGTGTCTCTCCTAAAGTCCTATGCTCTGCTGAACTTCAAATTCAGTCAAGGACTGAAACTGGTATGAATGTGTAAAGACCTTGTGAGATTATTACTACTAATAAATTAGTAATATCACGCAAAATTAGATCTATATAAATAGATACCGAGACTACACTTGGTGTACTCAAATTCACATAGGTGTTTGTGACACAGGAATCAGCCAAAACAAAAACTGTAGCACTGAACAGGAAACAAAGCCACACTAACTCCAAAATCAGGTTAACTTACTGCATTTTTCCAGCATCAACCACACTTTTTATTGCATCATGTTCTAACTATATGATTTTGAGATGGCCCCTTTAGATCTGTGTGTGTGTGTGTGTGTGTGTGTGTGTGAGGGGGGGGCGCCCACAAGTAGAATGGCAGAATCACAAGGAGGCATATAGAATCATAACAAACTTGTTGAATGGTCTCTCTCTCTTATTTACATGAACTGGACTGTTACCCTACACAGTTGTAGTGCTCTGCCTCACGTGACCCAAATCAATCAATCAGTGCCATCCTTGCTTAATTTGGGCCTGCCTGATCATTAAAGTTATAAACAGACACAATTTTAATTGAAGTCACAGGACCAAAATCCACATTTCTGCAAAAAAATGTGACAATTAATCCTAATACTTAAGTCATCAAATGCAGCATGTGCTCCACTGTAACCATGCATGTGATTATGACACTATACAAAGTTTGAAGTGCACTGGGTAATATTTTAAAAAATAATAATTAATATGCAAAAAGTTGACCTTTCCAACATCACTGTTACCTTGAAGTAATACTAACACACCAAAACAGGATTTCCAGGCTGCTTCAAAACTCTGAGAACAGTCCAGGGAAGAATGTTATGCCTGAATCAGGTGATCAGCCTTTAAATTAAAATTAAACTGTAATGTGGTTTTGTGAAAGCAAAATGGTAAACATTCAGCTTTGAAACCTATCAATGAAGAAGTGACTTTTAGTTTAAAAATAGGCATACCATCCAACGATCATTACTTTCATTATAATTGTTGCTGTAGAGTATAACTGTATAAGTATCAACCAAACACTTGATAACAAAAAGATGCCTGCTCAGTGTTTCTGATAATTTACATGAACCAAGTGACCCTGGGAAAATGTCTTCAGTAAAGTTTTTCACTACTAGTGCTACCAGTACCACAGTATCAAGCTTAGCAGTTTTCACTCCATAGACTCCAGTTTTAAATGTCCTCTGGTCTTTCTTTAGAGGCATCTTTAAAAAAAAAAAGCCAGAAATAACCAACCAAGCACAAATCATAATCTCCAGTTCTTTTGCTGTTTGCACCTCTAAATTAACCACCCTCACAGTAGCGATTTTAAAACGTTTTTCAAATCATCAGCCTGAGCCAAGGGTGGGGAAGAAAGAGCAGCACCACACTAACAGAACACAATGCAGAATCTCAGGACAGAGAATCTAAGCAGCACTAAGCACCAGCAGTTCCAATTAGCTCTTATTTTTATCCAGCAGTAGGCAGCTGATTTCACTCGTGCACATTTTTATCCTCCCTCTTCAGTTCCGTCATTGTTACACATGTGGAGTGAGCTTTTCATGATGAGTGTTACAAAGTGTATAATCTGTAGCATATTGGTCACTTGATATTTTGCCTCCCTTCTTTGGGACACTATGAAATAGTGACTGCCACCATCTTCCTTGAACTTGAACTGACCCAAAATTCTGAATTTAGCCCTTTTTCTTTTGTTTACTCACTCGGTTAGCTATCCGAAACACACACCTCCCTTCTTTGGGACACTATCAAACAGAGACTGCCACTGTCTTCCTTGAACTTGAACTGACCCAAAATTCTGAATTAGCCCTTTTTCTTTTGTTTACTCACTTGGTTAGCTATCCAAGACACAATACAGTAACCATGATTGGCCAAAATAAGGCACTTGAAAGTGTTCAGCCACCCTGCGCCTTGGTAGGGCCTCTCTTTCCACACGAGTTCCACAGCATCTGAACTCTACCTGGTTAGCAGCAGCCAGGCCACAGGGTACAACGTATAATCACAGGCAGTTCTTCTGCCTTGGGACATTCACAGCAAATGGTTTACATGCTTCCCCAGCATCCATTTCACATTCTCAGTCACCACAACTGCTGCTTCATCAGTTTTCCTCCAGTTTTGGATCTAGACCTATAACTAGTATAAGTAGCTGATAATGTGATAGCTATACATAAGGGAATGGTGGAAACTCTGTATTGTACTGGCCACTCACAAAACTGAGTTCTAGCCACTGAAAACGTTTTCGGATCATTATAAATGATATGCATAGCCACTGAAAACGTTTTCGGGATCATTATGAATGATATGCAGACTACAACAACATTCAAGCAGTTTACGTCAATCTGTGCTTCATATGACTCGATACTAGTTACTACTGACATGAATCCATCAAATGAACCATGAAGATCGTAAACAGACAAAGGCAGTGCTCAGGTCACTGTGGTTGCCAAGTAGATGACACTAATGGAATCTGTAACCAGCAGCGGAGCAGAATTCAGCGAAAGCATTGACCAGTGAGATACTTGCAACCTTTGATAATTTCACAAAACAGCCAACCAAATTAACACGCAACCCTTGGTAAGTTTGCAAAATAGCCACGCAACCGTTGGTAAGTTTGCAAAATAGCCAATCAAATTAACACGCGATTTTGGTAAGTTTGCAAAATAGCTAATCAAATAGCCAATCAAATTAACATGCAATCTTTGGTAAGTTTGCAAAATAGCCAATCAAATTAACAGTTGTGGTGATGTCATTTTGATGGGTTTAATGCATTTCATTTTCATGCGAGTCACTTCAGACTGGCACTAGCCAGTACACAGCATAATGTTTGCAACAGCTGATGCACTGTGTATGTACTCTTGTGCAGTATTAACTATTATAATTGATACTTTCTAGAAAAAGGATCATCACCTATTGGGGGTAACTTCAATCTGTTTTTAGATCACTATAATTCTTGGTCATTAGTCATTATGCGGTAAAACTGGCAGGCAGACAAAAATTATAATGCTACCGAAAAACAATGGCTAAAATAACTATCATTACAATTGCTTTTTCACTGTAAGTTGTGTAACCGAGATGACTAACTAGTCCCTTTCAACAGTGAGGGCCTGCTTTTATCAGTCAGCAATTTAAGGAAAGCATTACCATCTGAAAATGCTGAAGGGAGAGGATGTTTGATGTCATCCGTCAGTCCCCCCCCACCCCGAATCTCAGGGTTGTCATTTGATTCTGCTTTCTGATCTCCTCTTTTGTTTTGTTTTGGCTTAATCCTCTTTCTGTCTTGTAATTTTTCTGCAAATGGTCCATTCTCTCAACTTTTTTCATTAAAGTGTTAGGCTTTTTTGTATAGCTCTTCTTGGGCAACTAGGCGACAGTTGGTAGGTGGTATGCAGCTTGACAACTGGAAGGTAGCATGTAGCTTTATGCCATATGGCACAGGTATTACTTGCCATTATGCATTTATATAACAGTTTTTATATACTGTTTCTGGCCATTCCTTTTAATCTGGTAACTGATCAATCAGACATAATGGTCGGTGATACCAGCAAGTCCTGCCGTATATAATGTGCTTCATTGGCTGGGTAATACTGAAGGCACCAACTCTTTGAAAATTTGTGTTTGATGTGTGTGTATACATGTATGTTTTATATTTGTGTAGGAACTGGTTTTGTGGACTGACTTGAGGAAAGGTTTATGTACCCGATGAGCAATGAAATGTACATTTGCTTATGACAGTTCAATTGTCCTGAGGTGACCCTGCACGGCTGGCACATGGCAGGATGTTAAAATCCAAATGTTACTAACTACCACCTGAAATTCCTCATTACTGGTGTAACAGATGGCTGCAACCTATTTTATTACACGTTTTACAGTGAATTGAGTTTCGGAGTACAGAGGACAAAAATCTATATTTACATGAATGCAGCTGCACGCCTGTGTTTTTGCACTTCACTCCCAGCAAACACCACAGTATCAGCCACACTTTCTCATAATAAAATGACACAACTGAGCAAAAGCATGCAATGGTTGGCACTTTCTGTGTGTATACAGACACAATTTGGCCGCAAAACACAGAAATGAGAAAATGTGTGAACATTTCAATTTGCTGGCTCTGTGTGGTTGTTGTATCAATATAAATCTTTATTTTTATCACAAAAGAACTCTTCTGTTTTGAATTTGAGTGCCAAGTGGTACAGCCATGTTCATTCTTTACCAAAGAAGTGCAGAAAAAGGTTGGAGAATGACATAATCAGTAATGTATACTTCTCAGTCTCAGTTCTTCCACACATGGGTGGTGATAAATACAATGATACACATGATCAAGCTGATATCCCCAGTCTTGCAAATGGGAACACACAACCATGTTTTCACAACTTTGAAAATGTCACAATAATCAAAAGAAAACTGCTGTGATTTTTATTTTTTTTATATACTCCATTTCTGTCAGTATCAATAGATACCATAATGCTTCTTTGTTTGCCCATGTTGGATGCATCTAAAAATCACACAAAGTTTACACCTGGCTAAAACTGTGAAAGAGAACTCCAGCTGTTGCTGTGTGACAGAAAACAGTCACACATTTTCTGTCACACTGTGACACTGCTATGCACACTGGGTAACCTTACCTTTCACAAAATATTACTGTAAGATTTGAATGTTGGACTTGTGTTTCATATGAGAGCAAAACTTAAACTGTTCAAGAAAACTAAAAGTATGTGTAAAACTGTCCATTTGTGGTGATTTTATTGTCAACTAACGAATGAACACTGTGTCTGACTATGACTACATAAATCACCCTCACTATTTCAGTGTTTTAAATATGGTACCATTAAAAGTAAAAGAAAAGCAGGAATGAAGCTTACTCTGTGTTTCAAACTGTATTTGCTGTAACTTCATGTGTGAAGTGCTGGACTGACACTGTGACAGTAAAATCAATGACAATATTTCCGAGGAATGACTGAGCTGTGCCATAATAATTAACAAAGTGCTGTGGAATAATCATGCTGGCTAACAAACAACTAAAGAAAGTCCAAGAGTGAAAAATACCTACTCACACTAACATAAGTCCCTTTCTCCCCCAACAATTAAGTAGTTGCACTGGCTAACAAACAACTAAAGAAAGTCCAAGAGTGAAAAATACCCACTCACACTAACATAAGTCCCTTTCTCCCTCAACAATTAAGTAGTTGCAAACAACAGCTTGCCACTACCAGTATCTATGAAATACTATGATTCTGAACGACTTGTATGTCATGATCCATGTACCACCGGTTGGAGATACAAGTTCTTAACATCCTACAGTACACACTACAATCAGGTTCACCACTTTCATATTGCAAGTTTTCACCAACCATCACTCTTGCTCACCATGACAACGATGAATTTTTACTTTTCCCCATGACAAATTAAACTGTCCTTCACATTCACAGTGCCATACCCATACTGTATATTTTGGGTACCCAAACTTGTCATGGTGTTAATCAAAACACACACACGATATGCATTGTCTGACATGCCAAGATGGGATGCACTAAATTTCCAGCTAAGGGGTCATCCACATGATTTGACTCAGATGCACTTAAACTTAGCAGTACACTTACATACAGGTGAACATGTCAAAGGATTATGTAAATCTTTGTACTTTCTGTGTGTGTGTGTGTGTCTGTGTGTGTGTGCATGTGTCAGTCATAATAAAGTCTGCGGTGTGGCCATTAAGGGCTGTGATCCTTTTAACTTTAAAACCAAGCTTACATACCAAGTCTGACCCCCTAAATCATTAACTGTGTTAAAGTGTGATTAACACTTTGTAAATTGTTACAAGTGCATAGATTGATGTAACTATAAGAGCAGTCAACAATCTATACATTTACATTACAACAACTTACATAGTGTTATACTGTTAATCATACTTAAAACAAATTATTATAAATATGAAAAACTGTCAACTGCATCACTACATAAAAGTGTACTGACCCCTCCTCCACACCACAACAGTAACCAGTCTCTCTGAAAAGGTCTTGTAGCATCAGCTGATAATGAAAAGTTATTCTGACTGGTTGAACAAATAGGACAGAGAAACTGCAAGTTCTTTCACTCATATTCATAACAATAATAGTTTACACTATTTATAAACTGTAAAGTGCCCTTTCTCACAGAATTTTACTTATTAACATTTATAAATTAAAAATAATACACAAGCACCAGACAGTCCAGCAGACATAATCTGCTCAGCTCAGCACACTTGTGTTCTCAATAGCTGTGTGAACCTAGCAATATTACTGGCGTCAACCATTATGGCTTGTGACTGTTGAGGTGGTCTCTATTGTATGGCTTTTGCTGTGTGGTGGTCTTTGTTGTGCGACTGATTGCTGTGTGGTCTCTGTTGTGCGGCTGATTCTGTGTGGTACCCTTTGCTGCTTTTGCTGTGTTGTGGCCTCAGTTGTACAGTGGTGCTCTCTGCTGTGCAGTGCTGTTGTGTGGTTTTGCTGTGTGGTGCTCTCTGTTGTGCAGTTTTGCCGTGTGGTGCTCTCTGTTGTGCAGTTTTGCTGTGTGGTGCCCTCTGTTGTGCAGTTTTGCCATGTGGTGCTCTCTGTTGTGCAGTTTTGCTGTGTGGTGCTGTTTTGCCTCTTTCATGCTGCTTTTGCCTTGTTGTGGCCTCTTTCATGCTGCTTTTGCCATGTTGTGGCCTCTGTCATGCTGCCTTTGTTGCATTGTGGCCTCTGTTGTGCAGCTTTGCTGTTTGGTAGTCTCTGTCATGTAGCTTTTGCCATGTTGTGGCCTAGCATCATGCTGCTTTTGCAATGTTGTGGCCTCTGTCATGCTGCCTTTGTTGCATTGTGGCCTCTGTTGTGCAGCTTTGCTGTTTGGTAGTCTCTGTCACGTAGCTTTTGCCATGTTGTGGCCTAGCATCATGCTGCTTTTGCAATGTTGTGGCCTGTTGAACAGGTTTGCTGCTTGGTACCCTCTGTTTCACAGCTTTTTCTGTTTGGTGTTTCCTACTGTGCAGTATTTACTGTAGGGTGGTCTCTGTGGGAGTCTCAGTTGTAAATTTGTAGTTGCAGTATGACTGGGAGTTTCTGTTACATGATGTTCTCTCTTCTTCAGCTTTTTCATGTTCTATTGTGCAAGTTTTGTTGTATTGTGTTTTTGTTGTCCAGCTTTCTGAGTCAGACATTTTTGCACAACAGTAAATGACAAGCTCTTGATGCAGCATTTTTTGTTGTGCAACTTTTGTTACAGGGTGTTCTCCATTGTGCAACCGTTGCTGGTTTTTGCCATGTGGCAGTTTCTATTGTGTGGATGTTGCTGTGGCTGTTAGTGTATTCATGCTTTACTGTGTGCTGCCACCTTCTCTTGTACAGCTTTTGCTATGAGTAAAGAATGAGGTGTTCTCTATTGTGTGGCGTTCCCCACTGTATAACTTTGTTGTGTGCTGTTCTCTGTTGTGCAGCTTTTGTTGTGTGCTGTTCTGTGTGGTTTTTGCTATGTGGTGGTTTCTCTTGCATCGCTTTTGCTGTGTGGTGTTCTCTGGTGTGCAGTTTTTGCTGTTCTTCTGTTGTGTTGCTTTCAATGGGTTGTGATCTCTGCTGCGCAGCTTTTGTTGTCGTCTATTAAATATTCTCTACAGAAGAAAAAAAAAACGAGAATATTTAATAGAGGGGCTTTAGCCATGTGGGTTTACTGTGTGAAGTTCTGTGTTGTGGCTTTGGCTGTGTGGTGTTCTCTGTTGTGTGGCTTTCACCATGCAGTTGTTGTGTGGCTATTGCTGTACTGTTCTTCTGCTGTGTATCTTTTGCTGTGCTTTGATCTCTGTCATGCAGCTGTTGCGGTGCCATTGTCTGGCAATGCCTTTATATAATTATAAGACTCAGGGGTTGCAAACAGTGAAATACGCAACAACAATAAAATGCATATAAGACTCAGGGGTCGCAAATAGTGAAATATGCAATAACAACAAAAATGCATTTTTTTATGCAAAATAAACTTCACCCAAATGCTCAAACCCCATGCATCTCCTATATGCAAAAAAGTCCAGATCTAATGGGACAGAATGTGTTTTAATCAAAGGCTTTAGGCAGCCTCTCTCTCTGATGGGGTTTGAAGTGGGTTGTTAGAATGTATCAACTTTGACAGCTGCCAGGCCAGGGTGGATGACAGCAAACAAGGTTGGTGGTGGTTCATTGCCTATGTCAATTTCTGGCAGTATTACTAGTTTCCCACCCTTCATTTGCATGTGTGACTGACCATATTTCACAGCTCAGCACATCATGAAAGACAATGACCTGTTTTTCTTTTCTTTCTGGCATTTCTGGTGATAGTTCTAAACTAGTTCCTTCCACTAGCTCTGAGCAGGTAAGGCAACTGGCTGCATAGGAAATAAGGTAAACAAACCAGCCAGGAATCTGCCATTACCAGCAAAAGGCTAAGATCTAACCAGGCACCAGTGAAAAATACTGACCGCCAATGCCTTGGAGGTTCCCAAGATAGAGTATGTACATCAAAAGTAGTGCTGTTAGTGTTATCCGTTGGGCTTGCACAAAAAATTTCAGTACATGCAAGAAGCAGAATTTCAACTAAATCAGTACATGATTGGTCTTACAAAATCATTGTCAGTTTGATTAGTGTCATGTAACATGTTTGATTGTATGCATTTTTTTTTTAAAGACCCTGCATTTGCTGTAACTTGATTCTAAAAGGTGTTTGCAACCCCTGAGACAGTCACTTATGAGCTTAGGGCATGGTTAGGTTCACCAGAATTTTTGTATTCACTTTAGACAACTGAATGCTTTACACCAGTTTCAGTCAATACCCTTCATGGCTAGTTCTCAGTTTCAGACACCAGGCAATGGGGCAATATAATGTACACTATACACACTGGCATGAATTTGTCTTGATCAGATTTCAAAAGTATGCATGTGTAAGTTTATTATTAATAAAAAATATGTTTAAATTCATGGTGAAAACAGCAATGGATGACAATGCTGACGTGCAACTTTTGCTGCATGGTGGGCCTGGTTGTAGGAAAGAGTTTTATTTACCAACTGTTCATTTTCATAGATAGGATTAGGAAACATTTTTAACAACTTTAGGTTTTTTAAAGTTTTCCACCTTGTTGCAGGCTAGTTGTGCTGTCAGTGAACGGCTACTGGCGCTTCTTGCCTGTACCATAGTACACACAGACTCATGCTATAACCCATTCATTATAATTTATATCTGTTCTCAGCTCAAGCTCTCGAACCATTAAAAGCAAAAAACCTACACAAGAAGTAACTACGTCTACAAATATCTAGCTTTAACCTGACGCCAACTCAAACAGAAGTCATTTTGTACAAGAGAAACTTGTTTGCGAAACTGAAGGACATTCCAAAAAAGAAAGAAAAAATTATGACCTGTCCATAAACCACCAAAAAATTCAAATGTCTTACATTCATGTCTGACGTTACTATTTGTAGTTAGTTTTATCCTAAGCATTTGGAAACCTCGCTGTTTGTGATAACTCGGTAACTAATAAACTGTGTAGTTATTCACACACTTTTTTTTGTGACATTTGTTTATGGCCATGCTGTTGTTTTTCAAATCCAATCTGTGTTGCAAAAGTAAAAACAAAACACACAAAATGCAATTGCAGGCAGCTGTGCAACTGGATGCAACAAGTGTTTGACAGAATGAGCAGTGTGCCATAATTAAGTGCTCCAGCTATGAATTTCCTCTGATCACTGCCGACTGTTCTTGCCTAAGCCTCTTTCCATAATAATTATTATGCCCTTGTGTCCAATTCTAATCATCTATCACGTCCCTCCTTTGCTTCACTTGTTTTACCTCCCACCCCCCAAAAAACCAAACCCACACACCAAACAGAAAAAAAAAAACCCACCTCTAACATTCAACCCAAAGAAATATATGCCACATTATAATTTATATGCCCATTTCAAGCCTCAAATATTGCAGCGAATGATGTCATTTTTCAAAATCACAGATCTCATACTTGTAATCACTGGGAAGTAGTATACATGTGCCAGTGTTCAGAATGATGTTGAAATGGGCAGGCCTTAGCAGACAACACGTCACTAGTGAGTAGTATACATGTGCCAATGTTCAGAATGGTGTTGAAAGGGGCAGGCCTTAGTAAATAACACTATGCTTGTCAGTCAGACTAGCCATGCTTTCATTTGCACGTTATTCTTATTTTAACAAATAAGAATTCACTGGGTTGCTAGATTAGTAGATGGGCTAGGGTGTTAGGGTAGCCCAAAGAAATGTACAGTCTCATCTAATGACTGCTAATTTACACGCCGGAATAAACACAATTTTCTCTCCAGGATGGGTCTTGAAGACTTGATGAACGACAAGACTCCTTTAGACATCAACTTAGAAACTGCCAGCAGGATTAACCAACCAACCAACCAACCAACAACACACATGCGACTAACCTTCTGTCTCCAGTAGCATGGTCGTGTGGCATCACAAACCACTTGCCAAGACGGACAAAGTTTTTGGACAGCAGGCATCTGCATGGACAGATTAATGACACAATCATTAGTTTAAAAGATAAAAGCAGTATTTAAGCACACTACAGCCATGTTATTGACAGTATTCGGTACTTGTAGTTGTCTCCTGGGTCAACATGGAATGAGAGAAGCTGCTGAACAGAGAGGGAAGTGGGTGAAGAGGGTTAAACCAGTTGTAGAACAGAGAGGGGGATGGGAGAAGAGGGTTAAACAAGAGCATCAGGTACCATGCTTTCTGCATGTTCTATTTCTTTGAAGTGTAATACTGTAAAGAGGAAGAGTCAGTGAACACTTACCATTTTTTGTCTCTTGGAACTCAAAAGCAGTAAACATATAATCAAATTATGCTGCCTGTCAAATGTGTGTATGTGTGTGTGTGTGTGTGTATGCGTGTCACTTTCTAGTGTGAAATATGTCTTGTTACTTGTACTTTTAAATCAAAAATGAAACTACTTCCTTCCTAATCAAACAAAATGCATGGTAAATGGAGGCTTCCTTCATTGTACAGTAACCACAGGCCTAGTTTTGCCAACTCACCGTTCAATCAAGTTGTGCAGAGCTTTGAAAAGCAGAGTGCGACACTCGTAGGTCAGACCACTGTCTTTATCTCTGTCCCACGTCCCGTGCTCTATTTCTGAAAGTGTCATCATAAAAACAGATTATCTAATGTTCACTAATATTAATAAATAGTTATATTCAACATGTGCATCAATATTGGGAAACTGTTAATGGATGCTGAGGGGGATAAAAAAATTAAAAAAAAATTGCGAGAGTGAAAGAGAGAGCTGCATTCACTAATTCAGTTTGACGCATGTGCTAACTACTGTACAGTACTTAGTGTACACAATGTGCATTCATGCTGGACCAGGAGAAGAAAAAAAGACACCACATTTATAATGTATGCTGATTTTTGCACCTGCTTTATGACTTTAGCTCTTACCACTTCATAATTTTTGTCCATCACAGATCTTCCTCTTGAAAAATACTGTCAAATTCCTCCAGGTTACTTTGCTTTCTTTTGACACATTAATAACAATAATATATGTTTACCATGGGCTCATGACACATAATATTAATAACCTAAATTAAAAATATATGACATTCTAAACATATGTAGAGCACAGTACTACCAAAACAACTGACATAAAATATTATATGAAAAAACAACACACGCTCACAGTCACACTGCAATGAATTCAAACGGTCTCACTCTCTCCTATCTTCTAATGAAAAGCTGCTAAAAATTCCAAAGTGAAATCTCAGATCATTTGGACAACGTTCTTTCAGTTTCATGGCACCATCTCTCTGGAATTCTCTGCCAGCCACTCTAAGAAATGTACCAACAGTGTCTCAATTCAAATCACAGCTAAAAACCTTCTTGTTTGCCCAGGCCTTCCAGTAGAATCTGAAGAAATGTATGTCTGTGTGTGGCTGTTGAATGTAGATGGATAGGGAGAGGGGGAAGGGTAGGAGGGGAGGGAGAGTGCATGAGGGATCTAGGCAAGAGAAGGAGGCACGGGCTAGGTGGGGGAAAAGACAGATTCTAATTGGTGTTGAGATCATTAAGTTAATATTTTGTTAACTGTATGAGTGGACGAGCGGAGAACGGTCATTGTGTGTGTGTGTGTGTGTGTGTGTATGTATTGTTCGATAGGCGATATGGTAATTTAAGCTACAATAATTATGGTCTTGTTTGCTGAAATGTATCTTAATGTAGTTTTTATGATAAGATGTTTGTACAGCGTAGCGAGTTTAACTCTAGTTAAAAAATAGCGCTTTATAAGAATTATTTATTATTATTATTATAATTATTATGTATGATACCGATCTGTACACGCAAGTGCTTTTTTAAATTATTTTGTATTGTTAAATTAGTAATAGCATAACATAAAATTTCCTCCTTACACCAATTATTGCTTTTATTTTCAGAGCGGGTGGGTGAAGTGTGTAATGATTTTGTCAAGAACACAAGTGGACCATATCATTTTTTAGTATGAAATGAAAATCGTTGGGATCGAGGTGCTCCTCTGCCCCTGCATGTTTATAATATTAATGCCCAAAGCAAAGAACAGCATAAACATGGCTTTGAGTTTGATAAGAATCACCCCCAACCCCAAACACACACAGGCCTGCCAATAGAGCTTTCTTTCTTCCTTTTTTCCAGTGCTAACTTCAAATCTCTTCAGGTGAAACGATCACTATTCCCAGGAAAAGAAAGTCGTGAGTCATGTCAAAAGGACAACCTAATCAACACAACTCACCAGTGAAGGAGCTGGGACAAACTGAGATATTTCTCCTTCTTCAGCAATCCCACAATCAATGCCCTTACTTGTTCAAGTTGCTCTGATCCTCAGTCTGTGCTGTATTGTAAACGGGCACACTCTAAAGTCTAACCTAGTGGCTGTGCTCAATCTGATTCCTTCGTGCAAGAGCCATCAGTAAAATACCAAAATGTAACTGATGCTGGGTTTGCAAGTGCATCTGCTGCACAAGATTCAAAAGCGAGTGCCAATTTTTGTTGTTTTAAATACAATATTGCAATGGCTTCTTTCACTTTTAAAACTGAATTAAACTTCAATTCGGATTAAAGGGGGAGGGGGGTGGGGAGAAAGGGAAAAAAGACAGACTTGTGGTACTCTTTCCCCTTAGTCAATACATTCAAGTTAAATAATTAAAGCAACAATTCACAAAGAATTTCATTTGTGCCCCGATTTTAATGTCATGAAAACCATCACTAACTTTCTAATTATTTGAATTTGTAAAACAATATATTAAAAAATGGTATCGTCAACAGCTCTGATTTACTTATCTTTTCTTGTCAAAGCATGCATGATGATGCACAACTACAGTAGCAAGGGAAGACATGGAGACAAACAATCAACACCAGAACCCATCACCAAAATTTTCCCCAACACTGGTTCTTCTTCAGCCCTTTCTCCAGCAGCTGTCCTGCCAGATTAATGACATGCATGCCTGCAGTATCAGAAAGAGGAAGGCCAGCCACTGTTGTGCAGACCAGACTTAGCTGTGGAACATCCCTCCCTCTGCACTGACCACAGTGCTGTCTGTCTTGCTTTGGCTTCCCTAACAGCTTCCTGCTTCAGCAAGTGCAGGGCAGATCAATGAAATTCTGATCTCAGATAATGTGGAAATCCCAATTGATTGCATTTCCGCTGTGGAAAGCGCCAGTGCTGTCTGTCCCCACTACTACCTCCCCCCTCCCTGCTCTCATTCCATTCTGGAGCTGATGACTTTGGTCCCTGCCAATCAAAGAAATTGACCCGCTCTCCTCCTGCTCCCAGCATCCATCTGTCAGACCTGAAGCGACCCCTCTCTGCTCTCTAACCAATTTCACCCCCCTCCCCTTCCACTTTGCCTGTCTTGCTGGAACAGCAGGCTGAGTGAGAGCTTTGGGAGCAGAAAAAGAAAAGAGAGAATTCCCTGCATGCCTGCACTGGGCGAAATGTGAACCTAAATTTGCAATGCAGGATAAAACACAGAGCCGAAGGTTGGGGCTCAGTGTTTGCCTGCCAATGCTGCTGCGTGATCACTGTCAACAATAAACAACCTGGCGTTTGCAAAGGGGGAGAAGAGGTGGGAGGAGCAGGGAGAACACTTGCCTGGGTCCTGCCCCCTCCCTCCCCTTCCCCCCTAAAGGTTGGTCACCCTCTTCTTCCCAAACGGCTTTTTTCCCTCCACACTCTCCCCCTAATGCAACAAACACTGACACTTGTCTGCCTTGCTGCTAGCATTGTAATGAGCAAAAGAAAGGTGAAGCTGAAAGAGTTACTTGCAAGAAGACAGAGCTGAATGGAAAGCTTGAGATAAGCATAAGCTGCACAGCCATGAGGTGGGGCACTGACACTTGTAAATCAGTGGTAAGCCAGCATGTGACACAGGACAGAACATGCTTACATTCCCCCCTCCCCTTGCCTCTTTCCCATCACAATGTGAGACAAAATGCCACAGTGGGGTAAAATCAATAAAGCAGCACAACACACTGTCAAAAGGCAGACAGAATACTAATGACGCCAAACCACCCTCCACTTTCCTCTCCACCGAGTCTCCTTTCCCGATTAGCTACTTTTCACGGGGCTATGCTAAACGCGTTCGGCCGATCAAAGAATGCCCCTTTCGCCACTAAACAGGATGAAGAAGAACAGCAGAGCACTCACCTTTCAAGCTCGGGTCAGACGACAGCAAGTCGTTCAAAAATCTTGGCTGATCGCCGTACCAGAATACCCACAACTCTTTGTTGTACGACAGCTGGTCGCTGGGATTTAGGCGCTGTTCCGAGTTTCTCAGAACTCGGCGCCAGACACACAGGATGTCGTTCTGAATGCATTTTGTGAAAGCTATGAGCACGGGGTCATCCAACTGGTCAAACGCCGCGTTATCCACAATCAGCCGGCGCCATTTTATTCCACAAATGTCCGTCTACAACAGAAACAAATCGATCCTAGGCATTTAATGGTACTATGAAGGCCAACAAAAGAAGTCCATACTAAAATACTGACACTTACAATCGCCACAACATGCTCTCTTGGTTTATTATCAAACGCAGATCAATATCCCTATTCCTGCCAAACACCGATAAGAATTTTATGCCAGGTGACATTTGGTTCTCGTTCACGTGCAAGCTTCACACATTCCCTTTAACGCGACTTGAAATCTACCATAATGCAAAAGTGTGAACATTGTACGATGAATGACGCAATAAGATTGGTAAAAAAGTGACTGCAAATCGACATACCGGAGCATTACATCTCTAACAATAGCCAACAGATAGAGTCCTATTTAAAATCATAACTTACCAAAACGAAGAGATTGGTGAAGCAATCCTCCAAAGTACAACCGTTTCCAGTCGGATTTGGGTGACTCATGGTCACTCCATGTCTTGTTCACCCCACAGTATATCCAATTTTGCTGCTATGGCACACAGCTGACCATAGATTCAGAAAATTTTGTTCATTATTAGATGCTCAGCATAATATGTCGACACGATAATATGGCCGCCTCTCTTTCTGCAACAACAAGGCGGTAAGGATTACCCCCAATGATTGGCCAGCTCCAGTCACATGGTCCTTGACCTACTTTAGTGCAACATGGCAGCCTGCTGATTTCAGCCAAGAGAGGCGAGTTCAAACCCACTCACTATAGTCATGAAGTGAAACAATTACCCGGTAGTTGTAAATATTGGGCTGCAGATGGCGAATATATTTTTTACCGTGATCTACATCATAGCTGGAGTCTGGATTCTTTGCTGGTAAGTTTTTAGATTTCTTGAAAACATCGTCTGCATTTTGAAAGTGAAACGAAAATTTCGACTCCGACCTTTCAATCACTTGTCAGTTTCTAGTTGCTCGCCGAGTATGTACTTAGAAATGGGATCATATTGTGCTTCCTAATTGCACCCGAAAAGGGCAGTTCGCGGAATCAGACTGTAAACAATTTAAACCAAAACAGTAACTAATAATGATGCATTTTTCTGTGTGTGCATCGTTTACTGATTCTACAAAAAGTGATCCTCCCACTCGTTAAGTTTTCCCTTTATTGATTATACCTCCTACATGTGTGTGTGTGTGTGTGTGTGTGTGTGTGTGTGTGAAGTGTAGGTATATTTCTGCATATAGTATAATTTCTATTGTGAAAGGATGGGTGTGTATCATGCAGTTACTGACTGGTGATACCGTTGCGTGATTAAAGTGCTCTTGAATGTCAGCTGTCAACTGTCATGGCAATGCTTGATGTGTCATAATAATTATTATCAGTAAAAATATGAATCATATTTCTTGGTAAATGTATTCAGAATGTAGTTAATAAGCATTTAGTTTTCAGGCTTATGGTTTCAGCAACAACTGTCTGTGTATAAGAGTCTTATTAAGACTATTTATAAGTAAATAAACACTGCAGTTATGCAAGCTGCACACAACTAACTAGTACAAAAATTTACCAGTTCGTATTGGCACTTGGTCAGCTGTTTTTCAGTTGTTCATTCATGCTCTGTGTTGCCATGAGTTGTTACTCACGGTTAGGATGAACTGAACCATAAAGATTGTATATTCTTTTGGGGTCGTTTGTTGTCTGTGTATGGAGTTTTTAGATGGTGTAATAATGCACACACACTGGCACAGATGTTTCAGATGAGACCATAAACCAAGGCCCCCCATGTGCCTGTATAATATATATATATGTATTATGCATGTGTGCAATCAGATCACATACAGATGTTAAAGATCCTGTAGCCCATGTCAGAGTTCAACAAATTATGGAGCCCATGTCAGAGTTCAACAAATTATGGAAACATCAAAATAACCCAGCATTCGCTAAAATAACTCAGTCATTATACAAAATTATATTGTTGAAGCTGGAGGTTGTATGGAAGAAGACACTGAGACTAACACACTGTGTTATTGCAAATATGCATGTGCACACACACACACACACACACACACACACACACACACACACATGCATGCATGCGCACTTGCACATACATGCGCATATGCACACAAAAACACACATGCATGTATGCGCATGCCCACACACACACACTATCGAAACAAATCATGAAATGTAGTGCATTTTGTGTTTTCTGTTGATAGCGAATCTATACTTCTAGCTCAAGTTTCTTCTACCTAATGTGCATTTGGAACTCGCTGTTTTACTTTTACTGGTGACTGAAAAGTTAGAGTAATAACTGGAGGGATCAACTGATCAAGGTTGTTTTACTGTAAAGTTAGATTTGTAACTGGAGGGATCAACTGATCAGGGACCTTTTACTGAAAAGTTAGATTTATAACTGGAGGGATCAAATGATCAAGGAGGTTTTACTGAAAAGTTAGATTTATAACTGGAAGGATCAAATGATCAGGGATATTTACGGAAAAGTTAGATTTATAACTGGAGGCATCAACTGATCAAAAATATTTTACTGAAAAGTTAGATTTATAACTGGAGGATTTTGGTCAGAAAACTATGGGTCTGGGAGTCTGGAACCAGCTTACTTAGTGAAGAAGTGTTTGTTGGGATTTTGTGGAACCCACAACTTTTAGATTCACTATCTTCTTCCTTTCTCTCTAGTGTCCTCCTCCCCCCCCCCCTTCCCCCCACCACCAATTGGCATCAAAACAGTGCTGGTAGGACTGGGTGGCTCAGCTCTTGTGAGTTGGCTTGACATAGTGGTAAGGTGCTAGGCTTGTAAGCAGAAATACCTCAGTTTGATTCTGCTTCGGTTTTCCCCTCTCTTCAAAATATCCAGCTTATGGCCACTGTGTGGTTGTGATTGTGAGTTTGTTCCTCCACAATTAATGAATCATACACACCTGTCCAGCTTTAATGCAGACTCGTTTTTGTGCTGACAATGTAGCATGAATTAGGAATAGTTCCCTCTTCCCCCACCTTCTGGGATCTCGGTTCCACTAATCATAAAAATAGAACAAATCTGAAACACGAATGACTGCTGGCATTCTAAAACAAGATCCAAACACATAAAAGATTCAAAAGAATGCTTATTTATTATGACAGACACAGTATGCACATTTTGGGGGTAATCCCCTTCGTCAAGCTATAAAATGACGCTTAACGTACACAATGTGCACATTTTCATGGTAATCCCCTTCGTCAAGCTACAAAACGACACTTAAAGTTAAACAATGTTCTATTGTTTAAGTGTCGTTTTGTAGCTTGACGAAGGGGATTACCATGGAAATTTGCACATTGTGGGTCCGTGTCATAATAAATATTAAATAAGCGTTCTGTTGAATCTTTTATGTGTTTGGATACACTAATCATAACTCATGAAAGTCGTAATTCTATTAAATTCAAAATCATATCATAATCAGTATTTTAAAATAACATGTTTGATTTTTTAAAGTTTTTATTTGATCTCTTCTACTTGCTGGGCAAAATGTGTTTCAAGAAAGCCAGTTTGTATGGTGAGTTTTCATTCTCATCATTGGCACTGATGTAAGTGCATGCAGAATGAGGATGAACATATACATACTGTGTTATATAGCCAGAGGTGATTGAGAGTTAAGAAGATCAACTCAGGATTTTCATGTGTTTTTGTACAGTGCCCTACACTGGCTAGTGCAAATCTGATGAATATGACTTATCAGTTGCAGTACAACAACCACATCATTTCATATGTCTGCATCAGTATTCACTACATGAATACGTGACAAATCTAGTGCGTGAGATAGAGAGGGTAAGATACTTTAAGAAACAAAACAAAAAATTAAATGTGCTGGTGCACTGTGACCTCACAGTGGAGTTATTCAGGCAGGTTTTCCAGCTACTCAAAGAAAAAGTAAAAGGAGACAGATATGACCTATATAATGATTTGTCTTAGAGTTCCCTTACATCTTCATAGTCATTGAAGTGAAACTGAAACTAAACTGAGGGAAACTAAACTGATAGTGATACAAGGTTACAAAACCATTCAGATACTGCCCAAACTGGCAAGTTCCTTAAGATAATGGGACTTTAGGATATATATATATATATACAAAATATATATATATTAATTTTTATAATACAAACTGAAAGAACAACCAAGTGATTTTTAAGTATATTTTTTACACTCATTAGAAGTCATTTTTATAATGTAGACCAGTCCAAACTTTTAGTCTTTTTACTGCTTAATTAATATGACAAACTCTTTGTGAGTTTGTCTTTTTAATTGTTAATTAATATGACTCATATTAAAAAGATAAAGAGTTTGGTTGGTTAAACTTGCTTAAGACCAAGTTTGTCCCCAAAGAGTACTAGTGGGGACCAAAATCCCAGATGGTGGGGGACAATGGAGACTATATCTCACACTACAGTGTCACCACCAGAATAATTCTACGTTAGCCCCCTTCACTGCCCCAGCCTGTAACATTTCTGGGCTGAAAGCTGCACGGACACGCCTGCAAACAGTATATTTTCTGGTCCAATAACTTCTACTTTCAATGCTGTTTACTGAAAAGTTAGATTTATAACCGGAGGGATCAACTGATCAAAGACATTTTACTGAAAAGTTAGATTTATAACTGGAGGATTTTGGTCCGAAAACTATGAGTCTGGGAGTCTGGAACCAACTTACTTAGTGAAGAAGTGTTCGCTGGGATTTTATGGAACCCACAGCTTTTAGATTCACTATCTTCTTCCTTTCTCTCTAGAGTCCTCCCCCCCCCCCCCTCCCCCCCCCTGTGTTTTTATGATCATCCTTTCACAGGCCAGTACAATAAAGAAAACAAAAAGGCTTCAGGGTTTAAAATGTTGCCCAATTATTGGTCATTTTCAAGTGACGTCATGGCAGTAATGGGGTTAAGACAGGCAGCAATTAATTACTGTTTCAATTAACTGTGGAAGGCAAAGTCACAAAGACAGTGTCCATAAACCACAACTTCTGAAGAGAAAAGGGAGCTGAAGCTAAATCGAACTAAGGTCCTTGTGCTTTCCAGACTAATGCCTTACTGCCACTGCCAGGCCAAACCAGCTCCAAAAATAAGAGTAAGTCATTAACTTAAATAACAAGTAAATTATAAAACAGGAAAGGATTTATGAGGTCTCCACAGGGTCAGAACCCAGCTTATTTTGATGTGCTGTATTAGTGTATAGCACAGTTACAATTCCTTGACACTAAAATGGAATATATATATATGACAGTCAAATAAAGTTGTTGTTTTTTTAAATAAAAAACATATGCAAGAGTGAGAATATATATATATGACAGTCAAATAAAGTTGTTGTTTTTTTAAATAAAAAACATATGCAAGAGTGAAACAACAAAAAACTGTCAGTTAAATCAGAGTCAGTATTAAAGCCAACGGGGACTTCAGGTAATGCAGCATGACAGCATGTACTGATAGGCCTGACTAGAATAAATAGTGTACACTAACAGTCACAGCAGTTTTTCAGTCAGTTGAAAGTCATGAGGACATGGCTATGAGCAGCAGCATTTTGACCAAATATGTGACATTATAAACAAGGCTAGTAATAGAAATAGGCATGGTGGAAGTGTACCTTATGTTATGAGCCTGCCTTTTCTGGTCTTTGTTGATAAAGAGGAAACCAACATTGCTATGGCCAAAGGGGCTCAGAAGTACTTCCATTTCATTTAATATTGATAGAACAACTACACAAAGTGTGCAAATTGAAATGTTTGCACATTTCAGTTACAAAGTTTTTAGACCAACCTGGGCCACCATGATTCATATGGGTTCCCCTTCAAATCTGCTAATTATTATTATTACTGATTGCTTTTAGACAGCGCTATTCTCAGCTCTTGAGCAGACTCACTGTACTCATGTTGCATGTGATTCAGGATGAGTTACTGTGGCCTTTTTATTGCATGTTTTTTTAATATTCACGGAAGTGGTGTACTGACAATGCTGTTTGGTTGTTGCATGGCTAGTGCCAAGTGAAACTGCTGCCCTCTTAGTGCATGTTCTGTGTACACCATAAACCATGCACAAGTTTACAGTGTCACTTCATTCAAAGCCACATAGGTAGGATCTTTCAGGTGCTACTGCTGTAACACAGGTTGTGTGTGTGTGTGTGGGGTGGGGGGGTGGGGGGGGGGGGTACCAAGACAAGAGTCAATTTAGAAAATGTTCCTGCCACTCCAGTGGGGACTCAAACCCAGGACCTTTTGATCATGAGTTGGGTGCTCTAACCACTGAGCCATTCCTGCTCCCCTGCTAATAGCTTTCAACTAGGCATACCTGTGTTACAGGCATTGTAATACATATCAGACCAGGGCACTGGGTCAAGTGGTTCTTCCTATATATATATATATGTGTGTTTGCAGCCGGATCAATAGATATTACGCTAACCTTGCAAAGATAGGATCAACCTTATAATTTAGACTTTATTTTTGTCTCATTGTGATACGCCTGTGGTATCCTGTGAGAATGAGGAAGCTTTTTGCATGTTTCTATGGGATGCCTCTACCAGCTGAGCTATCCCTGCCCCAAAACTTGGGACTGCTGCTTTCAAGTTAGGGAATGTGCTGTCCCAGATTCAGTCTAGATTTTTGCAAACCCCTCTGGAGCAGGAGTGAAAGTAGACTTCAGCAGTACAGAACTCTTTTTGTTTTTAATGATTTTGTGCCGTAACCCATTGGCACAGCTGCAAATTTGTGTTCAAAGTAGTTTAAAGATATTTTTTTGAAAGAAAGATGTGCTTAGTGCCAGAAGAAACACAGACACATAACTAGACTCAGGATCTGTTAAAAGTTCTGCCAGACCAACTGTTTTGGGCAGAAAAATAAGATTAAAATGTGAAACCATAATTTAAGTTTTATTTACAGTATTTGCGTTGAAACTTGGTATGGCATGAACTTGATGAAATGCATACATGTGCCAATATATTTTTAATTCTGAAGTACCTGTTTTGGAAAGTAATTACAGTGAAAATATATATATATATAGTGTAACTTGCTTCCAAAGGTTTTGGTATTCAATAGGGATGCCTTTTCCTTCTCCTGAAATTGTTTTTAATTTTGTTGTTGTTAGGATTAACTCATGATGAAATTGTGAGTTTCTAGTTAGTTAAGATAAGTGAATCTCTAAATGTTACTTTGTTAAGTGAAGTAATGCAAAACTGTGTGATCTATCTATGATGCTTCTTTAGCAGGACTAACACATTAACAAGATTTCTCTGTTTTTCTCTCAAAAACTCCTTCCAGTACACATTTATGTTGGACATGACACCAAAGTTGCTTGAAATATAGTTGCAGTGGTTCAACAGTAGTGATAGCATATGGTTAGTCTGTGCCACTGGCCCATTGGGTTCAGCATATATAGTAGGAGGCTTGTGGAACAGGTCAAGGAGGTCAGGAGCTGTGTGAAAGTCGAGGTGGCTGTCCTGGGCTTTCCGTCCTAACGAGCCTTATGGTTTCCTTGGACTTAAAGCAACACTGAACCATGCTCATGTGTTGGTCTCAGCTTGTCCCTAATATGTCAGCCAACATCTGAGGACATTAAGCAACACAAAAGCAACAGAACAGGTCTTAAAACCACAGTGAACAACCCAACACACCATATTCTGGTATTGATAACATGTCATTTAATTCATGACACAAACAGTGTGCAGTGTACGCAAAAATCAAGGTCTTGCCAGAGCCATAAATTAATTAACAATAAATTAAAGGGAATCTGAAGCAAATAAGCCTCAGTTTTAATCAATGGAAGTAGAATCCAAAATGCACCCTCGCAGTTTTTCAGTTGATTTATGGTTTGGTTTGTTATGTGTCACTGTCTGAAAATCACAAAAATGTAGCTGTGGAGCTAATAAATTTGAAGCAGAAATGTGCTGCTGTCACATAAATATTAATAGATCAACCATCT
>OY757552.1:17353079-17375579 GCA_963584105.1 Alviniconcha strummeri
GGTTCAGAATTCAGAACGTTTTCATGTACTGTGTTTTGGTTCACAGGTGTTGTGTGTGTGTGTGTGTGTGTGTGTGTGTGTGTGTGTGTGTGTGTGTGTGTGTGTGTGTGTATCTATCTATCTGTCTATATATCTATATATATATATGCCATCATACATGTACTGACCTAGGTTCACAATTCACAACTTTTTGATGGACTGTGTTTTGATGCACAGGCACTACATGATTATATACATCATCATACGTGTACCGACCTAACTTCAGAATTCACAACTTCCTGTGCTGTGTTTTGGTGCACAGGTGCTACATGTATGTATATACCATCTTACATGTGCTTTAGATTTTATGTGCTATGGTTTGGTGTACAGGTGCTACATGTGTATGTGCTACATGTGTACGCTACGTGCTACATCACTGTACATGTGCTTTTGACCAAATGCATTTGACTGAATTTTTTTAACTGCTGGTGTTTTCGATTCTTTTGCAGGTTTTCTGCAGAACCTGCCCAGGAGAAAGATGGCCACCCAAGGGTCAGTTTATGACGACATGGAAGGTACGTTTGTGGTGGTAGCGTTCTCTATCTGATTGCTCAGGGGGTCGTTGGGTATGTGCAGTTCTACATTAAGAAATGCATTTTGTAGAGTGAGAACACTGTGTGTGTCACCATGGTTTTTAATTTTATTTCATTACCCTGCCACATAGGCAGCCACATGCTGTCTTGAAAGGATTTATCTCCATTTCTGGAGGTTGGATTCTGTTAGGCAAAGAGCTTTTCATGGCGAAAGACAGTCCCCGCATAACCGTCCAGTGCATAACAACGTTATAATGTAGCTGTGGTGTTTTTGCTGGTGTCATAACTACACAGTGAATAACAACATTATAATGTAGCCATGGAGCCGGTTTAATGAACACGGTTATAAGCTATGCTAGCGGAAAGCCCTCCGACCCACATTATAATGTAGCTGTGGAGTTCTTGCTGATGTCATAACTGTGCAGTGCATAACAACATTATAATGTAGCTGTGGAGTTCTTGCTGATGTCATAACTGTGCCGTGCATAACAACATTATAATGTAGCTGTGGAGTTCTTGCTGATGTCATAACTGTGCCGTGCATAACAACATTATAATGTAGCCTTCATGTTCTTGCTGGTGTCATTGTGCAGTAACACAGCCAGAGACAAAGCAGACAGGCTTTTTAGCTGCTTGGTTGAGAGAATTCTGTATGTGATCAGCTCTTGACTGTTCGTTGACAAATGCCTATAGTAACACTAACGGCAAATTAAAGAACAAGGGGAGAGAAAAAAGGAAAACAAAGCTGACAAGAACACAGTTGCCTGCCTTCGTTGTGTTAGCAGCTGTTGTGTGTTGTGTGTCATGAGTGGCTGATTAAAACCTTGTAACTCGCTTTTGGGGTGGGAGAGAGGGTTGAGATTTTTATGCTTTTGAAGACACTGCATTTATTTATGTAGCTTAAGTGACTCTAGATAATACAGTTATGGAAAAACTTTGCGTGTGTGTGTGTGTGTGTGTGTGTGTGTGTGTGTGTGTGTGTGTGTGTGTGTGTGTGTGTGTGTGTGTGCATGTGTACATGCATGCATGCGTGTGTGTGTGTACACATACACTTGTGTGTGTGTGTGTGTGTGTGTGTGTGTGTGTGTGTGTGTGTGTGTGTGTGTGTGTGTGTGTGCACGCGTGCACGTGTATTGACATCACACTCCAAGCATCGCTTTCTGGCACCTTCCTCCAAACTCTGCCAGATTTAGTTATGCCGCTGAAGGGGCACTTTTTATCTCCGTGCAGCAGTCCACTGACTCAGTTAGCACCCTCCCAAAGGTTTGGGTACTGATAAGACTGCGGAAGCAACCTAGCGCCCAAGCACGCACGTAAACATGAGACGCATCCACCCCGGGTAAAAAAGAGAGTTCCATCTCAATTCAAACGATTGTGGTTTTATTTGAGCTGGCGTAAGCAACATAGTCAGTTATAAAACAAACGTCTGGTATAATCTGAGTTGTTTGTAACAAACTTACTATTGTTTTAGC
Organism: Alviniconcha strummeri; assembly: GCA_963584105.1. NCBI lineage: Eukaryota > Metazoa > Mollusca > Gastropoda > Provannidae > Alviniconcha > Alviniconcha strummeri. The sequence continues at coordinate 17,355,124 of OY757552.1, forward strand.
ACCAACAAAAAACTGCTCATTAGCTGACAGTTTTCTGGACCCTATGGCATAACTAAATATGGCAGTGGTTGAAGGAAGGATGTCATAAACCAGTGCTTGGACTTTGGATTGACCTGTGTACATCCATGTGTGTGTGTGGAAAATATTTGACTTTAACTGAAAAATGAAACACAAGAAATTCAAGCGAATGAGTGAGTATGCCATTAGACATGCATTGTTGAAGACCTTCATTCAGGTTGTGTGGTGTACTGTCTTGAGCAATTACTGTGCATCATTCCTATGTATACCCTTGCTAGTTGCCGAAGCTCACCCTTCTCAGTTTTGATAGTCCTCTGCTGCTGACTACTAAATCCAGTACAGTTGATTTGTGCATCTTTTACAGATCCTGGTGATGAAGAGCTGTTTGAATCAGATACTGAAGCAGCATTCCCTGCTAAACTCTGGGCTCTGAAACAACTGGTAAATGTTTTTTTTGTAATGACAGACTGACGGACACTTAGACTGATCGACAGACAGACTGATGGAAAATTTATTGACAGACTGATGGACAGACAGACTGATGGAAAATTGACTGACAGACTGATGGACACTTAGACTGATGGACTGACAGACTGATGGAAAATTGATGGACAGACAGACTGATGGAAAATTGATGGACAGACTGATCGACAGACAGACTGGTGGAAAATTGATTGACAGACTGATGGACAGACGGATGGATTGATGCACTGGTAGACAGAGAAATGAACAAACACACACACACACACACACACACACACACACACACACACACACACACACACACACACACACACACACACACACACACACATGGACAAGTATGCGGAAACATGCACACATACACACACATGCTCACACACAAATACACACACATGCCAACAAACACAGAGAGGGACACAATTATATAAGGACATCCACACATGCACACACAGAAATGCACACACAGAGACACAATTGCACACACACACACACACATACACAGGCTTGCATGCATGAATACTCACACGCACACACGCATGAACATATGCATGTACACACACATTCACACATGCAATCACACACACACAAACACATGTACATACACACATGCAGGCACACACACACATGTGCATACAAATAGCTTCACAGATCAGAGCAGTGTGTCAGCATTCACAGGTCTGAAGGCAGTTCTCTCCCTTCTTGCTGCTCTCTAGATGTGGTTGCAGGCTAAGTAGATGAAGCTGAGCCTTTCAGGTTGTGTGGTGTACTGTCTGGAGCAATTACTCATCAGATGATGGATAAGAAACAGGGGGCTGTATTTGAGCTTTCAATGTACGGTGGGGTAAGTGTAAGGGTAGTGATGATGATGAGTTGATGCTTAATGTCCTCAGATGTCATTTGACATATTAGGGACAAGTTGTGACCAATGCCGAAGCACGGTTCAATAAAATCCACATACGTAAGGTGTATGCGTGTTTAGCTGTAACCTGCCACCTGCACTTTTGGCAGAATGACCGGGATTTTTTACGTGCTACTGCGGTAACACGGGGGTGGAACGGATACCGAAATAAGAGTCAGCACAGAAAGTCGACCCTGGAGAAGAAAATTCTCCCGCCGTTCCAGCAGGGATTCGAACCCGTGACCTTTCAATCACGAGTCCGGCGCTCTAACCACTGAGCTATCCCCGCCCCAGTAGGGGTAGTGTTGGGTGATCAGGTTATGTATGTGTGCTTGAGGGTTTCTTATAAGTTACACAATGGGAATTGTTATTCAGTGTCAGGTGTTGGAGAATTGCTGTTTGGTATCAGGTGTTGGTATCTGTATCAGGTGTTGGAGAATTGGGTATATGTAGGTGTGTATGAGGGCTTTTGAGGGATTTAGTATCAAGTGTTTGACATTGCTGTACTTTCTTTATTTGCAGCGAGCATTAAGTTTGACATTGCTGTACTTTCTTTATTTGCAGCGAGCATTAAGTTTCGAGATTGTTGAACTGGATGTGAAAATTGTGCGAGAAACAAAACAAAGGTATTATATAATTATGTGTGTCTGTAAGTCAGTATTTGCTCTTTTTCTTTTGACGTGGATAGATAAAAATTAATAATTTAGCCACACACAGTGCAAAAACTTTGGATCCTCAGATGGTGTGTGTATGTGTGTGTGTGTGCATGCGTGTGTGTGCGCATGTGTGTGCGTGCATGTGTGCATGCGTGTGTGAGTGAGCAAGTGTGTATGTGTGGTCTCTGTGTGTGTGTGTCAGACTGGACAAACTCTGTATCAAAATCTTAAAATCAGCAATGAAAAATACACTTTAAAAATGCTTTGCTATGCTGTTAAGTGGCAAGGTCCCATTCCGTCACAGCTTTCTGGAAGGTAAAATTTGGAAGGTAGACCTGTCATTTTATTTCTGGCTTGTACCTTCTGATAAGCATTTGTACACTTCGGTATTGTTAAAGTTCTGTTCACATTTACATGGGAATGTTTGTGTGATTTGATCATTGTGTCTCATGCTTTTGTTCGCAGGAGTCTGTGTGTGTTACTGAAGCACTTTCACACCTGCCTCAGCAGTAGTTTGATTGATCAACGCACACTCAACTTTGACTTCACCCTTTCTCTAGAAGGTAAGGTCATGGTTTGAGCGGAGGAATTGGACTAGTGAACTCTGACCTTTAACATCATCCGGTCTTTGGAACATATAAGGGCCTGGTTTGATCCCTTGAAATGGGCTAGCTAAACTTTCATGACACCTTTTCTCTGGAAGGTAATGACTTCATGTGATTTGATGAAAACATTAACTTCACCTTTTCTGTGGAAGGTAAGGTCTTCATGTGATTTGATGAAAACATTGACTTTACATTTTCTCTGGAAAGTAAGGTCTTCATGGGATTTGATGAAAACATTGACTTTACCTTTTGTCTGGAAGGTAAAGATTTCATGGGATTTGATGAAAACATTGACTTTACTTTTTTCTTCTGGAAGGTAATGACTTCATGGGATTTGATGAAAACATTGACTTTACCTTTTCTCTGGAATGTAAAGACTTCAGGTGATTTGATGAAAAAATTGACTTGACCTTTTCTCTGGAATGTAAAGACTTCAGGTGATTTGATGAAAAAATTGACTTTACCTTTTCTCTGGAATGTAAAGACTTAAGGTAATTTGATGAAAACATTGACTTTACCTTTTCTCTTGAACGGAAAGACTTCATGTGATTTGATGAAAACACTGACTTTACCTTTTCTCTGGAACATAAAGACTTCATGTGATTCAATGAAAACATTGACTTTACCTTTTTTCTGGAAAGTAATGACTTCATGTGATTTGATAAAAACATTGATTTTACCTTTTGTCTGGAAGGTAAGGTCTTAGTCTAACCTGAGGACTAGACCAGCTGGATATTGGTTATCTGTTTGTTTGTGTGCAGTTTATCTGCTTGATGTGATTGTCTAGCTTGTCTGTGTAGCTTGTCTCTTTGTGTGTCTGTCAGTGTCTGCCTGGGAGGTCTGTGTGGGTTTTGTGGGTTAATTTTTGGGTGAGTGTGGGTTTTGTGTGTTAATTTTTGGGTGAGTGGTCTTGCCTTGTATATGTCTCAGTTTGCATGTTACTTTGATAATAATAAAGTATTTGTAAAGTGCAAAATCTTATTCATATAGACTATTCTAAGAGCACACACACACGCACACACATGCACACACACATGCCCACACACACGCACACACATGCACACACACACGCACACACATGCACACACACACGCATGCGTGCACACATGTACACATGCATGCACGCACTCACGCATGCACGCACACGCACACACACGCACGCACGCATGCACACACACACAGTGTATACACATTGTGAAATTTGAGGGGGTTCAGGCATGTCATTTGTGCAGTGTGGTTGAGGGGGAAAGCGTGTTTGTAATTATAGTCACTGTGATGTTTTAAACTGTTTCAGAATTTCTGACCAAGTCCCCACAGGCCCAGTTTGCAGAACTGAGCAAAATTAGCATCAAAACCGAGGTAGGTACAGGCGTGTCTCTGTGCACCATTTTGTTCCCCTCAGGCCTAGCGTTCCTGACTGTAGGAAGCTGCAGGAGAATTTCTGAGTTTTGCTTAGACCTGCACTACAAGTTTCATGACGCACATTAAATTGTTTGCACTTCAAGTTCAAGGTGTAATGAAAAATGCCCAAAAGAGATTGAAAGTGACACGTAACAAACTTAGGTCCATGCTATTCTGGAAACACAGCTGTTAGTGGGATCTTAGATAAATTGCTCTCAACATCACCCCCCCCCCCCAACCCCCCCCCCACCCCCCCCCACCCCCCCCCCCCCAGCTCCCCATCTCATCTCTTCTGCTGTTTCCACTGAGTTGTAAATGAGTATCCTCAAATACAGAATGCAATTAGTTGCCAGTAATGGCAAAGAATACTGGTCATGAAAATGCAGAAAAACACCTGCATTATGAAACTGTTAACATGTTCCTCCACTTCAGCACTTGAATTCCTGCAGTGGATTGAGCCACTGTGTGTGGAATGTTTGAAGAGAATAAATGAAAACAAAACAAAACAAGTTGAAATTTAAGTAATTGATAGACATGTGTGAAAGTGTATTTCATTCACTGAAATGTAGTTTGTCTTTTGCTTTTGCATGGTTGATCCCTGTTGCAATATCACTTACAAGCAGAATGGTGATGAAGAAAGGTATAATCTGGAGAAAAGCATCTGAAGACAAAAAAAAGCAGAAAGTTGCCTTGAAATCCTCCTACTGTTACGTGACGTCAGTCACAGTTGGGTGATTCAGGTAACAAAACAGGTGTCGGATGGAGGCAGCTAACACAACGACAGTCCTCTCCAAGATTGGATTTGTTTCATAACCCCTCTCCTCTGGAACAGATTGTTCCTTGAGCAATAGCACCTTTTGCTGTGTGCTGGAGAGAAAAATCTGATTCAGGTCTGGGGAGGGACAGCTGTACCCAGTAGGCTGTTTGTTACACTGTTAGGCATGTTTACCTTTCCAATTTTACTCTGTTTCAAGGTTTTTCCACACCTGACAGGGTTCATACAGTTTTCAAAACTTTGGGAAGCTTGGGAAATGGCTTCTGGGGCCAAAGACACGGAAAGTTTTGGGAAAATGGCATTTTGGCCAAAGCCTTGGAAAGTTGTGGGAAAATGGCATTTTGGCCAAAGCCTTGGAAAGTTGTAGGAAAATGGCATTTTTGGCCAAAAGCCTTGGAAAGTTGTAGGAAAATGGCATTTTTGGCCAAAAGCCTTGGAAAGTTGTGGGAAAATGGCATTTTGGCCAAAGCCTTGGAAAGTTGTAGGAAAATGGCATTTTTGGCCAAAGCCTTGGAAAGTTGTGGGAAAATGGCATTTTGGCCAAAGCCTTGGAAAGTTGTGGGAAAATGGCATTTTTGGCCAAAGCCTTGGAAAGTTGTGGGAAAATGGCATTTTTGGCCAAAGCCTTGGAAAGTTTTGGGAAAATGGCATTTTTGGTGAAACTTTTCCCCCCAAATCCTACTAGGAGCATGGATAACAATAATAAGAAGAAAATACAGAATTTCTTTAACTAGAAGCTACTCCTGGACCTGGTTCAGAAAAGAAAAGAAAAGTGGTTAAATTATGTGTGTAACAGCTGTAACCTGGTGTGAGAAAATGGTCTAAAGTTGGAGAATTTTGAAGTAAAAATCCTGTATGAACCCTGCTCAAAGTCAAATATCACAATTCGACTATGTTTACTGTGCTTGTTTTGTTTTACATACACTTTGAAAAGTGTGATATTCCAGAAACAAACAAACAAGAACTAAAAAAGTACAAGCAAGACAGTAGCTTGTGCAAGTTATTTTCACAAATAAAGCAGTGTGAAAACAACTGATGTTTCCTTGATGTTGGTTTACCAAGATACATTTTTAATTGATTTTTGTATTGATTAGAATGCCAGATGCATTGATTATCGTGGGTGTTGTTGTATGTGTTTGCCAGAGAATCTGCTCCTTTCACTCAGTAAAGTCTGAAAGCATTACGTGTTTGAGAAATCTCGTGAAATCTTTGGGCCTTAATGTGAGTTTCATGGTGACAATTTTTAAGCATGGCATTGGCAGTTTTGAAGTTGAATACCCCCCACCCCCGCCCCCAACCCGGTTTTATGGATTTTTTACTAGAGTGTCAGTCTGGCTGTTTAAATTTTGAACTTCACAGTTTTATTTTTTGTTTCTTGTGTTCTTTTTGAGAGTTTGCTTTCTTTTCTGCCTTCTTATTTGGTGTCTTTCCAGAGAAGTGGCTTTCCTGTGTGCTGCAAACTAACTCAAGCACTTTTTCCTTTGTGCTTCTTTAACAATGTTTCTATTTAATTTTTGGATATACATTAAAAAAAGAAGTTTTTATAGATAATATTTTTTATATTATATATAACTTTGCTGGGTCCTCAAACAAAATGACATTTTGCTTATTTCAGCTTCTTAGGCAGAGTAGTCCAGCTCTTGACATGCATATGGATTTATTTTTTTTTAAACTGAATGACTATGTTTTACCTTATTTACAATATTTCAAGCTTTGCCCTGCACCCCTCCTGAATAGCCTGCTCTTGAAGATTTTTTTTTTTTAAATCAAGGTTCTAAAATAAAATCTTGCATTATTTTGTTTTCCTGTGAAGGTTCTTGAAGAGTTGCGGGCAGAACTTGAAATCAGAATTCTTGTGATATCCTTTGATATAACTAACTCTCACTCAAAACCTTTCTTTCTCTTTTATATCTATATAATCTCTCTATATTCTGATATATATTTTTGTTGTTGTTGGTTTTTGCTGTCTCTTAGTAGGTAGAGAAGAACACTAACAGAGCAGAGCATAATGCATGAAGTAGATCCTTGGATAAATGCTCCAGATCACATGTGTAAATGAAGTCAAACTTCTGATTCAAGTCTGGTTCAGATCACATGTGTAAATGAAGTCTAATCTCTTATTCAAGTCTGGTCCAGATCACATGTGTAAATGAAGTCTAACCTCTTATTCAAGTCTGGTCCAGATCACAGGTGTAAATGAAGTCTAACCTCTTATTCAAGTCTGGTCCAGATCACATGTGTAAATGAAGTCTAACCTCTTATTCAAGTCTGGTCCAGATCACAGGTGTAAATGAAGTCTAACCTCTTATTCAAGTCTGGTCCAGATCACAGGTGTAAATGCAGTGGCCCACACCCAGTCAGAGCCCAGCTGGAGGTGACTGGCCTGTGTTGTAATGTAAATGGTGCCAAATATGTATGCAGATGAAACGCAAGAGCTGATGTGTGTCTCCCTGGCCATGCAGTTCAGACTGTTCATGTTGTGTGCTGTATTACCTGTAGAGCTCCCTCCTTCAAGTGTAATGTGGTGCTAAAAACCAACGACTTTATACAGCCTTTGGAGGTTTGGTATGGACACTGCTGTATTCTTAGATCTGTTTTCTGGAGTAACATGTTCATGCAAGCTGAAACAGAATGACGCCTAGAGCGCTTGAGTGCTTGAGTGCTTGTGTAGAAACAAACAAAGGGAGGTTCATACCTGAAACAGAGTGAGTGCTTGAGTGCTTGTGTAGAAACAACAAACAAAGGGAGGTTCATACCTGAAACAGAGTGAGTGCTTGAGTGCTTGTGTAGAAACAACAAAGGGAGGTTCATACCTGAAACAGAGTGAGGGCTTGAGTGCTTGTGTAGAAACAACAAACAAAGGGAGGTTCATACCTGAAACAGAGTGAGGGCTTGAGTGCTTGTGTAGAAACAACAAACAAAGGGAGGTTCATACCTGAAACAGAGTGAGGATTTGAGTGCTTGTGTAGTAGACAAATGGTCAAGTGGAAGAGTGCATTAATGTGAGTGCTTGAGTGCTTGTGTAGTAGACAAATGGTCAAGTGGAAGAGTGCATTAATGTGAGTGCTTGAGTGCTTGTGTAGTAGACAAATGGTCAAGTGGAAGAGTGCATTAATGTGAGTGCTTGAGTGCGTGTGTAGTACACAAATGGTCAAGTGGAAGAGTGCGTTAATGTGAGGGCTTGAGTGCTTGTGTAGAATGATAAACTGGAAGGGTTCAGTGCTGTTCACCTTCTTGATTTTGTGCAAGTGGCAGGCAGGCCTCAATCATTCTGTTTTAGCTGTTAACCTCCTTTGCTTGTGTCTTCTTGGAATGTAAGTATCATTGCCATATATGTTTTCAGCTTTAATTGTGAAAACGTCACTGATTAGCATCTTACTGTGTGTATTCTTTATCTTACTGTATATCTGTGTTGTCATGCAGTTTTTGCCAGTGCAGAATGTTCAGACTGAAAAAAAGATTATATTCTTCTGCAAGACTAGCTGTTTCATGGTTGGTAGTAATACACAGTGTTTTATTTGAGTGGATTGTGTTTGAAGATGGTTGTCTGAATGTGATGGATCATTGCCGTGATATACAACCAGTTGATAATGCTAACTGATAATAATAGCAGTGGTTGATTTTATATTGAATTTAGAAACTGAGTTTTATGAGTGATGATTAGTGGGATCAGTTGTACAAAACACATTTGCTTTCTGCACACTGTGCATTAATTACCTCATCATCCGGTGCACTGAGAGAACATAAAAATAATATTTTCTAAATTCAATGTAAAATCAAGTGGTTTTTAGATTAAAAAGTCGTATTTAACACTTCTGAGATAGTGGTATAGTACAAAAGTTTACAAACTGTGGATTAATTTACTTTGATTTTTGAATCAAGATTGTACTTAAAAATGCAGAAGAAGTTTTGCTTGCTTGAAGTGGAATTGTCCAGAGGAGGACTTAGTGCTAGTCTTCATTTCTGTCAGCAGCTTTGTAGCAATTGTCTTCACTTCTCTCAGCAGTTAACAGCAACAACCCCAGCAACTCAGGAACCTTTTACATGAGAACAGGCCATTTCCTTCATGTAATGTAAATGTACTTGGTCCGTCGGAACTTATAGAGATGTAAAATCATCATATTAGTTAGTCTGTGTGAATGGTCATATTAGTTATTACATGGTGCACCAGAGACATGAAGCATCATGTTAGTTTTTTCATACTTGTTACAGCTGAGGTACAATCAGGTAGCTGGTACATGTAATGTGAACGTGTTCAGTCCATCAGAGACCATGTGGAGATGGGGATCAAAGTGTACAATGGGTTTTTCCACTACCACCATGAAGAGGTCCAGTACTGGTCTGCTGTTCTCTTGAGAGTCTCACAAGGGGAGGCCACTCCCCCCGCCAACAGGACTCTTGGAAGGCGAGGGGCAAAAAGGTATGTTTGTCAGAAGGGATTATAGAGGCTGTGTCCATTTGGGAGAGGTTGAACAAACATAAAAAATCTAAGGAAAGATTTCTCATCTTGCTTTTGAATCTTTCTGTGGCTTTTCCAAAACAAAACAAAACAAAGCAAAACAACAACCAATTTGTTGTGCATAGTCCCCAGTTCATATAGAACAACTGTCTCCCAGATTTTAATTTTAATTTTATATTTTCAGAGATTAGTGAAATTGTGACCACAAGAAGGTACTCTTTTTGTATGTGAAAGTATGTTAGAAAGTATGCTGATTTGTATGGTGATTGATCATCAAATTGGAGTAGGATTCAAAAACTCCTAGCACTTTGAGTTCAAAAATTGGGATCACATTCCCTTAACCCCTTCACTGCCACAGCCTGTAAACCTTCCAGGCTGAAAGATGCACGGACACGCCTGTGGAAAGTATTTTCCAGTCCTATAACATCCACTTTCGATGTTTTGCGTTTTCATGATTATCCTTTTACATGCCAGTGCAAAAAATAAAACAAAAAAGCTTAAGGGTTTGAAACTAGGCACTATTATTGGTTGTTTTCAAGTGACATCATGGCAATGAAGGGGTTAAGAAGAATTCCATTTTAAATGAATCACATCATGAGGCTGACACATGTGGCAACAGCATGAAATGCGATGCAAGCTAAACCTTTTCTCTGCTTCACTCTTAAAGAGTGAATCCTCATAGCAGCACCCCGAAGTTTGAAACAAAAAGTACTTCTTTTGTAATGAAAGATGAAGCAGATGAAGCATTGGGATGAACTCTTTTTGCACAGTTTCTGTAGTTTTAGATCCAAACAAATAAAATTAAAAAGAACGCTATTTATTAGGACAAAACACACCGTGTGAATTTTTGGAGTAATCCCCCTTATTAATCTACCAAAAGCCACTTAAACAACAGTTAAATGGTGAAACAAAACAAGACCCCCGCCCCCTAAAAAAATGATGAAAAATGAGATGGAGAGCTAAAGCGTTTGTCAGTTTTTGGTTGAGCTATGTCGTTTTTGTATCCGGTGCTTGGAAGACTGTTGGCATGACAATGACATATAATAGGTGTGATATAATGAACATTAAACTGCTAGCAGTCATTCTTGTTTCAGATTTGTTTGTTTTCAGGCCAGCTTGCATCTTTGGTTTGGTTCGCCTGAATACAGTCTGTCATCAAGGGTTCCACTTTGCAGCGATAACAGCTGCAAACCTGTTAGTAAAACAAGAATGTGATGACTGGTGATGTTGTGCATGGTGTGCGGCAGGTCCCTCTTGTTGTCATGGCTGCGAGGCCGCAAGACGAACATCGTGCTGGACATGTCTCAGCTCTCATCGGCCGTGTCTTCCGTGGCATGTCAGGGTCTCCATCTGCAGCTGTCTCAGGCCAGGCTGACCGCTTGCATCAAGGCTGCTGTGGGAGGTCAGTTGGTGTTGGTGTTGTTGTCTGTGTTGTGTCTTCATCAACAGCTGTCTCAGGCCAGGCTGACCGCTTGCATCAAGGCTGCTGTTGGAGGTGTGTTGGTGTTGTTGTCTGTGTTGTGTCTTCATCAACAGCCTACTCTGGTCAGGCTGACCACTTGAGTCAAGGCTGCTGTTGGAGGTCAGTTGGTGTTGGTGTTGTTGTCTGTGTTGTGTCTTCATCAGCAGCTGTCTCAGGTCAGGCTGACTGCTTGAGTCAAGGTTGCTGTTGGAGATCAGTTGGTTTTGTCCGTGTTGTGTCTTCATCAACAGCAGTTCAACCAGGACTACCACTGGCGTAAATCTGCTGTTGGAGGTGAGCCATTGTTGGTGTTGTTGTCCATGTTGTGTCTTCATCAACAGCAATCTCAACCAGGATTACCACTGGCGTAAATCTGCTGTTGGAGGTGAGTCATTGTTGGTGTTGTTGTCAATGTTGTGTCTTCATCAACAGCAGTTCAACCAGGATTACCACCTGTACAAAGATATTGTCAAAGGCATCATTGTTGGTGTTGTTGTCCATGTCGTGTCATCACCTACAGCAGTATCAACCATGATCACCACCTGCATTAAAGCTGCTGTTGAAGGCAAGCCATCGCATCAGTTGATGCGTCATCATCTACAGGTAGTGGAGGCAGTTATTTGTATTGGTGTTGTTCTGTTTACATCAACAACCCTGATACAACCAGTTATGCTTTCATGTGCCAGCAGCGGTTCCACACCTTAACGCATGCTTCAAGGCCACTGGCTGTTTTTGGTCAAATTTCAGTGGAGGACATGAGCACAATCGTGTCAGCACTTGATGTCAGCGTGGAGTTGGAGGTGCAGAGTGTGTGGTGCTGCCACCTGGAGGCCAGGTTGCCGGAGGGACAGATGACGGGCCACTTCCACCACTGGGACCACGTGCTGTACCTGACCCTGCTCATTGTAAAGGTAGGTGCTGTTCAGTCCTCATGGAGCGAGCTTTCACAGAACATGGCCTTCTTGCCCTGCTCATGGTAAAGGTAGGTGCTGTTCAGTCCGCATGGGGCGAGCTTTCACAGAACATGGCCTTCTTGCCCTGCTCATTGTAAAGGTAGGTGCTGTTCAGTCCGCATGGGGCGAGCTTTCACAGAACATGGCCTTCTTGCCCTGCTCATTGTAAAGGTAGGTGCTGTTCAGTCCGCATGGGGCGAGCTTTCACAGAACATGGCCTTCTTGCCCTGCTCATGGTAAAGGTAGGTGCTGTTCAGTCCGCATGGGGCGAGCTTTCACAGAACATGGCCTTCTTGCCCTGCTCATTGTAAAGGTAGGTGCTGTTCAGTCCGCATGGGGCGAGCTTTCACAGAACTTGGCCTTCTTGCCCTGCTCATTGTAAAGGTAGGTGCTGTTCAGTCCGCATGGGGCGAGCTTTCACAGAACATGGCCTTCTTGCCCTGCTCATGGTAAAGGTAGGTGCTGTTCAGTCCGCATGGGGCGCGCTTTCACAGAACATGGCCTTCTTGCCCTGCTCATTGTAAAGGTAGGTGCTGTTCAGTCCGCATGGAGCGAGCTTTCACAGAACATGGCCTTCTTGCCCTGCTCATTGTAAAGGTAGGTGCTGTTCAGTCCGCATGGAGCGAGCTTTCACAGAACATGGCCTTCTTGCCCTGCTCATGGTAAAGGTAGGTGCTGTTCAGTCCTCATGGAGCGAGCTTTCACAGAACATGGCCTTCTTGCCCTGCTCATTGTAAAGGTAGGTGCTGTTCAGTCCTCATGGAGCGAGCTTTCACAGAACATGGCCTTCTTGCCCTGCTCATTGTAAAGGTAGGTGCTGTTCAGTCCGCATGGGGCGAGCTTTCACAGAACATGGCCTTCTTGCCCTGCTCATGGTAAAGGTAGGTGCTGTTCAGTCCGCATGGAGCCAGCTTTCACAGAACATGGCCTTCTTGCCCTGCTCATGGTAAAGGTAGGTGCTGTTCAGTCCTCATGGAGCGAGCTTTCACAGAACATGGCCTTCTTGCCCTGCTCATTGTAAAGGTAGGTGCTGTTCAGTCCACATGGAGCGAGCTTTCACAGAACATGGCCCTCTTGCCCTGCTCATGGTAAAGGTAGGTGCTGTTCAGTCCTCATGGAGCGAGCTTTCACAGAACATGGCCTTCTTGCCCTGCTCATGGTAAAGGTAGGTGCTGTTCAGTCCACATGGAGCGAGCTTTCACAGAACATGGCCTTCTTGCCCTGCTCATGGTAAAGGTAGGTGCTGTTCAGTCCACATGGAGCGAGCTTTCACAGAACATGGCCTTCTTGCCCTGCTCATGGTAAAGGTAGGTGCTGTTCAGTCCGCATGGAGCGAGCTTTCACAGAACATGGCCTTCTTGCCCTGCTCATGGTAAAGGTAGGTGCTGTTCAGTCCTCATGGAGCGAGCTTTCACAGAACATGGCCTTCTTGCCCTGCTCATGGTAAAGGTAGGTGCTGTTCAGTCCGCATGGAGCAAGCTTTCACAGAACATGGCCTTCTTGCCCTGCTCATGGTAAAGGTAGGTGCTGTTCAGTCCTCATGGAGCGAGCTTTCACAGAACATGGCCTTCTTGCCCTGCTCATGGTAAAGGTAGGTGCTGTTCAGTCCTCATGGAGCGAGCTTTCACAGAACATGGCCTTCTTGCCCTGCTCATTGTAAAGGTAGGTGCTGTTCAGTCCGCATGGGGCGAGCTTTCACAGAACATGGCCTTCTTGCCCTGCTCATGGTAAAGGTAGGTGCTGTTCAGTCCGCATGGAGCCAGCTTTCACAGAACATGGCCTTCTTGCCCTGCTCATGGTAAAGGTAGGTGCTGTTCAGTCCTCATGGAGCGAGCTTTCACAGAACATGGCCTTCTTGCCCTGCTCATGGTAAAGGTAGGTGCTGTTCAGTCCGCATGGAGCGAGCTTTCACAGAACATGGCCTTCTTGCCCTGCTCATGGTAAAGGTAGGTGCTGTTCAGTCCGCATGGAGCGAGCTTTCACAGAACATGGCCTTCTTGCCCTGCTCATTGTAAAGGTAGGTGCTGTTCAGTCCACATGGAACCAGCTTTCACAGAACATGGCCTTCTTGCCCTGCTCATGGTAAAGGTAGGTGCTGTTCAGTCCGCATGGAGCGAGCTTTCACAGAACATGGCCTTCTTGCCCTGCTCATGGTAAAGGTAGGTGCTGTTCAGTCCGCATGGGGCGAGCTTTCACAGAACATGGCCTTCTTGCCCTGCTCATGGTAAAGGTAGGTGCTGTTCAGTCCTCATGGAGCCAGCTTTCACAGAACATGGCCTTCTTGCCCTGCTCATGGTAAAGGTAGGTGCTGTTCAGTCCTCATGGAACCAGCTTTCACAGAACATGGCCTTCTTGCCCTGCTCATGGTAAAGGTAGGTGCTGTTCAGTCCGCATGGAGCGAGCTTTCACAGAACATGGCCTTCTTGCCCTGCTCATTGTAAAGGTAGGTGCTGTTCAGTCCTCATGGGGCGAGCTTTCACAGAACATGGCCTTCTTGCCCTGCTCATGGTAAAGGTAGGTGCTGTTCAGTCCTCATGGGGCGAGCTTTCACAGAACATGGCCTTCTTGCCCTGCTCATGGTAAAGGTAGGTGCTGTTCAGTCCTCATGGAGCCAGCTTTCACAGAACATGGCCTTCTTGCCCTGCTCATGGTAAAGGTAGGTGCTGTTCAGTCCGCATGGAACTAACCTTCTCGGTATTACTGGCGGGAGCTGCCCCAAGTATAATTTTTGTTGTGACAAAAGTTTTGTCGCAACAAACATGTAAACGCATTGGTCGTGACAAAACACATCTTCCGTTGTGACAAAAACATGCTTGTCACGACAAAACTTTTGTCGTTACGAAACTATGTTTGTCGTGTCAAAAGTTTTATCACAACAAAAATATTTTTCGCAACGAAAGTTTTGTTGCGACAAGCATACTTTTGTCACAAAACGTTTGTCGCAACAAAAATGATACTTGTGGTAGCTCGTGCCAATGATATCTCAGAACATAGCCATCTGGCCCTGCTCATCGTAGAGGTAGGTGCTGTTTATTCTTATGGAACTAACCTCAGAACATGGACTTCTTGCCCTGTCTCACTTTAGAGGTAGGTGCTGTTCATTGCTTATGGAACTAACCTCAGAACATGGACTTCTTGCCCTGTCTCACTTTAGAGGTAGGTGCTGTTCATTGCTTATGGAGCTAGCCTTCTCAGAACATAGCCTTAATTCTGTCTGCCTCTCTCTGTCGGGTATTCCTCTTTACTCTTTTCTTAAGTCAAAACTGGAAACTTACCTCTTCTCTTCTGCAGACAGATCTGTGGTTTCTTATCCTTGCTACCGTCTGATTGTCAGTAATGGATGTGTTTTCAGTGTGTGTGTGTGTGTTGTGGTGTGTGAGTGTGTGTGTGTGTGTGTGTGTGTGTGTGTGTGTGTGTGTGTGTGTGTGTGTGTGTGTGTGTGTGTGTGTTGTGTGTGCGTGTTTGTGTGTGTGTGTGTGTGTGTGTGTGTGTGTGTGTGTGTGTGTGTGTGTGTGTGTGTGTGTGTTGTATGTTTGTTATTGGTGAGAGTGTTGGCTTTGTAATAACAAAGCCAGCACTCTCACCAATGGTGTTTTGATTTGTGATTGCTGTGTAGTGCTATCTGTTACATACCTTGTAAGATTGTCCCTCATGATTGTGCACATGCTTAGGGCTTTATTATAAGGTAAAGCACACAACTTTGATAATACTGATAATACCTGTATGTGTTGTATAATACCTGTGTGTGTTGCACAATACCTGTTTGTGGTGTATAATACCTGTATGTGTTGTATAATACATATGTGTTACACAATACCTGTATGTGTTGTATAATACCTTTGTGTATTACAGGTGCAGAAGCTAGGCAGAGAGGTGCGCGTGGAGGCGATGGAGGACAGCCTCCAGTTGGAGTGGTCCACAAAAACTTTCGAAACTCTCTCCCAGCTTCTGGGAGCCATCAGTCGCCCCCGGGCATCGACCAATCCTCTGTCCCTGAACCCTCCTCTAAACCCCCCAACCAGTCTTCCGTCTCTCGTATCAGAAAGCGTGCAGCTGTGTGCCCCAAATCTGTTGGTGGACCGGGATGTGAGGGATTTGAACATGTACCCGATGGGAGCGGGTCAGGGGCACGTGCCACTGAACAGGAGCATGGAGGGGGACGAGTCGTCCAGCGTGAACAGCCCCCTGTTACACATGTCCGTGAAGCTGGACGTCTCCAACATCAGTGTGTTCATCTGTGATAGTGCTGGAGGTGGGTGCTTGTGCTGGGTGATAGTGCTGGGTGTTTGTGCTGGGTGATAGTGCTGTGTGTTTGTGCTGTGTGATAGTGCTGTGTGTTTGTGCTGTGTGATAGTGCTGTGTGTTTGTGCTGTGATAATGCTGGGTGTTTGTGCTGTGTGATAGTGCTGGGTGTTTGTGCTGTGATAATGCTGGGTGTTTGTGCTGTGTGATAGTGCTGTGTGTTTGTGCTGTGATAATGCTGGGTGTTTGTGCTGTGATAATGCTGGGTGTTTGTGCTGTGATAATGCTGGGTGTTTGTGCTGTGATAATGCTGGGTGTTTGTGCTGTGATAATGCTGGGTGTTTGTGCTGTGATAATGCTGGGTGTTTGTGCTGTGATAATGCTGGGTGTTTGTGCTGTGATAATGCTGGGTGTTTGTGCTGTGATAATGCTGGGTGTTTGTGCTGTGTGATAATGCTGGGTGTTTGTGCTGTGATAATGCTGGGTGTTTGTGCTGTGTGATAATGCTGGATGTTTGTGCTGTGTGATAGTGCTGGGTGTTTGTGCTGGGATAATGCTGGGTGTTTGTGCTGTGTGATAGTGCTGGGTGTTTGTGCTGTGTGATAATGCTGGGTGTTTGTGCTGTGTGATAATGCTGGGTGTTTGTGCTGTGTGATAATGCTGGGTGTTTGTGCTGTGTGATAATGCTGGATGTGTGTGTGTGTGTGTGTGTGTGTGTGTGTGGATATCATATACATACATGTATGTTTTCAAACTGTGTGTGTGTGTGTGGATATCATATACATACATGTATGTTTTCAAACTGTGAAAATTAGAATGCTAATACAATTTACTGCTCATGCCTTGGTCTTTTGTTACCTACGTATTCTGTGTTTTTCCCTAAACAAGGGACAACACTGCTGTATGTTTTGCATACTTTGTAAATGATACCCAGGTTAACAACCAGTTTTCTTTCTTTCTTTCTTTCCTCAATGTGCACATGCTGTTCACTTAAACATGGGACAGCATTGCCGTACAGTTTGCAGCTCATACTTTGTAAATGATGCCCAGGTTAACAGTCAGTGTGTTTCTTTCTTTCCTCAGTGTGTGTGTTACTGCACATCAACAGTGTGACTGCCACACATTCCTTGTCTCAGTCGGCCATGTCTGTGGATGTCCTGAAGGTCCTCTATCTTCGCTACAGTGGTGATGTAAGTAACCAATGTAGGAAAGTAACCAACTATGCCTACCATGTCCTGAAGGTCCCCTATCTTTGCCACAGTGGTGATGTAAGTAACCAATGTAGGACAGTAACCAACTATGCCTACTGTGTCCTGAAGGTCCTCTATCTTCACTACAGTGGTGATGTGCGTAACCAATGTAGGACAGTAACCAACTATGCCTACCATGTCCTGAAGGTCCTCTATCTTCACTACAGTGGTGATGTGCGTAACCAATGTAGGACAGTAACCAACTATGCCTACCATGTCCTGAAGGTCCTCTATCTTCACTACAGTGGTGATGTGCGTAACCAATGTAGGACAGTAACCAACTATGCCTACCATGTCCTGAAGGTCCTCTATCTTCACTACAGTGGTGATGTGCGTAACCAATGTAGGACAGTAACCAACTATGCCTACCATGTCCTGAAGGTCCTCTATCTTCACTACAGTGGTGATGTGCGTAACCAATGTAGGAGAGTAACCAACTATGCCTACTGTGTCCTGAAGGTCCTCTATCTTTGCTACAGTGGTGCTGTAAGTGACCAGTATAGGAGAGTAACCAACTATGCCTACTACATCTGCCCTATAGGCTCTGTGTGAAGGGAGCTGGACTCTGTCCTTTTTTCTTCTTTTTTGTCCCTGTTAGGTTTACTCTGTTGAAGTTTCCCCTGTTAGGTTTACTCTGTTGAAGGTCTTTCGAATCTAAATCTAATGCTTCAGCAATGCAGCAATTCATTATTTGCTTTTTTTCTCTTCTTCTTACGCACATCAACCTAAAACCAGGAAAAGTTGTGCACTGCAGCAGATATGTACATATATATATATAAATCAAAACTAGAAGAAAAATAACATTGAGCTGCAATCAGTTCCTGTGCTCTTCAATGCAAATAAGGTTCAAAGTACTGGACTGCCACACCCACCACACACACCCAAAACAAAAATATATAGGGAATATTAAAAGCTAATGCAAGTTTGAGAAGAAGAAAAAAATTGAACAGCACAGACAGACACACAAGCGGATACATTCTCAGTTCATAAGTGTGTTCATACTTCTCACAGTTCATAAGTGTGTGCATTCTTCTCACAGTTCATAAGTGTGTGCATTCTTCTCACAGTTGATAAGTGTGTGCATTCTTCTCGCAGTTGATAAGTGTGTGCATTCTTCTCACAGTTCATAAGTGTGTGCATTCTTCTCACAGTTCATAAGTGTGTGCATTCTTCTCACAGTTCATAAGTGTGTGCATTCTTCTCACAGTTCATAAGTGTGTGCATTCTTCTTGCAGTCTTTGCCACTGAAGAGGATGTCTGAGGTGTCCAGCTCAGTGCTGCATATTCATGAGATCAAGGCCAACTACATGGAGGGAAAGAAGGTGAGTTACAATAATTTATCCAGTGTGTATTTTTTTCTGTGGAATT
The DNA here is from genome assembly GCA_963584105.1 of Alviniconcha strummeri. Lineage (NCBI taxonomy): Eukaryota > Metazoa > Mollusca > Gastropoda > Provannidae > Alviniconcha > Alviniconcha strummeri. The sequence goes on from OY757552.1 coordinate 17,373,694, forward strand.
CATGGCAGCACCCTCCACTTGAGATGGAGCAGTGAGTGTTTAGTTTTTCCCCTGGACATTAAATTAGTGTCAGCTTCACTTATGTTTCATGCTGGATTGGTGAGAGGACTTTTCTGTATTTGACTGGGTTTACTGTGTCATCCATACTGGTTTTTCACCAGCCTATGTTATTAGTAAATTTTCTGCATTTGACTGGGTTTACTGTGTCATTCATACTGGTTTTCCACCAGCCTATGTTATTAGTCACATTTCGTCATTTGTCGGGGTTTACTGTGTCATTCTTACTGAAGCCCCACCAGACCATGTAGGTCACTGTTCTGTTTTGACTAGCTTTACTACATCATTCATACTGGTTTTCCACCAGACTTTGTAAGTCAGAGTCCAGCACTGAGCTGGTGGTGGGCCAGTTTGGTGTAGTGGTAAGGTGTTAGGCTGGCAAGTGGACAACATTGGTTTGATTCTTTGCTTTGGCTGCCCTTTCTCTTAAAAAATTGTGGTTCATGGACACTGTATTGTGACTTTGCCCTTCATATTAATCAACATCAAAATGGCTGTCATACCTGCCCATCTTAATGCCCAATCATTCTGGTGGAGTGAGATGTTTTTTTGCAGGTTTTGTTAAAAACTATTTTTTAAAATTTTATTCTGGTGGTGACAGGGTAGTATTAGCTATTTTTTTCCCCCTGTCCCACACCCTCCAGGATCTCAGTTCACACTAGTACCTCTCTGGCGACAATTCAGCATTAAGCAAGCCTAACAAATAAACACATGAATGAGGATTGAACCTTAAAACTCTGCTGTGCAAAACACTGGCTGTGAATGTCAGGGTGGGCACCCCTCGGCTACTCTTGCTTGGTGTTGCTTAGTTATGCAGAGTGAACTGCCAAAGGTCAAGGTAGAGCAGAGATGAACTCAGAATTTTTGTGTTTGAATGTTGTTTGTTATTCATATGTGGCACCCATGTTTTCCCTTGAATGGAATAAAGAAGTACTTGGCTTACTGACAGACTGAAGGACTAAATTAGAGGAAGGAGTAAAGATTTGAAACAAAACATTATTGCTGACCTTTAAGCAATTATCCATCGCCTTCTTCACTGACAGGAGCTGCGTGTTCACATTCTGCGTGAGCTGACTGTTCACTGGACCACCAGTGCTCACATGTGCGTGCTTCAGGGTGTTCACAACATGGCTGCCTTGCTGGAAAAGGCGAAGTCACACAAAGGTAGGACAATGGCTGCCCTTGATTTGAGGTACACCATAACCCTGTCACAACAATGTCCAAATAACTGGGCAGCTGTTCCTGTGGAGTTCTGTAACACTGTGCTTCAAGATTTGTTTGGGGATTCCCCCCCTCCCCCCTTCCACCCACCCACCCACCAATCAGTCATTCAGAGGGTTGCTGCATAACTGTGATTCCTGGAATGCAAGTGAACTCATGTCTCATGGTGGTGGTGGTGGTGGGGGGAGGGGGGGGGGAGGAGGAGGGGGGCAATGGTTCTTGTTGCAAAAATTTGATCCATGAAATGCAGGTGAACTCATGTCTGATGATCTTGTCCTGCGTGAGTGAACTTGTGCATTCATGATCATGGCCTGTTAATGCAAGGGAACTCATGCCTATCACAGTTCAAGGGAACCTGTACCCTCATGACCTGGTCTCATTAATCCTCACACCATCATGACCTGGTCTGGTTAATCCTCACACCCTCATGACCTGGTCTGGTTAATCCTCACACCATGACCTGGTCTTGTTAATCCTCACACCCTCATGACCTGGTCCTGCTAACAAACACTCCTACCCACTTGACCTAGTCATGTCAACACCTGTACTATCATGACCTTGTCCTGTTGACACTTATGCCATCATTACCTTAGCATGTTAGCACTTTC
>OY757552.1:17380579-17400465 GCA_963584105.1 Alviniconcha strummeri
ACATTGTTGATGAGCAGTTGCTGAAGGACGAGGTGCTGGAGAGCAAGAAGCGGACGGAGGTGATGGACGCTAAACTGGAGCAGCTCAGCAAGACCAAAAACATTTCAGGTCAGTGCTCTGGGCTCTTGCTTGGCTCGCTGGCTTCTTGGTTTATTTGCTGCATTTTGCTGTACTTGCCATTTCATGGTCAGAAGCTATGGATGTCATCATGTTGGGCATCCTTTTGTCTGTGAGGGATAGAGCTCAGTGGTAGAATGCCAGCCTGTTGACATTAGCATTAATAATAATAGTAATAACTGGCATCTTATTGTCTATGGGAGATACAGCTCAGTGGTAGAATGCCAGCCTGTTGACATCAGCATTAATAATAATAACTGGCATCTTATTGTCTATGGGAGATACAGCTCAGTGGTAGAATGCCAGCCTGTTGACATCAGCATTAATAATAATAATAATAAATGGCATCTGATTGGCTCTCTGGGAGATATAGCTCAGTGGTATACTGCCAGCCTGTTGACATCAGCATTACTGGCATCTTGTTGTATCTGTGAAAGCTATAGCTCAGTGGTATAATGCCAGCCTGTTGACATCAGCATTACTGGCATCTTGTTGTATCTGTGACAGATATTACTCAGTGGTATAATGCCAGCCTGTTGACATCAGCATTACTGGCATCTTGTTGTATCTGTGAAAGCTATAGCTCAGTGGTATAATGCCAGCCTGTTGACATCAGCATTACTGGCATCTTCTTGTATCTGTGAAAGCTATAGCTCAGTGGTAGAATGCCAGCCTGTTGACATCAGCATTACTGGCATCTTGTTGTATCTGTGAAAGCTATAGCTCAGTGGTAGAATGCCAGACTCTTGATGAGAAGGTCACTGGATTTTACAGTACAATACAGTAAAATAATACTTTATTAATTCTTAAAAAGGAAATTCAGTTGATCCCTGGCAGGAACAGCAGGAAAGGTTCTTCTCCATGTAAGATTCTTGCTGACTCTTGTTTCAGTGTCCATTTCTTCCCCGTGGTATGAGTGTAGCAGGAAAAGATACTGATCACTCTGTCAGTAGTGTAGGTGGCAGATTACAGCTAAAGCGTGCATCCACCTATGCCCCATGTTATGACTGTAGCATTTAAAGATTCTGATCACTGTCAGTAGTGTAGGTGGCAGATTACAGCTAAAGCGTGCATCCACCTATGACCCATGTTATGACTGTAGCATTTAACGATTCTGATCACTCAGTAGTCAGTAGTGTAGGTAACACTAACAGGTTACAGCTAAAGCATGCATACACCTGTGACCCATCAAAGAGCAGGCTGACTGTGCTGTCCAGGCACAGTGTGGGAACCCATTAGGGAAATGAGCTCACACACAACTCACCAGGGAATGCTCATCCACAGTCATCTCAGCTCACTGTGCCACTGTGGAGTAAATAGCTTGGTGTTTTATGCCCAGTCAGCCAGTAGGGTTATATCAGGGGGACCACTCTGGAGTGATCCTTGCCGAAAAAAAGTGGAACTGGTTGGCGCAAGCTGATGTCCACTTAAAAGGAAGAAAAAGTAAAGGCAGGTAATGAAGTATCAAATTTTCCGCCATACTCTCACTCAGCATGTGACAAAAATGGTGATGTGGTTGTCATCAGTATATTTTTGTCTGACAACTTTTGTTTTTATTTTTTATTGCAACAGTTGCCAAGCGAGAGGAGCTGTATGCGTCGCTGTACAAGAAAAGCTCAGAGATCTACATCCAGCGGTCGAAGCAGATGTATGGGAATGGAGCGATGAGGACGCAGCTGCTGACCTGGCTCATGGAGGACCTGGAGATCGTGGCATTGGCTGACACGTCCTACCACGGCCGTGAGAATGTCATCAAGGTCATGAAGGACATTGACAAAGACAGGTGAGGCAATGGGCTTACACATTTTATCTACTACAGCTCTGAGAACGTCATCAACGTTGTGACAGACATTGACAAAGACAGGTGAGGCAACGGGATTACACATTGTATCTACTACAGCTCTGAGAACGTCATCAACATCATGACGGACATTGACAAAGACAAGTAAGGCAACTGGCTTACAAATTGTGTTTACTGCAGTTCTAAGAATGTCATCAGTGTCACAAAGTCATTGACAAAGACAGATGTAAGTAAGCTGGTGTTTTATGCCCTGTCAACCAGTGTGGTTATTTCAGGGCAATGACTAAGACAGATATGGGCTATAAAAATTGCCAGTGCACATGTAATTTTGTTGTATTTACACTATATGAAGGTAAATTATGTGTGAGTAGTACTCATTGTCTTTTGTTTGTTAGTTGCCATTGTGAAGCACTTAGGGTGTACCCAGAGACGAGGCACTCAAAAAGCATTTTTATTATTATTAAGGCCATTGGCTGACACAATAACAAATTAATGGTCAAACTATTTATGAAGCACAAATCTTTTCTGCAGAGACTATTCTAAGCACCACTGGTGGTGTGAAAATATCGTGAAGGACTTGATGTTGTTTCTTGCTTTCTCTTTCAACTATTTTCCTGGAAATATCGCTCATGAAACCAGCAGACTCGCCCATACCATTGCTGAAGGTAATTCTTTATTCATTGTCATGGGTCATTTTGACAGTGGTTGCAAAGTGTCTGCTCTTTTTCAGCCCTCCGCCCACAGACGAGATGGAGTTTGCAACGTTATGGTGTCGCTCTATCAAGTTCAGTGTCAAGCACTGGTCCGTGTCTCTGCGGGACTTCCCTCAGCCCATGATTGACATCACCAACATGCATGTGTGGGGGCGGCTGATTGGTGCAGAGAGAGAAGGAACCAAAAGAGGTACGTGTTGTGTTTTGAAATTCTACGGAGGGATGGGAGGTCATGAGCTTAAGTGTGTAGTCTTACCCTGTAGAATGGGGTGACAGCTTTGTACATACAGTCACTTGATGGAGTCTTACCCTGCAGAATGGGGTGACAACTTTGTACATGCCGTCACTTGATGGAGTCTTACCCTGTAGAATGGGGTGACAACTTTGTACATGCCATCACTTGATGGAGTCTTACCCTGTAGAATGGGGTGACAACTTTGTACATGCCGTCACTTGATGGAGTCTTACCCTGTAGAATGGGGTGACAACTTTGTACATGCTGTCACTTGATGGAGTCTTACCCTGTAGAATTGGGTGACAACTTTGTACATGCAGTCACTTGAGAGCTGTGTTGCATTTTTAGGGTTACCTTCCCAAACTGACCATCTCAGTCCTTTCTTTTCTGCAATGGACATAGCATGGTTTTACTGGGTGAGATTACAACTGCTTTATTTTGACAATGGTTTGAATGTTTGTTTGGGTAAATGGCATGTTTTATGGGTTAAGCTGCCAAGTATTTTATGTGTGTGTGTGTGTGTGTGTGTGTGTGTGTGTGTGTGTGTGTGTGTGTGTGTGTGTGTGTGTGTGTGTGAAATTGCAAATTGTTATAATAATGTGAGGGTGAAGGTATGACTATTTTATGTGTGTGGATGAAATTGTGTGAAATTATGGCTGTTTTATGTATGGACTAAATTGTTGCTGTATATGGGTAGATTGTTACAGCTTTAGGTGCGTGGATGAAGAATGACTGTGTGTGGATAAAATTGTGACTTGTTTATGTGTGGGGGTGAAATTATGATTGTTTACATGTGTGGGTGAAACCATGACTGTTTATGTGCATGGGTGAAATTGTGTGTGTGTGTGTGTGTGTGTGTGTGTGTGTGTGTGTGTGTATGTGTGTGTGTGTGTGTGTGCGTGCGTGCGTGCGTGCGTGCGTGTGTGTGTGCAGCCAAGCGGGAGTGTTCAGTTGAGGTGGACGCCCCCTGGGGTAACATGGAGGTGCAGAGGAATCTTCCAGCTCTCAAATTCTTCCATGACTTAAGCAGTGGTCAGTATATCTATCGGTTTGGGGAAAAAACAACCAAAAACCAAAAATGAATAAGAAAAGAACATCTTTTTGATCATGATGCTGTTAAGTGTGACTGTCTTCTGGTCCCAGCCATCCTCCGTTTTTTTGTTGTTGATCCTGCTGGTGTTGTTAAGTATTGACTGTATTCTGCCCACACAAAAATGATCTTTTTGCACATTCTGATGTTATGTGTCGACTGTATTCCCCCCCCCCCCCCCCACCCCTCAGATAATCTTTTTGATCATGCTGTTGTGAAGTATTGACTGTATTCTGCCCACACAAAAATGATCTTTTTGCACATTCTGATGTTATGTGTCGACTGTATTCCCCCCCCCCCCCCCCCGATAATCTTTTTGATCATGCTGTTGTTAAGTATTGACTGTATTCTGCCAACACAAAAATGATATTTTTGCACATTCTGATGTTATGTGTCGACTGTATTCCCCCCCCCCCCCCCACCCCTCAGATAATCTTTTTGATCATGCTGTTGTGAAGTATTGACTATTCTGCCCACACAAAAATTATCTTTTTGCACATTCTGATGTTATGTGTCAACTGTATTCCCCCCCCCTCCCACCCCTCAGATAATCTTTTTGATCCTGCTGTTGTTAAGTATTGACTGTATTTGCACCCCTTCCCCACCCTTCTCCCAATGATCTTTCTATGATCATGCTGGTGTTAAATGCTGACTGTTCTGCCCAGACATCTCCTCGATCACGCTGGCGTACGGCGTGTGTTGGGAGCCGGCAGTGGCCCTGTACAACCTTGCCTTGGACCTCATCAGCAAGCCCTCCGTTGACCCCAGTCGACCTCTGCCTTTCTGGGACAAGATGCGCCTGCTGCTCCATGGTCGACTGACCATGGCCATGGAGCGCATGAGCTGGCTGTACCACGCCTCGCTGGACCCCTACAACAACACCGAGCTCATGGACTGGACGTGGTCAAGGCTGGTGATGGACTGGACCAACGGTTTGTGCACTGCAGCTCTCCGCACCATGCACCACTTGTCTGGAACTCCCCTCCATAACATATTCACAGCACTATTCTTTCTGCTTTTAGAGCTGAGGCTGAAGTCCTAACTCTTCGAAAATTTGTGTCTGTTGTTTGTGTATGTATGTTTTATGTTTGCAAAGGGATTGGTTTTGTAGATTGACTTGACAGAGGGTTGATATATATATATATACCTGATCAGTTTCAAAGCTACACATTGTTAAGTGTACAGAAACACCCCTAAGTGAGGGGTGGGGTGTGTGTGTGTGGGGGGGGGGGTTAGTAGTAACTGGATTTTAATGTCCTGTCAACCACACAGGGTCACCTCAGGACAATCAAACTCAAGTCAAAAGCAAATACACATTTCTAAAAATATATATATGTGAGAAGAGTTTAGAAATGTGTATTTGCTTTTGACTTGAGTTTGACTGTCCTGAGGTGACCCTGTGTGGTTGACAGGACATTAAAATCCAGTTACTACTACTACCCCCCCCCCCCCCCCCACACACACACACACACACACACCCTACCCCTCACTTAGGGGTGTTTCTGTCCGCTTAACAATGTGTAGCTTTGAAACTGATGATGTATGTTGCCTTGATATTTAGATCCAAACACATAACAGGTTAAAAAGAACACTATTTATTATGCAAAACACAACATGAGAATTTTTGTGGTAAGCCCCTTTTTCAAGCTACAGAACAGCACCTAAACAACAGTTAAACAGTGAAAAATGATAGTTAGAATTTTGCTTGTCTTGTCTTGTGCAGGTCAGTTTGTGTTGAAAGGTGACCTTGACATTTCTGTGCGGACAGCCTCCAAATACAATGAAAGTAAACTGCTTCACCTCCCCAATCTCCGGTTTTGGTGAGTGGAGAAAAAGATTGTCTGAGAGAAGACCTTTAAGCACACTGTGAACATGATGTGTGCAGCTGAGAATGCCACATACTTTAATGTGTGTGTGTGCAAGTGTGCGTGCGTGCTTGCATGCGTGTGAGTGTGTGTGTGTGTGTGTGTGTGTGTGTGTGTGTGTGTGTGTGTGTGTGTGTGTGCGTGCGTGCGTGCGTGCGTGTGTGTGTGTGTGCGTGTGTGCGTGTGTGCGTGCATGTCTTTCTGTGACTGAGAGAACTAGACTTGGAAACTATAAATGTGGCACCACTATGAATACAAAACGAGGCTATGGGTACATAGCATGGCCAAGAATACAGTGGATACCACATACTGGTAATTTATTTGATTTGTGTGCATATGCATGTCATTAATGTTTCGACATGTAGTGATCGTCACTCCTTCCCACTCAAATGACATTAATGTCTGAAATGTGAGCATCTGGCTGTGTTTCAGTGTGGGTCTGCAGTGGATATGCTTGGGTGACCCCAACGACCACCACCCGGTCATGCCATGCGCGCCAGACAAAGTGCCAGACTTTTCCCACGAGGTAGGGCCTGATACCATGCTTCTGATTATCAACTGTGATAACTGTGGTAGTGTTGAGGCACGTTTCTCAAACACCTCATCTTGGAAAGTGGAGCCAAAATGCACGAGTTTTGATAATAATAATAACTCTTCCATAGTGGTGTGTTGAGGCAGGTTTCTCAACCACCTCATCTGACAAAGTGAAAACAAAGTGCATAAGTTTTGATATCAAGAATAACTCTCCTGTAGCACGATTCTGCTTTACAGGCTGACTCTGCTGTGCAATGGCAGAAATACAAAGAGTAAAATGGAAAATATTCAGCATGTTTTTTCCAGTGTATATGTGTGTAAGTGTGCCTAAATGTTAACCAAGAAGGTGACGGTAGCCAGCAGGTCACTGAAACAGGTCACTGTATAACCAAAAGGTTACTAACCAGGTCATAAGGTCACGTGTAACCAGGAGGTCACTATGTAACCAGAAGGTCACTGTGTAACCAGACTTGTTGTTGGGCTGCTGGTTGCAGGAGCATGACTCTTTCCGTGCCTTTCGCTCGCAAAACCTGAACCTGGACCTGAGCCTGAAGACCAAGCCCATTCCGTCCAACCCCAACGACATTCCATCCAGCCCTGAGGTCTACGCCAGCTCCCTCAGGTTCCTGGACAAAATACAGGTACACTGCAACCTTGCTTTAAGGACCGCACTAAACATCGACCTGAAATCTGGCTCACTTTTAGTGATGATCACCTTTACGTGAGTAATGTCATGTATATTGAAGTTTTGCTTTTTGTACCAGTGATAGCAGTGTGGGTTTTTCGTAAAAGTGTGAGATGTGTCTCCCATGTATGCAGACATTTTGTATGGGTTGTTAATACGTTGTGTGTTGCAGCAATGCATGTTTAGCGTGACTCGACCGGTGAGGCGTGGAAAGCTTTTCGGTGTGACCTCGCCACGCAAGCCTCAGCTCACAAGACACTACAGGTAATGCCACAATCAAACAGGTGTCAATTAAATGGTGTTAAAACAGGAAATTGTTTTGTTCTGTGCTGTTGTCTTCATCCATCTCAAGTCTCTGTGCTGTGTACATTAAGCTTTTTATAGTCAGAATGCTCGTGTGTGCGGGTGCCCGTGTGTGTGTGTGTGTGTGTGTGTGTGTGTGTGTGTGTGTGTGTGCACTTAGAATTGTCTCTATGAACAAGATTTTGCACTTTACAAATACTTTAATTATTATTATTAAAGTTTAGTTACTGCTAAACGAAGCGTTGTTCATGTATTTGGTGCTCATGGTTCACCACTTCCTCAATGATCAGGGTATCTACATCATCGTGAAGAAAGAAGAACGCCAGTGGTGTGTTTGTAAATTGAAAACGTTTGATGGATTTTCATGTTTGACAAAAGAAACACAAAGCCTCTGCCTTCTCACCTTATACGTTCTCTAGTTCCGAAAGTTCTGGAAAGGTTATCGTGAGTCTTGAAGACAAAGAAAAGAACATTCCCAATAACTGTTACAAATCAGCTGCTGATGTTTGCATATCAACGATCAGCTTGCTTTCAAAGTTTTATCAAAAGAAAAATTGGAGTGATGTAGCATAGTGCAATAGCGTTAGTGCAATAGCATAGTAAGCCTCTTGAATAACAATCATCCAATTGATTTTTCTGCTTCCCCCTCTCCCCCTCCCCCCCCCCTCCATTTCCATCCCCACCAAAAAGCAAAAAAAGGCAGTGCAGTCACCACAGCTTGATTTGTCTGCATGAAAATGGTGACATTGTTTATGATCAGCGTGTTTTGTCTGACACAAAAATGTCAACATGGTTATCATCAACGTGGTTTGTCTGACAGAAAAAAGTTTGTGTTTTGTCTGACACAAAAATGTCATCATGGTTATCATCAACGTGGTTTGTCTGACAGAAAAAGTTTGTGTTTTGTCTGACACAAAAATGTCATCATGGTTATCATCAACGTGGTTTGTTCGACAGAAAAAGTTTGTGTTTTGTCTGACACAAAAATGTCATCATGGTTATCATCAACGTGGTTTGTTTGACAGAAAAAGTTTGTGTTTTGTCTGACACAAAAATGTCATCATGGTTATCATCAACGTGGTTTGTCTGACAGAAAAAGTTTGTGTTTTGTCTGACACAAAAATGTCATCATGGTTATCATCAACGTGGTTTGTCTGACAGAAAATGTTTGTGTTTTGTCTGACACAAAAATGTCATCATGGTTATCATCAACGTGGTTTGTTCGACAGAAAAAGTTTGTGTTTTGTCTGACACAAAAATGTCATCATGGTTATCATCAACGTGGTTTGTTTGACAGAAAAAGTTTGTGTTTTGTCTGACACAAAAATGTCATCATGGTTATCATCAACGTGGTTTGTCTGACAGAAAAAGTTTGTGTTTTGTCTGACACAAAAATGTCATCATGGTTATCATCAACGTGGTTTGTCTGACAGAAAAAGTTTGTGTTTTGTCTGACACAAAAATGTCATCATGGTTATCATCAACGTGGTTTGTCTGACAGAAAAAGTTTGTGTTTTGTCTGACACAAAAATGTCATCATGGTTATCATCAACGTGGTTTGTTGGACAGAAAAATCCGCCTGTCGGTGGACTTTCACCGTTTTGTCACCTGCCACTGGATGTCCAATGCCAAGCAGCATGGGGCGGAGCTGGTGGCCGACTCCTTCCAGCTACGCATGTGCAACCGCCTGGTTCTGGTGCCCATCGAGGACGGCCTGCTTCACCGGCCGCGTGCCGAATGGAGCATCAAGTACCTGACCTGCCACCTGGGTCCCACGCAGATCTACCTGTGTCAGGAGGCCCGACTGAATGAGGTGGGTCACAATGCAAAAACGAATAAAACAACAACAGAAAACAAACAACTAGAAGATCCAAACACATAAGAGGTTAAAAAACAACAACTATTTATTAGGACGAAACACAACATGTGAATCTTCAGGGTAATCCCCTTTACCAAGCTACAAAACAACACTAAAACAACAGTTAAATAGTGAAACATGAGATGTAGTACTGGGATGCTTGTATGCTTTTGGCTGACCTGTATTGTTTTCATGTCCAGTGCTTGGAAACAAATGTTGGCAAGACGGTCAACTAACTAAAAGGCAAGAAGAAAATCACACTCTTCGAAAAAGAAAAGGGAGCAATGTCATGTCATTGCCCCCGAGGCCCCGCACAAGTTGACTCCACCCTTTCTACTTCATCCTCTGTGCAGAATAACAATAGCAAGATTAAAAAATATATGAAACAGTATACAAACAGAAGCAATACTGCTGATCTTCTCATCCCATCACACACACACACACACACACACACACACACACACACACACACACACACACATACACACACACACACACACACACACACACACACACACACACACACACACACACACACACACACACAGACGGCGTGGCATTCATACACGCAGACTTCATGCATGCACGCACACACGCATGCACGCACGCACGCACGCACGCACGCACACACACACACAAACATGTCTACACACTGTAAATGGATCTGAAGAATTACTCCTTACCCTGAAGTAGCAAACCAAAACTAAGCAAAAGCTAATGCATGACTTTTATTTTATATATAGTGCCACATTCCCTACTGCCCCCTTCCCACCAAACTGACCAGTTCCTGTGCCTGTGTTTCAGTCTAGTTCTTCAGGAGGGGCACCAGTGGACAAGAGTTTCTTCCTCAGTGTGTTGAAGTGAGTTCATGATCTGCTTGCCCACCCATCTGCCTCTCAGTCTGTCTGTCTGTCTGTACACTTCTTGCTCCAGGTCTGTCATGCTGCACGTCTTTCTGCTGGTGTGAGGGAGCCTAGAAAATAGTAACAACAAAGGAAAAAACCCATTGGCTCTCAGATCATATTAGTGCACAGTCATTACTGCACTGTCCCACTGGTGCAAGTTAGATCCGACATGTCACAGCTGTCTGGTGGGTGTATGTTAGATCCGACATGTCACAGCTGTCTGGTGGGTGTATGTTAGATCCGACATGTCACAGCTGTCTGGTGGGTGTATGTTAGATCTGACATATATCAGCTGTCTGGTGGGTGTATGTTAGATCCGACATTTATCAGCTGTCTGGTGGGTGTATGTTAGATCCGACATGTATCAGCTGTCTGGTGGGTGTATGTTAGATCCGGCATGCATCGGCTGTTCAGCAGATGTATTGTAGATCCGGCATGTATTGGATGTCAGATATATGTTAGATCTGACATGTGTCAGCTGCTTGGCCAATATATGTTAGATCCGACATGTATCGGCTGTCCACTGGATATATGTTGGATCTGGTATGTATTGGTATCGGCTGCTCAGTGGATATATGTTAGATCTGACATGTATCGGCTGTATATATTAGATCCAACATGTATTGGCTGTATATGTTAGATCCGGCGTGTATTGGTTGTATCAGCTGTCTGGTGGATACATGTTAGATCCGACATGTATCGGATGTCTGTTGGATATATGTTAGATCCAACATGTATCGGATGTCTGTTGGATATATGTTAGATCCGACATGTATTGGATGTCTGTTGGATATATGTTAGATCCAACATGTATTGGATGTCTGTTGGATACATGTCCAGCTGATATATGTTAGATCTGGCATGTATTGGCTGTATCGGCTGTCCATCAGATATATGTTAGATCCGGCATGTATCAGTTGTATCAGTTGTCTGGTAGATACATGTTAGATCCAACATGTATTGGCTGTCTGTCAGATATATGTTAGATCCGGCATGCATCAGTTGTATCATGTGTCCTGCAGATATATGTTAGATCCGGCATGTATCGGTTGTATCATGTGTCCTGCGTATATCTGTCAGATCCGGCATCTATCGGTTGTATCAGCTGTCTGGTGGATATATGTTAGATCTGACATGTATCGGCTGTCTGTTGGATAAATGTCGGATCCGACATGTATTAGCTGTCCATCAGATATATGTTAGATCCAACATATATCAGTTGTATCAGTTGTCTGGTAGATACATGTTAGATCCGACATATATTGGCTGTCTGTCAGATATATGTTAGATCCGGCATGTATTGGTTGTATCATGTGTCCTGCAGATATATCTTAGATCCAGCATGTGTCGGTTGTATCATGTGTCCTGCGGATATCTGTTAGATCCGGCATATGTTGGTTGTATCAGCTGTCTGGCGGATATCTGTTAGATCTGACATGTTTCGGCTGTCTGTTGGATATATGTTAGATCCAACATGTATCGTCTGTCTGTTGGATATATGTTAGATCTGACATGTATCGGCTGTCCGTTGGATATATGTTAGATCTGACATGTATTGGCTGTCCATCAGATATATGTTAGATCCGACATGTATTGGCTGTCTGTTGTATATATGCTAGATCCAACATATATCGTCTGTCCGTTGGATAGATGTTAGATCTGACATGTATCGGCTGTCCGTTGGATATATGTTAGATCCGACATGCATTGGCTGTCCATCAGGTATATGTTAGATCTGACATGTATTGGTTGTCCGTTGGATATATGTTAGATCCGACAAGTATTGGCTGTCCATTGGATATATGTTAGATCTGACATGTAGCGGTTGTCCGTTGGATATATGTTAGATCCGACAAGTATTGGCTGTCCATTGGATATATGTTAGATCTGACATGTAGCGGTTGTCCGTTGGATATATGTTAGATCCGACAAGTATCGGCTGTCCATTGGATATATGTTAGATCTGACATGTAGCGGTTGTCAAGCTGATATACGTTAGATCTGACATGTATTTGCTATCTGGTGAATATATGTTAGATCAGCTGTCTGGCTGGGACAAGTTAGATTTAGCATATATTTAACTCAATTCGGAGCAAATTTATTCATGATAAACGCAGACAATAAAAAAAATCTCTTGGTTTACTCAGGTCTATATACAGAACTAAACAATTAAACAGTTAACAAAGTAAAAGTATACAGATTAAATAAAACAGAATAAGACTTGTTTCTCAGGAATGTGTTGTTGTTCTTGTTTGTTGTATTTTCATGTTTCCAGGAATGTGGTGTTCTAGTTTGATGTTTGTTGTGTTTTCATGTTTTCCAGGAATGTCATGTTTTGGTCCTTGTTTGTTGTGTTTTCATGTTTCCAGGAATGTCATGTTCTGTTTCTTGTTTGTTTTGTTTTCATGTTTGCCAGGAATGTCATTTTCTGTTTGTTGTTTTTTCATGTTTCCAGGAATGTCATGTTCTGCTTCTTGTTGTTTTCATGTTGCCCAGGAATGTCATGTTCTGGTTCATGTTTGTTGTGTTTTCATGTTTCCGCGAATGTCATGTTCTGGTTCTTGTTTGATGTGTTTTCATGTTACCCAGGAGTGTGGTGTTCTGATTCATGTTTGTTGTGTTTTCATGTTTCCAGGAATGTGGTGTTCTGGTTCATGTTTGTTGTGTTTTCATGTTTCCAGGAATGTGGTATTCTGGTTCATGTTTGTTGTGTTTTCATGTTCCCAGGAATGTCATGTTCTGGTCCATGTTTGTTGTGTTTTCGTGTTTCCCAGGAATGTTGTGTTCTGGTTCATGTATGAAGAAAAGCTGCATTGTTGTGTCTGCAGAATCTCGTATCACCGTGCGGAGAGCCGCAACCCAAAGCCTGGAGAGGAGGTGGATCCTGAACAGGTGAACAGCTGTCTGTTGAAACATCAGGGGCATTCTTTGGAGTTCAGTGCAGGATGGTGTTCACACACTCTGGAAAACCCAGATGCACTCCACCCAGTCTGTTCATCTGGAGATGGTCAACCTCTCTGTAGCTCAGTTAATATGGCATGACACCTATTATGCGGAAGTGTCATGCCATGGCATGACACCTATTATGCAGCAGTGTCATGCCACATGGCGTGACACCAAGCATTATTCCAAGCACTGGACATGAAAACAACATAACTCAACCAAAAATGGATAAGTGGTTTAGCTCTCCATTTCATTTTTCATCTTCTTTTTTAACCATTTAACTGTTGTTTAATTAAATGTCATGTAGCTTGATCAAGGGGATTACCCCAAATAGTGTTCTTTGGAACCTTTTACGTGATTGGATCACAGTTATGAGTTACAACAACCTGGTGCTCTTCTCTCATCCATACACCACTCGCTCACCCCATCTTTTCGCAGTCTTCATTACTGAGGACAAGGAACCTCCCCCCCCCCCCCCCCCCCAAGGAAAAACAACAACAAACAACTTTGCCTCTCCTTGGAAGACAGTAATTATGGTGATACCTTCTCTTAAAAGCAGACATAAAATGCTTCTCAACAAAAGTTATTTTAAAATAATTTAATAATGAAGTATTTATAAAGTGCAAAATCAAGTCCTTAGAGAACTATTCTAAGAGCACGCCTGCGCGTACACATGCGCGCACACACACACACACACACACACACACACAAACACACACACAGTATTTATAAAATGCAAAATCAAGTCTTTGGGGACTATTCTAAGCACACACGCACGCACTCACACACACACACGCACACACACACACACACACACACACACACACACACACACACACACACACACAAGCATACTGACAATACAAAGCTTAATTTCCACAACTTTAAATGGGAAGCCTTGGGATGGTCCATCTAGAAATGTAGGTTGTGCCTCAGTCACCCACCAGTATCCTAACGTTTCTTTTCTCCTTGTGTTGTTTGGTCAGGCCCACAAGACGCCCACACACAGCGTGGCGATCCATGAGATGCGCTGGGCATGGAACAAACAGAACCATAGGCTCTGCATCAGTCACTACCAGTGTTCTATGTTTTTTCTCTCTTTGAGTTGTGTGTCCAGGCCCACAAGACACCCACACACAGCGTGGCGATCCATGAGATGCGCTGGGCATGGAACAAACAGAACCATAGGCTCTGCATCAGTCACTACCAGTGTTCTATGTTTTTTTCTTACCTTGTGTTGTTTGGTCAGGCCCACAAGACGCCCACACACAGTGTGGCGATCCACGAGATGCGCGGGGCATGGAACGAGCGGAACCGTGCTGTGGTGCTGGGTCTGTACGACAGCTACAGGAAGGCGCAGGCGCTGCGGCGCAACTTGTCGTCTGAGGCCCTGAAGGGGTTCAAGATGGACAACAGTCAGAGTAACGCCATGGTGAGCTAGTGTTAGTGACGCCATGGTGAGCCCCTGTTAGTAAGGCCATGGTGAGCCCCTGTTAGTAAGGCCATGGTGAGCCCCTGTTAGTAAGGCCATGGTGAGCTAGTGTTAGTAAGGCCATGGTGAGCCCCTGTTAGTAAGGCCATGGTGAGCCCCTGTTAGTAAGGCCATGGTGAGCCCCTGTTAGTAAGGCCATGGTGAGCCCCTGTTAGTAAGGCCATGGTGAGCCCCTGCTGTTGTCAGGCTCCTTAAACCTTGGAAGGGAGGGGGTGGGGGGGGCTCATTAAACCTTAGAAGGGAGGGGGTGGGGGGGCTCATTAAACCTTAGAAGGGAGGGGTTGTGGGGGCGGGGGGACTCATTAAACCTTGGAAGGGAGGGGTTGTGGGGGTGGGGGGACTCATTAAACCTTGGAAGGGAGGGGTTGTGGGGGCGGGGGGGCTCGTTAAACCTTGGAAGGGAGGGGGTTGTGGGGGTTGTGGGGGGGCTCGTTAAACCTTGGAAGGGAGGGGGTTGCGTGTGTGTGTGTGTGGGGCTCATTAAAACCTTGGAAGTGAGGAGGGGGGGTGTGTGTGTGTGTGTGGGGGGGGGGGGGGGGGGGCTCATGAAACCTTGGAGGGGGGGGGTTGTGGGCAGAGGGGGGCTCCTTAAACTGTGGAAGGGAGGGGGTTGTGGAGAGTGGCACACTGGGGTTTGATTAAGGGAAGGAAGTTTGTTTGTTTTTTGTACCCCCAGCCAACCATGACGGTTATATCAGGGAGGAGTGTTGTGGGGTGTGGCGCATTGGGGTTTGATTAAAAAAAGGAAGGTGGTGGGTTTTTTTTACACCCTGTCAACCATGACGGTTATATCAGGGCAGCTAATTAAAGGAGGTCGCTTTAGATTTTCCATTGTTGTCAGTGTTGTTAGACTTTGGAAGTGAGGAGGGTTGTTGGGGATGGTGCGCTGGGGTTTGATTAAAGGTAGGAAGTTTTTTTTCAGTTTTTTTGTTTTTACACCCAGTCAACCATGATGGTTATGTTACTATCAGGGCAACTAGTTAAAGGAAGTAGCTTTAGGTTTTTCTTTATTTCAGTGACACTGCTGATGAAGGGTCAGTGCTCTTTTAAGACTTATTTTTCTGACATTGATTTCTTCATAGTTCCATGCAAATGAATCCTGATCTAGGATCATCCCTGTTTTAAGACCACTTTTTTCTGAAACTGCTTGCATCATGTTACCATGGCAATGAACCTTGGACCAAGGATCACTCCCTTTTTAAGACCACTTTGCTGGATTAGTAGATTGGTCTTTTGAGAGGGGTCCCATTCGAAAGATTGAAATGTGCCATCCATGATGACTACGATGTTGATTATGAAGACATGGCAATGGTTCAAGAAGAATGTTTCAAGATACTTCACATAGCACACAGACAAGGCAGTGGACCAAAGTGAATGTTTCAAGACGGTTACTTCACATAGCACACAGACATGACAGTGGACCAAAGTGAATGTTTCAAGACGGTGACTTCACATAGCACACAGACATGGCAGTGGACCAAAGTGAATGTTTCAAGACGGTTACTTCACATAGCACACAGACATGACAGTGGACCAGAAACAATGTTTAGAGATACTTCACATAGCACACAGACATGACAGTGGACCAAAGTGAATGTTTCAAGACAGTTACTTCACATAGCACACAGACATGACAATGGACCAGAAACAACGTTTAGAGATAGGTCACACAGACGTGGCAGTGGACCAGAATCAATATTTAGAGATACTTACTTCACATAGCACACAGACGTGACAATGGACCAGAAACAATGTTTAGAGATAGGTCACACAGACGTGGCAGTGGACCAGAATCAATATTTAGAGATACTTACTTCACATAGCACGCAGACGTGACAATGGACCAGAAACAATGTTTAGAGATAGGTCACATAGACGTGGCAGTGGACCAGAATCAATATTTAGAGATACTTACTTCACATAGCACACAGACGTGACAATGGACCAGAAACAATGTTTAGAGATAGGTCACGTAGACGTGGCAGTGGACCAGAATCAATATTTAGAGATACTTACTTCACATAGCACACAGACGTGACAATGGACCAGAAACAATGTTTAGAGATAGGTCACATAGACGTGGCAGTGGACCAGAATCAATATTTAGAGATACTTACTTCACATAGCACACAGACGTGACAATGGACCAGAAACAATGTTTAGAGATAGGTCACACAGACGTGGCAGTGGACCAGAATCAATATTTAGAGATACTTACTTCACATAGCACGCAGACGTGACAATGGACCAGAAACAATGTTTAGAGATAGGTCACATAGACGTGGCAGTGGACCAGAATCAATATTTAGAGATACTTACTTCACATAGCACGCAGACGTGACAGTGGACAGAAACATTGTAAAGGTACCACAGACAATGGTTCAAAAACAGTTTTTGAAACATTTACTTCACATTGCACGCAGACATGACTGTGGACCAGAAACAACATTTAAAGACACTTACAGGTCTTATCGGGGCAGTGAAGTAATGTGCTCTGTTATATTTTGTTCCATTATTTTATGCGCCAACCCTACTTCTCCACCAAACCCCCCCATTAGGGATTTAGGGGGAGTTGTGTTACATGCAGCCTTGCTGCGAAGCATCGGAAGAAATCGCAGATAAACAGCAGCACAGAAGAATGCATTGGATCAGTAGCTGATATTCATTCTTCTGTCTGTTCCAGAGGAACCGGTCATTCTCCCTCAACAGTCCCTCCGTCCAGCGTGACCCCTGACCCCATGTCCCCCAGTCCGCTGAGCAAGCTGCAGATGGGCCACGCCCACTCCATGCTGCTCAAGCTGGTGTCGGAGTCCGACAGCAAGTCTGTCGCCTTCACTGAGGAGGTTTGCTATGCTAGTCAAGTACTTTATCCATTCAAAGGAAAACACGGGTGCCGCACATGAATGACAGACAGCGGAATAAAATGTACATGTGTAAGAGATTCGTAGTCTAAGAGCACACGGTCGCATACGAATTCCACAAGCACTATTTAAATAGAATATGGATTACTTATGGAAGTGCACACACTGCTTGAAAAAAGAAGTGTTTATGGACACAGTTCTGCTGCAAGGCTGCCTGTGTTTGCTGTGAACAACACAACAACAAATGTTTGGTTATGCTAAAAAATCAAAAAATGTAAACAGCAACAAGCAAACAAAAAACCCAACTCACAACTCAGAAACAAAACAAACAAAAACCCTGTCTGCAATGAAATTGTGTGAGGCATTCACTATTGCAAAAACACCATCAAGTTCAAGGTCAAATGACGTCACCTCTGTTGATTTATTTGTGCAGCCCTCGAACTCAAACATGGAACTGCTGCATGGAGTGAAAGCGTGTCGTCCAACCAACATCATCTCCACCAACTGGCTCAGTAAGTTCATGATTATGTGTAATTCAGAACACCTCAGTTGTAACAGTAAGTTCATGTTTTTGTGTAATTCAGAACATCTCAATTGTAACAGAAGTTCATGATTATGTGTAATGTGTAACACCTCAGTCGTAACAGTAAGTTCATGATTATGTGTAATTCAGAACACCTCAGTTGTAACAGTAAGTTCATGATTATGTGTAATTCAGAACACCTCAGTTGTAACAGTAAGTTCATGATTATGTGTAATGCATAACACCTCAGTTGTAACAGTAAGTTCATGATTATGTGTAATGCGTAACACCCCAGTTGTAACACCCCAGTTCTGAAGTCCTTCCTTCAGCTCTCTGTCTGTTCTTCCTTTAACCCAGTCTGTTTCATTTTTCTGCCTTCTTCCCTCCCCCCCCCCCCCCCCCCCCCCCCAACACACACTGTCTGACCTCTTGAGTGCCTCTGTGTAGCTAGAGTGACTGATTGCTTTCTGCGGTGACAATAGGCAGAGTTATGGTAGGTCGAGCTGTACAAGAGGCAGCTGATGCTGAAGGGATGTGAGACCCCTGACTGTACACCTGCTCTGTTCTAGTCGAGCTGCATAACTGCCAGGTGTGCTGAAGGGGTGTGAGACACTGGCTTTGTACACCTGTTCTGTTCTAGTTGAGCTGCAAAACAGCCAGGTGCACTGAAGGGGTGCAAGACACCTGACTGTACACCTGTTCTAGTTGAGCTGCAAAACAGCCAGGTGCACTGAAGGGGTGCAAGACACCTGACTGTACACCTGTTCTAGTTGAGCTGCATAACAGCCAGGTGCACTGAAGGGGTGCAAGACACCTGACTGTACACCTGTTCTAGTTGAGCTGCATAACAGCCAGGTGCACTGAAGGGGTGCAAGACACCTGACTGTACACCTGTTCTAGTTGAGCTGCAGAACAGCCAGGTGCACTGAAGGGGTGCAAGACACCTGACTGTACACCTGTTCCTAGTTGAGCTGCAGAACAGCCAGGTGCACTGAAGGGGTGCAAGACACCTGACTGTACACCTGTTCTAGTTGAGCTGCAAAACAGCCAGGTGCACTGAAGGGGTGCAAGACACCTGACTGTACACCTGTTCTAGTTGAGCTGCATAACAGCCAGGTGCACTGAAGGGGTGCAAGACACCTGACTGTACACCTGTTCTAGTTGAGCTGCATAACAGCCAGGTGCACTGAAGGGGTGCAAGACACCTGACTGTACACCTGTTCTAGTTGAGCTGCATAACAGCCAGGTGCACTGAAGGGGTGCAAGACACCTGACTGTACACCTGTTTTAGTTGAGCTGCATAACAGCCAGGTGCACTGAAGGGGTGCAAGACACCTGACTTTGTATACCTGTTCTGTTCTAGCTGAGCTGCGTAACAGCCAGGTGTGCTGAAGTGGCACTAGACACCTGACTTTGTACACCTGCTCTGTTCTAGTCGAGCTGCACAAGAGCCCGATGATGGTGAAGGGCTGTGAGACACCTGACTGTACACCTGTTTTGTTTTAGCTGAGCCGTGTAACAGCCAGGTGCGCAGAAGTGGTGCGAGACACCTGACTTTGTACACCTGTTCTGTTCTAGTCGAGCTGCACAACAGCCAGGTGATGGTGAAAGGCTGTGAGACACCTGGCTTCCTCATCATCAGCGCGGCGAGGGTGCGAGTCATCTCCTACCGCCACATGCCCATCTGGCGAGCCAGTCAGCTGCGCAGCAAGTCCACCTGGTCAGGCAACGTCGACTGCATGCAGGTGGGTTCCTGGGCAATCAGTTCATTTGATCAGTTTGTTTAGTTGAGAGAGGTGTGTGTATGGGCTTGCTTAGTTTGGTGGAGGAATTAGTGCAACAGTTCATACATGTGCCTGGATTGTGTGTGTGTGTGTGTGTGTGTGTGTGTGTGTGTGTGTGTGCATGCATGTGTGTCAGTGCATGTGTGCGTGCCTGCGCGCATGTGCATGCGCACGTGT
>OY757552.1:17400665-17405665 GCA_963584105.1 Alviniconcha strummeri
GTTCATCAGTTGGTAGCTCTGCTTTGTGTGTTTTCAGTACTCTGCTTTGTAAGTTTTTGGTACTCTGCTGTGTGACCTTTTAGTGCTCTGTTTTTAGTTCTCTGCTTTGTGAGTTTTCAGTACTCGGCTTTGTGAATTTTCAGTACTCTGCTTTGTGTGTTTTCAGTACTCTGCTTTGTGTGTTTTCAGTATTCTGTGTTCTTAGTACTCTGCTTTGTGTGTTTTCAGTATTCTGTGTTCTTAGTACTCTGCTTTGTGAGTTTTCAGCACTTTGTTTTCAATTCTCTGCTTTGTGAGTTTTCAGTACTCAGTTTGGGTGTTTTCAGTATTCTGTGTTCTTAGTTCTCTGCTTTGTGAGTTTTCAGTACTCGGCTTTGTGAATTTTCAGTACTCTGCTTTGTGTGTTTTCAGTATTCTGTGTTCTTAGTACTCTGCTTTGTGTGTTTTGAGTACTATGCTGTGTTTTGAGTACTATGCTGTGTTTTCAATACTCTGCTTTGTGTGTTTTCAGCACTATGCTTGTGTGTTTTCAATACTCTGCTTTGTGTGTTTTCAGTACTATGCTTTGTGTGTTTTCAGTACTATGCTTTGTGTGTTTTCAGCACTATGCTTTGTGTGTTTCAATACACTGCTTTGTGTGTTTTCAGTACTATGCTTTGTGTGTTTTCAGTACTATGCTTTGTGTGTTTTCAGTACTATGCTACAGTGGACCCAGACCACCTGTTCAGTGATGAGAACATTCCCTGGCTGTCCCGAGAGAACGTGGAGACCGCTCGGGGGTCTGGTCTGACAGGACTGCCGGAGATGGTGGGCAGTGGGCAGAGCGTTGGCAGCGTGGTGTCCAGCACTGTACCTGCCTCCTCGGAACAGGTGACACTGCTGTTGTTGTTATTGGTGGTGATGGTGATGGGGGTGTGGAGTGTGTGTGTGTGTGTGTGTGTGTGTGTGTGTGTGTGTGCATGTGTGTGTGTGTGTGTGTGTGTGTGTGTGCATGTGTGTGTGTGTGTGTGTGTGTGTGTGTGTGTGCATGTGTGTGTGTGTGTGTGTGTGCATGTGTGTGTGTGTGTGTGAGTGTGTGTGTGTGTGCGCGTGCATGTGTGTGTATGTCATGCATGTGTGTGTGTGTGTGTGTGTGCATGTGTGTGCGTGTGCATGTGTGTGAATGTAATCTGACTTATTCCCTGACAAGAAACTTGGGTGGCCTGTCCTGGATAAGCATCTGCAGGAGCAGCAACACCCACTCCCACCAGTGTTAGCAATACCGTTGTGTGTACCTGTTGATGGGGAATACCTGCCCCCTGTGGACAGCTGACTCTGTTGCTGTCGTAGTGGTGTGTGTGTGTGTGTGTGTGTGTGTGTGTGTGTGTGTGTGTGTGTGTGTGTGTGTGTGTTACATGGACACTTCCTCAGTCCACCTCACACAACAGTTGTGGGCCCCTCATCGGGGTTAACCCTTTCGCTGCCAGCGAATGTTTGTGCTGCTGATGCAGTCTCTTCAAAGAAGAGTCTCGCAGAGGCAGGAGAAGCCGTAAGTCCAGCAGGTCATCCTATGATGTCTTACTGGCGGATGCGAAACACATCATCAAGGACCGTGTATGATGTCATAAGGGCAGTGAAAGGGTTAAGTTACAGAAGCTGCCAGAGCAGTGCTACCCAGTCCCAGCACCATTTTTTTTTAGTGTGTGTGTGTGTGTGGGGGTGGGGGGGGGTCATTGTACCTCTGCAAATTGTTGCCCAAATTTGTTACTCTACCTCAGCAAATTGTTGCCCAAATTTGTCACTGTACCTCAGCAAAATGTTGCCCAAAATTGTCACTGCACCTCTGCAAATTGTTGCCCAAAATTGTCACCGTACCTCAGCAAATTGTTGCCCAAATTTGTCACTGTACCTCTGCAAATTGTTGCCCAAGATTGTCACTGTACCTCTGCAAATTGTTGCCCAAGATTGTCACTGTACCTCTGCAAATTGTTGCCCAAATTTGTCACTGTACCTCTGCAAATTGTTTGCCCAAATTTGTCACTGTACCTCTGCAAAATTGTTGCCCAAATTTGTCACTGTACTACTGCAAATTGTTGCCTAACATTGTTGTCCTTCTTTGACAGAAGAGTGCTGCAGGGGAGCAAACTGTGCAGCTCCAGCGCATCATTCATCGGTGCAGCTGCAAGTTCTACTACGCCAACTATGGCGATGTCGACCCGAACTCTCTCTCTGAGGTCCCGCTACCAGTAAGTCTCCCTGTTTGGTCTGAAATACAGAGTGTAACCAATTTTATCATTTTCATTTTTTCCTTGCTTTTTGTTGTTTTTGTTCTTCTCCACCCCCCCCCCCCCCCCCCCTCCGCCCCTTTCCTTTCATGAAGGTTTCTTTGCTTTCTTTCTTCCCTATCAATATAAAACACTCTGTGCGTGTGCAGAACTTAACTCTTCAGCAGCAGATCACATATTGCTGAGTTCTGAACTTTAGCTGGTACGGTTATAGTGTTTTACCATGTTGCCAAGTTCATAGAGCAGACACTTCTGTACTTTACAATGCACAATTTAAAGAAGTTTAAACAGGAAGTGCCACCCCCTGAAATGTTCATCAGGAAGAAATTAACTGCAGTTTGTTTTTAGAGAATTAATATGAAAAATGTAGCATGCAGATGGAATAGCTGAGCACCTTTACCTTCAGAAGGTGATTAAAAATTCTTTTTTTTTTTTTTAGTTAGATAGCATAAACTTGTCAGATGTTATGTGCATGGATTTGCATAAATTAAGATAGGTGATGTCAGTTTGTATGGGTCCACAGCCGGCAGAGGACTCTGACGTCATGACGCAGGAGGAAGGAGTGGACACGTTCACAATGCTGCATGAAAGTCTCCATGCCTACTCTAACTCGGTCAGTTGACTTGGACATTGCTGCACAGACTCACAAGCCGGTCACTTGCTCAAGAGCAGTCACCATGTTTTTGACATATAGTTGTATAATATGTGTATAATGCACTCTTTATGTGCTGTTTCTCCAAATTGGAGCACACCATGTTTCCCACAATAAGGAAAGAACAAAACACAGTTGAAACAAACTTCTACAAGCAGGCATTTACACACATGCACACAGGCATGCATGCATACATGCAGGCACACAGGCACTCATGCACACACACACACACACACACACACACACACACACACACACACCACACACTCACACACACACACACACACACACTCACACACACTCACACACACACACACACACACACACACTCACACACACACACACACACACACACACACACACACACACACACACACACTCACACACACACACACACACACCACACACACACACACACACTCACACACACACACACACACACACCACACACACACACACACACACCACACACCACACACACACACACACACACACTCACTCACTCACTCACTCACTCACACACACACACACACACACACACACACACACACACGCACACTAAAGTAGTTATTTGTAAGGGCAAAACAGGCTGTGGCTTACCTCAACTCCTATCCATATTTTGTGTGGGTGTTGTGTGACTCTTAAAAAAAGAATTGAGCAGGATTTACGAATAGTTTGTGCTGACAGCTGTCCACCACCTGTGTGTGTTTCAGTCGCAGTACATGGTAATCATGGACATCGTCAACAACCTGCTGCTGTATGTGGAACCGAAGAAAAAGGTCAAACCGATGAATACATACTTCTGTGTAGAACTATAATGGAGGGGTAAAATCGGACAATGTTTAAAACACTGGATTGACAGCTACTTTACAGTTGGTTGCTACATGTTACCTAATGATGTTTGTTCTTGATGATCAACCCTCCCCTGGGAAAAGAAGTCAGTATTTTAGATAAAATAAAAGTGTAACTGGTAGGGGTTGACTGTTTCAGATGTGTGTGTGCCCTCCAGACTCTAAGATAAAATACTCTGTGTTTTATGTGTACTTACGTTCATGTATTATGCTGTGTGTTATTTTACTGTATCTTTATGCAGTCGTAAGGCAAATTTCTATGTTATTCATCGACAATAAAGATTCTATATTCTGTATTCTGATAGATAACAGAGTTAATGTGCATCTATACATATCACATAGGGATGTGTACTGGTATACATTTTCACAAGGTTACAGTTAAAGGGGAACTGTCAGTAGGAATGGGGGGGGGGGGGGGGGGCACCATACAGCAGTTTTTTTGTTTGATTTGTCATCTTGTTTGATGGAAATGAACATTTGACAGTTGTGAAAACAGGAATGCAAAGGCTACCATTTTGTGCCCAGCCGTTGTTGTTGTTTATTGTTGTTGTTGATTGCTTTTATATAGCGCTATTCTCCACTCTCGAGCAGATTCACTGCGTGTCTGTATCAGAGACATGATAAACAAGGCTGGCATACATGGCAAAAGCATGAATAAGTCGGAAAATGTGTTTATATTCTACAGCTTTAACTGACATGCTGCTTTTGTTTACACTTGATTTGCCTTCTCTAAGGCATAGTGTTCTGCAGCTGAAAGAAAAATACAGCATAAAAAGAAAGTCAAGCCTGTTGAGCAGTAAGAAGCTTTGTGCTGAGTGACTGACTAGTGAACTGCTGCAACGCGCAGGAAGCCAGTGAGAAGCTGCAGAGCATGAGGTTCAAGCTGCAGCTGTCTCGTGATGAAGATCAGAAAAAACCAATCTTGCAGCTACAGGAAGTCGTCAGGTAGGTCCGTGCCTGCGTGTGTTTCCTCTCTTCACTTGGATGATTGCTGTAACGGAAATGGTTTCTAGGGAAGAATGAAAGGTTCAGGATGAGGATTCTGCATTTTGTGAAATGCTCACAGTAATAATAATAATAATGGATTATTTATGGCGCCCCATCTCGTAAGAGCTCAGAGCACTTATAAAGATATAAGGATGCACTAAAGATATAAGGATGCACTCATTTCATCACACACACACACACACACACACACATGCACACACACACACACACACACACACACACACA
>OY757552.1:17410665-17428165 GCA_963584105.1 Alviniconcha strummeri
GTCTGCAGGGAATTTGCAGTTGGGAATGTTTGTGTGTGGAATGTGCAATGGGAAAAGTTTGTGGGGAATTTGCAGTGGGAAGTGTGTGTGTAGAGTTTGCAGTGGGAAATGTTTGTGGGGAATTTTCAGTGGGAAATGCATTGGGGGGGGGGGGGGGGGGGGGATTTGCAATGGAAACTGTTTGTCTGTGGGGAATTTGCAGTTGGGAATGTTTGTGTGTGGAATGTGCAATGGGAAAAGTTTGTCTGTGGGGAATTTGCAGTGGGAAGTTGTGTGTGTGTAGAGTTTGCAGTGGGAAATGTTTGTGGGGAATTTTCAGGGGGAAATGCATGGGGGGGGGGGGGGGGGGGGGGATTTGCAGTAGGAAATGTTTGTCTGTAGGGAATTTGCAGTTGGGAATGTGTGTTGGTGGGGAATTTGCAGTTGGGAATGTGGGTCTGTGAAGAATTCACAGTGGGAATGTGTGTGTGAAGAATTCACATTGGGAAATAGGTGTCTGTGAGGAATTCACAGTGGGAAATGTGTGTCTGAAGAATTCACAGTGTGAAATGTGTGTATGCTTCAGGTACACGAAGGTGAACCGTGACGACAACACCTGGACCCATCAGCTGGAGCTGGGGTGGGTGAAGATGGAGAACCTGCTGAGTGACAACTTTTACCAGAAGGTGCTGATGCCGCGCGACCCCCTTGGGCAGGACGGGGAAAACCGCCAGATGCTGCTCAGGATTTTGTGCAGTGAACACCCCCCTGGTGGGTACCCATAGCATTTCACTGTGCAGTACTGCTACCCCCTGGTGGGTACCCATAGCATTTCATTTTGCAGTACTGCTACCCCCTGGTGGGTACCCATAGCATTTCATTTTGCAGTGCTGCTACCCCCTGGTGGGTACCCATAGCATTTCACTGTGCAGTGAGCACCCCCTGGTGGGTACCCATAGCATTTCACTGTGCAGTGAGCACCCCCTGGTGGGTACCCATAGCATTTCACTGTGCAGTGAGCACCCCCTGGTGGGTACCCATAACATTTCACTGTGCAGTGAACACCCCCCTGGTGGGTACCCATAGCATTTCACTGTGCAGTGAGCACCCCCTGGTGGGTACCCATAGCATTTCACTGTGCAGTGAGCACCCCCTGGTGGGTACCCATAACATTTCACTGTGCAGTGAACACCCCCCTGGTGGGTACCCATAGCATTTCACTGTGCAGTGAGCACCCCCTGGTGGTACCCATAGCATTTCACTGTGCAGTGAGCACCCCCTGGTGGGTACCCATAACAGTTCACTGTGCAGTGAACACCCCCCTGGTGGGTACCCATAGCATTTCACTGTGCAGTGAGCACCCCCTGGTGGGTACCCATAACATTTCACTGTGCAGTGAGCACCCCCCTGGTGGGTACCCATAACATTTCACTGTGCAGTGAGCACCCCCCTGGTGGGTACCCATAACATTTCACTGTGCAGTGAGCACCCCCCTGGTGGGTACCCATAACATTTCACTGTGCAGTACTTCTACATAGCTTGTACATTCTGATACAGTACACAGCACAGTACATCCTGATACACTCACTGCGCAGCACAGTACATGGTGCTGCACTGTGTGACGTTTGTACACTCTCCACCTGCGGACTGTCTAATGCCACTCAACAGATACCAGTATACAGTGATTACAAATGGAAACACTGCTACATTACAGTACATCAGCACTCTCTCCAATAACAAACTTACAACCCCCCCTCCCCACACACACACACACATACACGCACTCACCCCCCCCCCACACATCCCCCACACACCCACACACATTCATATACCCCACCACACACATGCATGCGCGCACGCACGCTCGCACGCACGCACGCACGCACACACACACACATGCATAAGCACATCAGTGATGGAAATGGAAGAAAATAGGGCAGGACATAACAAGTTTGTGGGACAAACAACTGAAATTCAATGAACAGATTTTGTGTGTGTGCAGACTTGAAAGACTGGAAAGAGTCGACATCCAGCTGACTGACATTTAAGGTGTGTTGTTGACTGTGTACCAGTTGGCAGCATACAGGTAAAGGAACTCTTTGAGGTGAATGTGTCTGTGTTCCAGTTGGTGGCACACAGGTAGAGGAACACTTTGAGGTGAACATCATCCCCATACAGATCCAGATGACCTGGTTTTAAGGTGTTTTATTGTCTGTGTTCCAGTTGGTGGCACACAGGTAGAGGAACACCTGGAGGTGGACGTCATCCCCATACAGGTCCAGATGACCTATTTTTTAAGGTGTTTTATTGTCTGTGTTCCAGTGGGTGGCATACCGGTGAAGGAGCACTTTGAGGTGAATGTGGCACCCATACAGATCCAGATGACCTACCAGCTGTACAAAGCCGTCATGCAGTTCTTCTTTCCTGACAAGAACATTGAAACAGATGACGGTGAGCTGGGCAGCATTTGAATTTTGTTCCAGGTTTTAATATGTGATGAGTTCACAGTTCATGAAATCCGTCTGTAGAATATTAAATTTGTGTTTGCACGAACATGGCTGCGTACTGACAATACAAATTACAAATTTTGACTCCAAAGTCAGAAATTGGAAATTCAGATTCCTGGCAGTAGGTTAAACATGTGCAGCTACATTCTAACCTTTAGAATTGACATCTATAGGTTACAGGCTTTAAAGGGAGAGCCTTTGATACTCTGGGTTCTCTGCAGAGGAGAGGACCTTCACTCTGCGTGTGTGGTACATGTACCCCACTGTGGCAAATGGACTGGCAAACATCTTTCAAGGCTGTGTGTGTATTTGGGCAAACAAGATAAAAATTAAAATAGATATCGCAGAAACCTTCTGCTTTGTATCCATCTGTGTGGTACATGTGTTTTGCAGATCTGACGCTGAACAGAATAAAAGCATGACACTACAAAACATCTAGGTTTACTAGTAGTAATATTTTGTGTTTGCTATTTTGACTTTGTTGCATCCACAACTGTGAACCAGCTCTTTTGCTTTTAATCTGGTGAGTGGTGTCTGGAACTTGTATGAAAAATTAAAAAATCAAATGTGTTACTCATCCTGAGCGAACCTCTGTGGTTGATGGGTATCAAAATCCAAGAACAGTCTGTGTACTATTAAGCATATTTTTAGGGTACATGTACTGCTGTGTACTCCCAAGGTTAATATGCATTTTGTTGTTTATCTCGTCCAGATGAAGACTTGGAAGGAGGGAAGAAGAAAGGAGAGAAGAAGAACAAGAAAGAACGAGAAAAGGAGAAAGAGGGTTTAACATCACTGAGGAAGAGCCATTCATTCAGCAGTGCTGATGAAATTCACAAAATGAGGGTCAGTACTGGAGTATTCCTCTCAGACTAGAGTTGCAGAATGTCCTAAATGTGTGATGTAATACTAATGTCTTAACATGTGAGTAGTTTTACTGATATAAATTTGAGCAGTTTTATGTATGTCTCTTAACATGTATGCAGTTTTACTGGTGTGTTAGATGTACATAATTTTACTGATTTAAATGCATGCAGTTTTATGGATGTCTAAGATATATGCAGAGTTATTAATGTCTTTGTGTATGTGCATGTGTTGAGGTGGTGGGGGTGGAGGTATGTGATGTTACAGGAGAGAGCTATTTTTACAATATACAATGTCTATGCTGTGATGTTATAGTAGAGAGCTGTTTTTACTTTACACAGTGTGTCTGTAATGTGATGTTATAGTAGAGAGCCGTCTTTACATTACACAGTGTGTCTGTAATGTGATGTTATAGTAGAGAGCTGTCTTTACATTACACAATGAGTCTGTAATGTGATGTTATAGTAGAGAGCTGTCTTTACACAATGTGTCTGTAATGTGATGTTATAGTAGAGAGCTGTCTTTACATTACACAATGTGTCTGTAATGTGATGTTATAGTAGAGAGCTGTCTTTACATTACACAGTGTGTCTGTAATGTGATGTTATAGTAGAGAGCTGTCTTTACATTACACAATGTGTCTGTAATGTGATGTTATAGTAGAGAGCTGTCTTTACATTACACAATGAGTCTGTAATGTGATGTTATAGTAGAGAGCTGTCTTTACATTACACAATGTGTCTGTAATGTGATGTTATAGTAGAGAGCTGTTTTTACATTACACAGTGTGTCTGTAATGTGATGTTATAGTAGTGAGCTGTTTTTACATTACACAATGTGTCTATAATGTGATGTTTCAGGAAAGAGCTGCTAAGAACAACACTTTCCTCTACATCAAGATCCCAGAGGTTCAGGCGAGGGTCAGTTACAAGGTGGGTAGCAGGTCATGATCTTCCTTCTGCAGTGTTAATGTGACAGACCTCATCAGGGTGGGCACTGTGTGATCTGTAAGATTTGTAGGGGTGTGAGGAATTGTAAAGAATGAGGGAAGATTTGTAGGGATGTGATGGATTGTAAAGAATGAGGGAAGATTTGAAGGGATGTGATGACGCACATTGTAAGGGATGAGGGAAGATTTGTAGGGATGTGATGTGATGGATTGTAAAGAATGAGGGAAGATTTGAAGGGATGTGATGACGCACATTGTAAGGGATGAGGGAAGATTTGTAGGGATGTGATGACGCACATTGTAAGGGATTAGGGAAGATTTGTAGGGATGTGATGACGCACATTGTAAGGGATGAGGGAAGATTTGTAGGGATGTGATGACGCACATTGTAAGGGATTAGGGAAGATTTGTAGGGATGTGATGACGCACATTGTAAGGGATGAGGGAAGATTTGTAGGGATATGGTGACACATTGTGAGGGACGAGAGGCCATTCTGTAGGATTTGTGGAGTTACATATCCAGAAATTGTCAACACACATTGTGAGAAATCAATTATGAGGCTGACGTGTATGTGAAATGAACATGGTATAATGAATAAATGACGCGAAAAATAAATCATGCAGAAGAAAGGGATGAGCTTTTGGAATGTGACTGGATATCGACATAAAAAAAGTGAGTGGATATCGACATAAAAAAAGTGAGTGGATATCGACATAAAAAAAGTGAGTGGATATCGACATAAAAAAAGGACCACACAGGCCAGTTTTACTCACTGGGTGTTTTTCTCTCCGGCTGTGACAAAATCTTAACATAGCAATTTGTGGGGCTCTCCTATGTAGTAATTTTGAAAGTTTGCATGTTGTCATTATTATTCAAACTATTGAGTTTCTAGTTTGGTATGATCTTTTTAACTTTCAGTATGCCAGTTTATTTTTATAGATTTTTTTCTTGACATTGTAACATCAGAAAGTGACATTTTCTGTACTGAAATCCTGATGTATCTTACGTTTCAGGGAGTGAAGGAGAAGAACATTGAGGATGTCCATGACTTCAGCTTTGTGCTGCCAACCGTAGAGTATCACAACTGTATCTGGACCTGGTTCGACTTCTTCATTGTCATGAAAAATGTAGCCAAACGGGTGGTTTTGTCTCAGGTAATGACGGCAGGCTGTGTGCTTATGAATATTCAATTTCTTCATCATCATGAAAAATGTAGCCAAACGGGTGGTTTTGTCTCAGGTAATGATGACGGGCTTTGTGCTTATAAATATTCAACATCTTCATCGTGATGAAAAATGTAGCCAAATGGGTGGTTTTGTCTCAGGTAATGATGACGGGCTTTGTGCTTATAAATATTCAACATCTTCATCGTGATGAAAAATGTAGCCAAATGGGTGGTTTTGTCTCAGGTAACGATGACGGGCTTTGTGCTTATAAATATTCAACATCTTCATCGTGATGAAAAATGTAGCCAAACGGGTGGTTTTGTCTCAGGTAATGATGGCAGGCTGCCTGCTTATGAATTAAAGGGGACTCGAAGCGAAGATAGAAGCTGGCCTTAAAATGTAGGGCCTGTGTAAATTGTTCCATTTGCAGGCTTTGTATGGCTTGAAACGGAAATACTTTTCTGCTTCAAATTCGAGCTGGTCAGGGTGCAGCCATATTGTTTCGCTCTTCACTGGTGAAGAGCAGAAAACGGTGGTCCCATGACATAATAAACACTTGCCACACATGCTGGCTTTGTTCATCATAGACACAGACTGTCAGTCAGCAACATTGGAACCTCTCCTGTCAAAAGTCTCTAACAATCAAGTAGACCTAGGCCTGTATGTATTGAGTGTTGTGAGCAAATGAAGTTGAAGGTTGATAGCCCTAATACTGATTTGCTAACAAGTCTGTATTTCCGGCTCTCTTTCCACATGCGCCAGTTGTCCAAAGGCTCCAATACAGCTGTTTGTGTTTGTGTTTTTATATGCCAGTCATACGATTATAGCTTTGTAGGCTGGTCTTACTGGCAAAGCACCACGAGGCTGTGCCCCATATAAATCTTGATTAATTGATTGACTGATTGTTTATTGGTGATCACAGTGATATGTGCATGGTGATGGTGATCACAGTGGTGTGGTGATGGTGGTGGTGATCACAGTGATGTGCGCATGGTGATGGTGATTGCAGTGATGTGTGCATGGTGATAGTGATAACACACACATCACTGCAGTCACCATGTGCATGGTGATGGTGGTTGCAGTGATGTGTTTTAATGGTGATGGTGATGGAGTTGGTGATCACAGTGATGAGCGCATGGTGATGGTGATTGCAGTGGTATGTGTGTGGTAATGGTGATGGTGACACAAATGAGGATGGTGATCACGGTGATGTGTGCATGGTGATGGTGATTGCAGTGATATGTGTGTGGTAATGGTGATGGTGACACAAATGAGGATGGTGATCACGGTGATGTGTGCATGGTGATGGTGATTGCAGTGATATGTGTATGGTGATGGTGACACAAATGAGGATGGTGATCACGGTGATGTGTGCAATGTGATGGTGATTGCAGTGATATGTGTGTGGTAATGGTGATACAAATGAGGATGGTGATCACAGTGATGTGTGGATGGTGATGGTGATTGCAGTGATATGTGTGTGGTAATGGTGATGGTGACACAAATGAGGATGGTGATCACAGTGATGTGTGGATAGTGATGGTGATTGCAGTGATGTGCACATGGTGATGGTGATAGGGATGGTGATGGAGGTGGTGATCACAGTGATGTGTAGGTGGTAATGGTGAAGGGGATGGTGATGGAGGTGGTGATCACGGTGATGTGTAGGTGGTAATGGTGAAGGGGATGGTGATGGAGGTGGTGATCATGGTGATGTGTGGGTGGTGATGGTGATGGACTGTTCCAGGCCATCAAGCAGAAGCTACACATGCGGTCGCGGCTGACAGAAGAGCCTCCGGTGACAGATGTGCAGGAGGAACAGGACAAGGCCAAGATGTTGCTGGGGGCCAAACTGCTGGTGAGTGGAGGTGGGGGTGTGGGGGGGTCTGCTGTCTGTGCATGTGTGTCCATGCTTGTGTGGGTGTTTAGGCGGGGGGGTGGGTGGGTGGGGGGGGGGTCTGCTGTCAGTACATGTGTCCATGCTTGTGTGGGCATATTTTGGTGTGTGTGTATGTTTATCTGTCCACATGCATGTGTGCATCCAGGTTTTTGTCTGTTTGTGTCTCTCTGTGCAGGTGTGTCTTTGTGGTGTGTGGTAATAAATTATGCTGTGTTTGTGTTCTGGCATTGTTTGTGGTGTGTGTGCGCATGCATGTGCATGTGTGGTGATTGTAAGTGCGTGTATGTACTGTGTTAAAATGTGTGTGTGTGTGTTTGTGTATCTACATGTGTGTGTTTGTGTGTGTGTGTGTGTGTGTGTGTGTGTGCGTACATGTGTGTGTGTGTATCTACATGTGTGTGTGTATCTACGTGTGTGTGTGTGTGTGTGTGTGTGTGTGTGTGTGTGTGTGTGTGTGTGTGTGTGTGTGTGTGTGTGTGTGTGTGAACATAACATAGAAATCAAGCAGATTTCACACTTATGTAATGAAAAGCAAGAGCAGAAAAATGAGGATGTCTGCAGTCTTGAACCAGCTCATCTGATCACACATATTGACCTCAGACAAAGAAAGAACTGATAGGAAACAAAATGATTCAGCACTAACATATTGCTACAGTTTATTATTTTTTATCTTTATGCATGTTCAGATAGTTTAGTTTGTTTTGACAAAAGACTTTTTTTCTTTCTTTCTTTCTTTCTTTCTTTTTTTCTTTTTTTTTCCTTAATGATTATGCTGTGCAGCAGACAAACTATAGAATCAGTCTATTGATATATAAACAGTAAGTAAAAAAAACAGTGGGGGGAAAAAGTCTGTTTCAGGCAGGACAAGACAAAAATAGTGAGAGAAAAAAAACTGTTTCAGGCAGGACAAGACAAAAATAGTGAGAAAACTATGTTTCATGCAAAACAAAAATAGTGAGAAGAAATATGTTTCAGGCAGGACAAGACCAAAATAGTGAGAAAAAAATATGTTTCAGGCAGGACAAGACCAAAATAGTGAGAAAAAAATATGTTTCAGGCAGGACAAGACAAAAATAGTGACAGAAAGAAATCTGTTTTAGGCAGAACAAGACAAAAATAGTGAGAGAAAAAATCTGTTTCCGGCAGACAAACATGCAAGAGAGAGAAAAATCATGTTTTAGGCAGAACAAGACAAAAATAGTGAGAATTTTTTTTTTTCGCAGGCAGGACAAGACAAAAATAGAGAGAAAAAAAAGTCTGTTTTAGGCAGGACAAGACAAATATTGTGAGAGAAAAAAACTGTTTCTGGCAGGACAAGACAAAAATTGTGAGAGAAAAAAACTGTTTCTGGCAGGACAAGACAAAAATAGTGTGAGAAAAACACTGTTTCTGGCAGGACAAGACAAAAATAGTGAGAGAAAAGAAAATCAGTCAATCAAATCATTATTTTATGTCTGTTCACATTGAGGTGATATTAGACAACAACAAAAAAATGCCCCCAAAACATATAATTATTATTTATACGAATTTTCCCACAGGACTATGAACAATTGGTTTGACAATATTAGCAATAACATCAGTATTATACAAAATAGCTCTTACATTGTTGTAAGCATTTAAGTCATATCCATTTTTCTGAAATAACTCTGTAGTAATAGGACATTCAAGTAGTATGTGTTTAATAGATAAAATATTTTTACAAATGCATGTCACATTCTTTGTATATTTAGTGTTCCATGAATTTAAACGTAACTTGTATATTACTCTTGCTGAATATCTAGAACAAGAAGGTAGCACAGATTTACTTTTTTAATTTGTTTATATACAGTCTTCTTAAGTAGTGAATTAATCTCATGAGATGAGAGTAGTAGGTTATTGGATGATACCTCAGACATGTTTTTTAGTGCACCTTGTTTAGCTAATTTGTCTCATATTTCATTCCAGTAAAGACCACAATGAGACAGTACCCAACAAACCTCAATCCCAGTACCCTTGTACACGATACAATGTATTAAATACTTTACTTCATAAAATATATCCTCTCTCATTTTACGGTTTCAGGTTTTCAATGCACAGAGAACTGATTTTGAGTCAACACAGATCGCAAAATTATATATTGCTAACTGAATATTGCATATGTAGTTTAGTGCCATTAATATTGCATATAACTCAGCTATAAATGTGGAAAA
Organism: Alviniconcha strummeri; assembly: GCA_963584105.1. Classification (NCBI taxonomy): domain Eukaryota; kingdom Metazoa; phylum Mollusca; class Gastropoda; family Provannidae; genus Alviniconcha; species Alviniconcha strummeri. Next base: position 17,420,221 of record OY757552.1, read on the forward strand.
ACTCTTCCCTAAGTAAAAAGCTTTTTGCACTTTTAAATCAGGAATAACCTATCCTGCTCCACTGTCTAATGAGTCCAGAATGGAACCATCAGTAAAAATCTTGACATGATTTTGATATTTATTATTTAGATGTTCTCTTACTTGTATAGCTAAGTGAATGTTTGTAGATTCACTTTTCTTCGAATCACTATAATCAGTATCAAATTTGGCATTTATGTGTTCCCACTGTGGCATTTGAGGTGATGTAGGGAGAACTGGAATTGATTTAATATCTATGTTACATTAGTTAATCAAATTGTTTATATAATTTCTGATTGGCTGAATAGATGATATGTTTTGAGCATTTTTGGGATAGTCTTTATTTGAATCTATAAAAAAAATCTTCTTTTACCGAATTAATGACTGCAAGACTTCTGATAACTTATTTTGAAATCACCAATTTACATTGTTCAGAGAGAGATATCTTTACTGCTTCTGCGTAATATTTGCTGGTATTTGTTTGCACTGGAACACCAATGGCTAATTTAATTGCTTTACTATCGATGCTTTGCGGCTCCTTTAGGAGTGTGTTTGGTGTGGAAAAATATACCTCCTGACCATAAATCAATTCTGATCTCACTAAAGATATTGATAAATGTAATAACGTTTTTGTGTCCTGACTCCAAGACTGTACTATTTTTAGAAAATTCAATCGTTTTCTGGCTTTATTTATTATATTTTCAATGTGTAGCCTCCAGTTCAGCTTAGTAGTTATATATACACCCATAACTTTGTATTCTGTTTGTAATTTAATAACTGGCCATCTGGTTCTATTTGAAGTAAGCTTTTCAGGTTTTCTCCATTATTAAAACACATTAATAAATAAAGAGCGGGCCGTGACGGGCGGTCTGGGGCCAAGTGGGTTAAGCCCATCTTCTCCTGTGATAATTCAAAACCGTTATCCTTCAAGTAAGCAGTTAGTTTTTTAATTTCCAATTGATATAGTTTTTGTACATGATTTACCACCCTCTTATTTGTATGCTTTCTAAGAGTTGTGTTAACCCAAATAGCAATATCATCTGCATATTGCACCACGTGTGTTATTTGATAATACTTTTGGGAGATCATGTATAATAATGTTAAAATGGATAGGTGCAATAATTGAGCCCTGTGGAATACCCATATGAATTGTTTTATTAGGTGAATATGTCTTACCTACTCAAGTACAAATACATCTTTTGGATAAGAAGTTTTTAAAATATTGAAACATCATACCAATTATGCCTATATTCTTCAGTTTATAAAGTAGTCCAGCATGCCACACACTGTCGTAAGCCTTTTTAACATAAAAAATGTGGCCAGAGTATTTTTTTCTCCTCAGAAACTGTTTTCTAATATGACTTGTGAGTTTTACTAAATGATCAGTTGTACATCTTCCTTTGCTAAAACCTGCTTGATTAACAGGGATTATGCCTCTTTTTTTTTGCAGTAATGTAGCAATCGTTTGAGTATGGTCTTTTCCATTATCTTACCAGCATGTGATGTGAGTGCAGTTCATCTGTAGCTAGCAATTGCTGATTTTGGTTTACCTTGTTTTAGAATCGGGATTATTACTGACTACTTCCAGACTACTAGGAAGAGTTTCATTTAACCAACATTTTGGGTAAAATGCATGTAATAACTGTTTCCAACTATCAGGCAAATGATTCAGCATTTGATATGAGATGCCATCAATTCCAACTGCTGTAGAATTTGATGCAAAAGACTCCAAGGTCTATATAAATTCATCATACTGTAATGGGGAATTCAAGTAATGACACTGGACTGTTTTGGAATTGCGTCCTTGTATTCTTCTTTTTGTTCTTCTTCCTTTCTAAATTTGATAATCGATGGATTGAGATTTGATAATAAGCTATTTTCTGCAAACAAATTTGCAAATGCTTCTGCTTTATTTTGTCTGCTTGGAAAGTCATTATTTTCTAATTTAATAGGATATCTTCTAACTTGTATCCATTTTTCATTTCTTTACCTTTTTCCATACTTTATACATGTCTTTAGATTCCAGTACTTCGCTTTTACAGAATTCAGTCCAATGAGACTTTTTGGCTGCCACTATTATTCTGTTGCATTTTTGCACTTTTCATACTCACAAAGTTTTCGTCTGTTTTATTCTTTAACCATTTCTTGAATTTCTCCCTTTTTTGTGATACCGCTTGTTTGCAAAATTTATTCCACTATGGATTTCCAGATTGTTCTCTTATTTTCTTATGTTTAATTCTAGGGATAGATTGTTCAGCTGCTAATAAAATTGTCTTGGTAAAATATGAACAGTACATATTTATATCTTCATTAATAATGGAATTAATGTCAGAAGATAGAAGGAACGCCTGATATGCCTCCCATTCAGCATGCTTATATTGGAACTTGGGAATTTTATCCTCATCTTCTGATTCATCATCTTCTGTGTTTTCATTTAACTCAGTTATGATGGGAAGATGATCACTTCCCCGACAATCTTCTTCTGTATACCATGTACAGTTCACTGCTAGATCAGGTGTAACAAGAGAAAGATCTATGGCAGTTGCTCTGTGTGTGGAAACATCTGGTATCCTGGTTATTCTTCCATCATTTAGTAGACATAAACTAGAGTCCACAATATTTTCAACAAAAATGTAGAGAAAAGAAATATGTTTTATACAGGACAAGACAAAAATAGTGAGAAACAAAATCTGTTTCAGGCAGGACAAGACAAACCATCCAAAAAGGGCTTCTTCTCCAAGTCGCACAAGTCATGATGGACACCTGGTGACTTTCCTCCTGCTGGTTATTTACTACTGTGCCAAAGACTAGGGGCAGCAACATCTCAAACGCTGCGTCCAAAACAAAGACAAACAGGGTGTCCTTGACCCTGATTGGGGTCAGAACACTGAAGCAGACCTTGATGATTTTTTTCTTTTTTCAAGTTTTCATTGTCATCTGGTGTCTCATACTGTCTCATATTCTGTCAACTCTTCAGACTTTTATCTCACCAGTTATTTTGAAGGAGTCATATTCAGATGCATATGTGACAGTTGGTCTTGGGCCAAGCATGTGGCAATTTCTTTTTACTTTCGTGTGTACGTTATCATCCCTGAGTGGACTCTGTCAGATTTTTTATCTCACCTGTCAGTCTGATGGAATTGTGTTCAGGTGTGGGGCAATGGCCACTGGGGCAATGGCCACTGGTGCAATGGCCACTGGGGTGGTGGCCGCTGGTGCAGTGGCCACTGGGGCTATGGCCACTGGAACTATGCAAACTGGGATGACGCCCACTTGGACAATGGCCACTGGAGCAATGGCTATTGGGACAGTGGTCACTGGGGTGATGGCCACTGGGACAAAGCAGACTGGAACAATGCCAACTGGACAATGGCCACTGGGACAATGGCCATTTGGGTGATGGCCGCTGGGGTGATGCTCACTTGGATAATGGCCACTGGGGCAATGGCCAAAGGACCACTGGGACAATGCCACTAAGATCATGTCCTGTTGGGACGACATCCACTGGGGTGACTTTCCACTGAGACAACATCCCATTTATATTTCCTGGTTTATTGCGCAGTCTCAAAGCAGATGATGCTGGGCCTTCAGCTTTTTCAGCTCTAGTGTGCATTATTATTATATAGGGGGAAGGGAGGGGAGTGGAGGGAGGGAGGGAGTGATCAGAGAAAACTTCAAGCACTGGTTTACCACGTAAATTATGAGAATGGTTCATCCATCTGTAAGAAACGCAGTGAGTGTAACCATCTCGTACATTTGTTTGTGGTGGGGATTTTTATGGATTTTTGTTTTGTTTTGTTTTTAAAGGTGAGTGAAGGATGGAGAAGACTAATGCTGAGAAACTTGATACAGTCACGCTGATGCTGCTGCACTTCTCAAACAGGCTTTAAATTTCACTTACTCAGGAGTTTTACTCCCCCCGCCCCCCCCCCCCCCCCCCCCAACCATCCCTCCAGAAAGCTCTTTGCTCACACAGTGGAGAGAGAGAGGCCAGGGGTGTCAGATGACACTCCCCTGTCATATGGTTCCCCATTCCTGTCTCCTCTCTTGTTTTTCTACCTAATCCTCTTGCTCTTTCTGCCTTGTCATTTTTCTGCTCAAGGTCCAGTGTTTGGACCTTTTTCAAGAAAGTTTTCAATTTTTTCATATGGCTCTTGTTGAGCTGCTAGGCGATGATAGTGAGTGGTATGTACAGCTTGCTGTCGTATGGCACTGGTATTTGCCATTATGCATTAACACTTTTTTTGTTTATGTTGCTTCTGTCTGTTTTTTAAAACCTTTTTTCTTTAAGCTGGTGTTGATAAATCAGATGAAATGGTTGATGATACCAGCATGTCCTAGCCTGTGTGCTTTCTTTTTAACAAGAGCAATACTGAAGGGGTAACTCTTTGAAAATTTGTGTTTGGTGTTAGTTTATGTATGTTTTGTTTTATATACTGTGTGGACTGATTTTGTGGATTTGACTCAAGAAATGGTTTACATACATATACGAGAAGAGTTTTGAAAAGTGCATTTGCTTAGTTGTGACCCTGTGTGATTGACAGGATGTTAAAATCCAGTTACTAACTGAATTACTGACTTGTTTCTACACTGCAGTCCTGCAGACTGGGCTTGTTAGCAGTTAGTGTTAGCAGTTAGTGTGCTGTGAGCTGTGGCACTGGCCCTTCTGTGTGCTGTGAGCTGTGGCACTGGCCCTTTTGTGTGCTGCCACATGGACTCTTTCATGGTGCTGTTTGTTCAATACACACTTTTCATCCGGGTGACAGGTTAAATAATCATATATATATATATACACGCCACTAAATACATGCTGAAATACTCGCCTTTCAGTACATATTGAATGTACATGTACCAGTGATGGGGATTTCGTTTTGCCCATAGCCACTATTTTTTCACAGCGTTGTGATAGTGTATGCACAAGAGTTTTATACATACCAAGAGATTGTTGGATTCTAGTCAGCTGTGTTTAGCATGTTCATAGTTGTTAACGACTTCCAGTTCTTGGTTCACCTTGATGTCTAACCATGATGGTTGACTGAGTGTTAACAATTATCCAGTTGTTAGTTGCTTTGTATATATGTGTGGGTTTGTGTGTTTTTCTCCATTAATTTGTTTCCCCTTTCTTGTTTGTTGTTTTGTTGGGGTGTTTTCTAAGAAGGCCGTTGTTTCACAGACTGCTTGTACAATTGTTTCCTTGCACAAACTGATTGTGTTAGAAAGTTAAGAGCAGTTTAAACTGTATTGATTTTGTTTGCACATTTATGTTGATATTGCTATAATTACACAAACTGATTGTGTAGAAAGTTAAGAATAATTAAAACCTCTGCTGACTTAGTTTGCACATTTATGTAGCCATTACTGTAAAAAGTTAACAGTAATCTAAACCTGTACTGACTTTGTTTGCTCATTTATGTAGCCATTGCTGTAAAAAGTTCAGAGTAATCTAAACCTGTACTGACTTTGTTTGCTCATTTATGTAGCCATTGCTGTAAAAAGTTCAGAGTAATCTAAACCTGTACTGACTTTGTTTGCTCATTTATGTGGATATCACACACTGCAGTGAACGACACGTTCACAATGAGGAACTGACCTCTTGCCAGCCTTCCTTTCCCTCCCTGACTAACTGATGGTTATTTGCTACGGCACGGATGTTTCTGTGACTACCTGTGTGGTCAGCTTGCAGACTAACTGATGGTTATTTGCTACGGCACGGATGTTTCTGTGACTACCTGTGTGGTCAGCTTGCAGACTAACTGGTGGTTATTTGCTACGGCACGGATGTTTCTGTGACTACCTGTGTGGTCAGCTTGCAGACTAACTGGTGGTTATTTGCTATGGCACGGATGTTTCTGTGCTGGTGGTAGTTTACTGTTGAAGGAGGGCTGGAATCTAAGCCACAGATGTGAATGGACTTTCTTTCCAAAATCTCAAATTAAGTGAAAACATCCTGGAATATTTGGCAGTATTCACTGTTTGGCTGAGTCATTCTCAGTCCTTTCAGCTCAGAAGCTGTAATTCATTTGCTGTGTTGTTTTCTTGTGAAAATGCTATTAAAGATTAATGTATGACCTGTGTATGAGCAACAGCATTACCCAAGAAGTAAAACTACAGTACAGTACCATACAATTTTATTAGTAAAAATACAATACCATACAATTATATTTTCATATATTAAGATTATTGCACAAGGAATGATGCAAAGTTCATGCCACCCCAGAATGATGTACAACAGCACAACAAAATCAGGGGTAATAAAGTCTTTGATAGACAGATACATCAAATATACAACTGACGTCAGAGCTGCAACAAATATATGGCTATAAGTATGCAGCAACACACATTAGTAGGAGAAAGGAACATCAGTTTACGCCATTCTTAAAATGATGAAGTTATGTGACGACAACAACAACAAAAATTGTGGTAAAAAGTCATAGTCAAACACACAAAAGATGCAACTGACTGGCTAAGTATACACCAACATGCATTAGTAGCTGAAAGATATTTACAGCGTTTTATTCATCCCACATGGGGCAGTAGCAATGTGGCAGAATAATCAACTGGTTAATTGAGGCTACTCACTGGAAGAAAAATATGACGTGCTTGTAAATAGAAGAATAAACCACAAGAATGACCAAGAAGCACGAAGTCACAGGTAAAGTGTGCAGCAATGTCTTACGTGTATGACAAAAGCTAACAAAATCTGACCATATCACAGTGTAACATCACAAGGCATGATGTTTATGACAATCACTAATGTAATATGCTTACCAGTAGGTTTTGTAAATGTTTAAGTAGTGGATCAAAAGTCACAGTGATGCTTGCATTGTTTTGGCCATGCTAGAACAGTGGTCCTATGCACATTTAATTTTTAAAGTATTTGGAGTTGTTATGGTTATGTGGGCTCTTCCATATTCGTTGCTTGAATATAAATGTGTAGTTATGGTCTGAAGATTACACTGTAACACATCTGGATCCAAAGGAAATATTCAACAATGCTTTCATGTGCAATGTAATGCTTCATTTAAGATATTTTACGAACATGTTTATGAAATCAGATCAAACAACTATTGCTGTTGTTCATTTTATGCAAATTAAACCAAATGGTTTTGTTTTATATTTTAATTTGATAATTAATGGAAAAAAAAGCATATTTTTCAGCTACCTTTGGATCAGGCCGTACATGTGTACATGTATAAAAGACTGGTAATTTGTGAATACACCATTTCTGTGATATATGCTTTTAATGGCATCGTTTAATATCTTGTTTTTGATTTTTTTCTCATTCCCCCCATCCGCCACCCCTTCATGGCAAAGTGCATGAATGAAAGAGTACAATGTCTTGCCTTTTTGGTTTGTGTGCTTGAAGTGATTATTACAGTGTAGGATTTTAATGTCGTGTAATTGATTACATTATTTATTATACTTTGCGTAGTTCAATGAAACTGCAAGCTGTCCGTCAAGGCATTAGAAAGTGAAGAATGAATAAATTATTCACAATTTTTGGAAGGGAGTGGTTAAGTGTTTGTTTTTGAAATATTCATGAGTTGCAGGATACTAGAATAACAGTGCTTTGGTGGGAAGGCAGTGTAAATGCAGATAGATGTGCATATGTGCCTATGCACACATACACACCCACATGAACACATGCATGTACGCATGCTTGCATGCATGCACCACACACACACACACACTAACACACACACACAAACATACTAACACACGTGCGCGCACACACACACATACACACTCTGAAACACACACACGCTCTACCACACACGCACACACAAACATACTAACTCTAAAACACACACACGCTCTACCACACACACAAACATACTAACTCTAAAGCACACACACGCTCTACCACACACACAAACACACACACACAAACATACTAACACACACGTGCGCACACACATACATACAC
>OY757552.1:17430665-17432094 GCA_963584105.1 Alviniconcha strummeri
TCGTCCATGGAGAGAGTGGTGCGGGGGCCCCGCGGGGTCGGCTTTCCGGGTTCTCTCTCCGCCAGCGTCATCATCGTGTTCTCGTAGGCGGCGCAGAGGTGGGTCAGCTGAAAGCGCTCTTCCTCGCTCGGCAGCCAGTACTGCTTCATGTCCGACGGAAGCTCCTCGCACCGCACGTGCTGAAACGTCACGCACTTGGTGGAGGACGAGGGCGAGAGGCCATCATCGCCTCGTGAAGCCTCCTCCCCGCTCCGCCCTTCAGCATCTCCGGCGGCAGAACCCCTTCCGTGGCCGGAATCACCGGCATCGCCCGGCTCACCTGCGGGGCGATGGAAGGGCGAGGTTGGCGCAGCGGTCTCGAACGTGTGGCTGGCTTGGGCCGACTGGGGGCAAGCGGCCCAGGTCTGCGCAGCCGCTGGGGTCGAGTCTCTGTTGTTGAACTCGTGGCTGGAAGGGTTCGAACCCGCCAGAGCTTGCTGTAAGAAGGCGTCGATGTAAGAGGGTGAAGGAACTGAGGGAGGGGTGGAGAAGGGGGACAGCGAGACGGGGGAAGGAGGGGTGGCCGGAGAGAGAGGGGTGGCCACGAAGGTCTGAGAGGCGGGTTGGGGCGGGAAAGGGGGGGCAAAAGGAGACTGAGCGGGTGGAGGCGCGCGAAGCGGGGTATCAACAGAGGGCTGAGAGAGGGGTGGGGGTGAAAAGAGAGGGGTGTCAACAGAGGGCTGAGAGAGGGGTGGGGGTGAGAACAGAGGGGTGTCAACAGAGGGCTGAGAGAGGGGTGGGGGTGAGAACAGAGGGGTGTCAACAGAGGGCTGAGAGAGGGGTGGGGGTGAGAGATGAGGGGTGACAACAGAAGCCTGAATGTGGGGAGTGGGTGAGAGATTAGGGGTAGCCACGGAAGCATCAGAGAAGGGCAGGGGTGATAAAAGATGGGTGGCTATCACCTGCGACTCGGATGGTGGTGAGAACAGGGTGGCGACAGAAGCCGGAGAGTGGGGTGGGGGCGGAAGAAGAGGGCTGGCAATGGAGGGTGGGGATGAGAGACAGGTGGCGTGACAGAAGGTCTGAGAGAGGTGTGAGGGTGACACAGGGGCGGAAGAGACCGTCTGAGAAGAAGCTGACGGGTGGATGGGTGTGGCGGTCTGAGACACACGGGTGTTTCCAAGGTGGCCAGTCTGGAGCGTGTCTGTATCACCAACACCGTCCCGTGGTTTTTCCTTCTGGGAGCACTTCTGCTGCCTCTTTGCTAACCGGGCTTTTTTGGCTTGCTCTCCTGAAAACGGAGAAAAAACACACAACCAGCAGTGTATGTACCGCTCTGTAGTTGTCTTCCCTCTGTGCGCGCATGCACTCGCTGGGTCAGAGGTCTGTTTCTTATTCTGCATCATCTGTCTGGAACAGTCTCCATCATCTTTAAAATCGATCCTCTTCA
>OY757552.1:17432294-17444794 GCA_963584105.1 Alviniconcha strummeri
GAACTCGAAAACTTTTATTTTACAAGGATTGTAGTTCAGATTCAATCAAAAACCTGTCTAACAACTAGTCCTTGCTGAGAGCAAAAAAGAGCGGGAGAGAGAGAGAGAGGGGGGGGGAGGAGGGGGGGGGGCAGGGAGGCAGGGAGAGAGACGGACGTGACCTTGTGACATGTCATTTTACCACTGTACATGTGACATTTAAACCAACCGATAGGAAACCGAAGGGGACACCCCCTCAAGCTAACTGCGTGTCACGACTGAGGTCGACTCACTTCAATAACCTTTACGTAGCTTAGAGAAATTCACTCCGTAGTACACCGTCCTTAGTATGCCCTCGTCAGTCAACACAACCTCAGCACACACACGGTAACATACCGTCTAAGAATATTCTCGATAGCATATCGTCTAAACATACCGTCGGTACTTTCTCTAAGCACATTCTCGGAGCTTAACCTTTAACTTATATGTAGGGTGGGGAGTGGAGGGAAGCAGGTTGGAAACATGAATGAAGAGTCACAAGTCAGAGGTTGCTATGACATAACTTTTTATTTGCACACCAACCAGGAAACAGTGTAGGCTCTGCCCTGATGAAAACGTGAACACCGGCCACAACAGCAAACAAACAACCTGCCTCTGCAGGGACACTGGGGGAAAAGAGACGCTGCCGGCCCAGCGCACAAGTTTTAACACCTTAGATAATTTGGGCCATAAAACTCCTACCCAGTCAAAAAGGATAAAGGACAGGAAAGAAAAGATTAAAGGGTCATGGCCCAGAACATGTATACAATACACTCTGTTACATCTCTCTCTCTATATATATCGTTTAAGCACACGCTCGGTTGCATACTGCCTAAACACCACCCCTCGGTAGCGTTCCATCGTTAGTTCACTCTCGTTAACATGATTATCGTCTAAACATATCCTTTGTATAAAACCGTCTAAGTACGTGAGGTAGTGTTCCATCGTCAGCTCGCCCCCGTTAATATATCGTCCTAGCATGCATCTCTCTCGATATATATCGTCTATCAGTAGCATTCAATGATTAGCTCACTCGGGTTAACATTTCGTCTAAGCATAACCTTTGTATATTACCGTCTAAGCATGCCCTCAGTAGTATTCCATGATATCACCCTCGTCAACACATACTCGGTCGCATTCCATCCTTAGCTCACCCTCATCAACACACACGCGGTAGCATTTCATCCTTAGCTCACCCTCATCAACACACACGCGGTAGCATTTCATCCTTAGCTCACCCTCATCAACACACACGCGGTAGCATTTCATCCTTAGCTCACCCTCATCAACACACACTCGGCAGCATTCTATCATTAGTTCACCCTCGTCAACAAACTCGGTAGCATTCTATCATTAGCTCACCCTCGTCAACACACTCGGAAGCATTCTATCCGTACCCCCCCCCCTCCCCGCCATCCGTCAACACACTCAGTAGCATTCCATCCTTAGCTCACCCTCGTCAACACACTCGGTAGCATTCTATCATTAGTTCACCCTCATCAACACACACTCGGTAGCATTCTATCATTAGTTCAAACCCTCGTCAACAAACTCGGTAGCATTCTATCATTAGCTCACCCTCGTCAACACTCGGTAGCATTCTATCATTAGCACACCCTCGTCAACACTCGGTAGCATTCTATCATTAGCACACCCTCGTCAACACACTCGGTAGCATTCTATAATTAGCACGCCTTCGTCAACACTCGGTAGCATTCCATCTATAGCACACCCTCGTTAGCACTCGTTGGACGGCATACCGTCATTAGCACTCCTTCAGCAGCACACGTGACGACATCCTGCCGTAGACCGGTAATCCCAGCGTATCGATCAAGTCGAGGCGAACCACAATTAGACGTCCCACTGACGACAGAATACTTGCCCGTAAAGTGTCACGCAAGTGTAGCACACAAGCCTTTTCCACGGCCGTTTAGCAGTCTATTTACAAACAAAAGCGCAATATCATGTCAGGGGCCCGCCGTTATACAGATTCGTCAACTCGAATGGAAGCCAACCATTCACGATGCTGAATAGTTGATTACTTCCCACCTAAACAGGCAGTGTTCCATAGTGAATACTTGCCCGTACACTGTCACGCAAGTGTAGCACACAAGCCTTTTCCACGGGCGCTTAGCAGTCTATTTATAAACAAAAGCGCAATACCATGTCAGGGGCCCGCAGTTATACAGATTCGTCAACTCGAATGGAAGCCACCCAAGCACGATGCTGAATGGTTGATTAATTCCCACCTAAACAGATCGCAGTCGCCGGTCTGGTACCATTCCACATGGACATAATACCGAGACTCTGCAGGTACCACTTAGCAAACTGATATCCCTACGTTGGCTGGTTCGTTTCTTTAGCTTTTGTTATTTTCTACCGAGTCTAATTAATTTGTTCTTTACATCACTTCAAAACACAAGTCCTTCAATTACAAGTCTAAAGCTGGATCACATTTCTGGACACTGTGGTGAGTCGAGGACAGGGAGGTTTTGACGGAGGGGGTGGTGAGTCGAGGACAGAGACGAGGTTTTGACGGAGGGGGTGGTGAGTCGAGGAGAGAGACGAGGTTTTGACGGAGGGGGTGGTGAGTCGAGGACAGGGAGCATTGGTAATATAAAGCTGGATCACATTTCGGACACTGTGATCAGGTTTGGCCTAGCGGTAAGGCGTTAGGCTGGTAAGCAGACTCGGTTCGATTTAAAAATAACAACCAAACAAAGCAAACAACAACAACAAACAAACAAAACAACAACCCAAAACAATACAAAAACAAAAATAGCCCCCCCCCCCCCCCCCCAAACAACAACCTGAAACAAGAACGATATTAGCGTTCTAAAACAAGATCCAAACACGTGGAAGGTTTAAAAGAACGCTGTTTATTAAGACAAAATTGTGTTTTTGTCCTAAGAAATAGCATTCTTTTGAACCTTTTATATGTTTGGATTTCGGTTGGATTCCGCTTACCCGGAACATTAAAAGAACGCATCACACTCATTGTGAGTCGGTCGGGCAGAGCGGTAAAGCATTAGGCTGAGGACATACGGAAGCTGGCCAATGATCTCAACTGCTTCTACACCCGTTTTGACACCAAAACACCACACCACACCACACCATCGGCTACCTGGAAGAGAGAGGCGAGGAAAGAGGAAGCGCTAGACGATCTTCCTTGAAAGGACGAGAGAGGGCCATCGTCAGTCAGACGAACATTGGAACTTTTCAAAGGCAAAGTTTTGGGAAACTTCTGAGGCACGGAGTGGAGCGCATATGGGCCTTTCCGAGCGCATAGAGGCCGTCTTGAACTGAACCGAATTAAACTGGCACCACCGACTTTTCCGTTGAGCGAGCTGCCACTGTGGTAGGGACGGGCGAGGAGGACAAAGAGGAGGTTTTGACGGAGGGTGTGGTGAGTCGAGGATAGGGAGGTTTTGACGGAGAGTGTTGTGAGTCGAGGATAGGGAGGTTTTGACGGAGGGTGTGGTGAGTCGAGGATAGGGAGGTTTTGACGGAGTGTGTGGTGAGTCGAGGATAGGGAGGTTTTGACGGAGGGTGTGGTGAGTCGAGGATAGGGAGGTTTTGATGGAGAGTGTTGTGAGTCGAGGATAGGGAGGTTTTGACGGAGTGTGTGGTGAGTCGAGGATAGGGAGGTTTTGACGGAGGGTGTGGTGAGTCGAGGATAGGGAGGTTTTGACGGAGTGTGTGGTGAGTCGAGGATAGGGAGGTTTTGACGGAGTGTGTGGTGAGTCGAGGATAGGGAGGTTTTGACGGAGAGTGTGGTGAGTCGAGGATAGGGAGGTTTTGACGGAGGGTGTGGTGAGTCGAGGATAGGGAGGTTTTGACGGAGTGTGTGGTGAGTCGAGGATAGGGAGGTTTTGACGGAGGGTGTGGTGAATCGAGGATAGGGAGGTTTTGACGGAGGGTGTGGTGAGTCGAGGATAGGGAGGTTTTGACGGAGTGTGTGGTGAGTCGAGGATAGGGAGGTTTTGACGGAGAGTGTTGTGAGTCGAGGATAGGGAGGTTTTGAGGGAGGGTGTGGTGAGTCGAGGACAGGAAGGTTTTGACGGAGAGGGAGGTGATTCGAGGACAGGGAGGAGGGTTTGACGGAGGGGGAGGTGAGTCGAGGATAGGGAGGCTTTGACGGAGGGGGAGGTGATTCGAGGACAGGGAGGAGGGTTTGACGGAGAAGGAGGAGGTGAGTGGGCGCTTTAAGCGAGTAAAGCAACGCAGTGCATGCGGCCAGAACGAGGTTCCCGGAGCTGTCCTCAGGCACTGTCCTGACTCCCTTGCCCGTAACACACACTTGCCCCAGTCCTCACGAGACTGTTCCACGTGACGCTGGTCTCCGGTCACATCCACACCATGTGAAAATCCTCGAATGTTACCACTGTCCCCAAGAAACCCTTCCCGTCTGTCCTCAGTGACCACCGACCGCCCTGTTGTCCCCACGTGACCTCTATTCCCTTTAAAGTACGGAGCGCACGGTTCTGTAACGAATGCTCGTAGCCACTCAACCTTTCCAAGCACAGAAAGTTGACCCTGGAGAAGAAAATTCTCCCACTGCTTCTGCAGGGACTCGAACCTGACGCCTTTCGATCACGAGTCCGTCGCTCTACCATTGAGCCATCCCCGTTCCCCTTCTAATAAGAATAAAACTTTTGACAAGCCTTCTCTCTCTCCTTACATATATATATATATAAATTCACAGAGAAAGATAAGGCTTGTCAAAAGTAAGATATTTGGTTTGTCCTTTCTCTTTCCTTTCCCCCCTCAGCTGAGTATGTAACTATCACGTCCAAAATACCTAGAAGAAGAGGCAATGAGAGTAAAACAAAAGTCACTAAATCATGAATAAGTCCAAATCATTGTTCTCAGATACCACTTTACACTGGATGAGCACTGGGAAAATATGAATTTGAATGAACTTGGAAGGCCGCAATTAAAAACGCAGTTTCTGACTGCAGGCAAAGCACACAAAGCTACGTCGGATCTGTTGATCTTCATAGCCGGAGGTACAAACAGGAGCCTTGAACAGATGTGGATTGAGTCAGATCAGACCTTTGACAGCTGTGGATTGAGACAGATCAGACTTTTGACAGTTGTGGACTGAGTCAGATCAGACTTTTGCGGATTGAGTCAGATCAGACCACTGACATCTGTGGATGGAGTCAGATCAGACCACTGACAGCTGTGGATGGAGTCAGATCAGACCACTGACAGCTGTGGGTGGAGTCAGATCACACCACTGACAGCTGTGGGTGGAGTCAGATCACACCACTGACAGCTGTGGGTGGAGTCAGATCACACCACTGACAGCTGTGGGTGGAGTCAGATCACACCACTGACAGCTGTGGATGGAGTCAGATCACACCACTGACAGCCGTAAACTGAGTCAGACCACTGACAGTTGTGAACTGAGTCAGGCTCTCAGCACAGCTGACCGTAACCCTCGCGTCCATAGTCCTGCACTGTAGATCTTCATCATGGACACGGGAGGTAGCCTACCGCACAAGTCTGCATCATCATCATCATCATCATCACCGCCACCTCCATCATCATCATCATCATTATTAGCAGCACCACAACAAAGAATAAATGACAGCCTACTTACACGAGTCGAAGCGAAGCGTGTCGACCCGAATCGGGAGCAAACCAAGCCTACAAGTAACGACTGACAGTCCCAAACCCAACCTCACTCACACACGCCAGCGAAAACCTGACTTTCTCACGGCTATAAATACCGAGTTTCATCAAAAGGCTACACGCATCTATTGCCAAACAACAACCTGGAAGCAGAACATACAACGTGCATTACCCACCTGAGCAGTTTCACAGGGCACAGTATGACTGTATACAATATATTCCAAGAGAAACAGGTCTCCGTTGAAGCCAGTCCGCTCGGCCCCGCGCGTACACCACGACTGTCGCAACCACGCAGCACAGACTGCGCCTGGCTGTCGTCAGCGCCCAAAGCTGCAGGCCCAGTAGCACAGGCACCAGCTATTAAGTGTAATTTTTTTACACCATTTTACGGTTGATGCAGCAAGCGACTGCCACTCCCGTGTAGGCCTTTTCAGCTTCAGAGGACGCTGCAATACCTGAACTGTCCAGTCACAACAGACGCTGCAATACCTGAACTGTCCAGTCACAACAGACTCTGCAATACCTGAACATCAGTCACAACAGACACTGCAATACCTGAACTGTCCAGTCACAGGAGATGCTGCAATACCTGAACATAGTCACAACAGACACTGCAATACCTGAACATCAGTCACAACAAACGCTGCAATACCTGAACTGTCCAGCCACAACAGACACTGCAATACCTGAACTGTCAATTCACAACAAACACTGGAATACCTGAACAAACTAACAACAGACGCTGCAATACCTAAAAATAGTCACAACAGACGCTGCAATACCTGAACTGTCCAGTCACAACAGACACTGGAATACCTGAACATAGTCACAACAGACGCTGCAATACCTGAATTGTCCATTCACAACAGACACTGCAATACCTGAACATAGTCACAATAGACGATGCAATACCTGAACATAGTTACAACAGACATTGCAATACCTGAACATCAGTCACAACAAACGCTGCAATACTTGAACTGTCCAGCCACATCAGACACTGCAATACCTGAACTGTCAATTCACAACAAACACTGGAATACCTGAACGAACTAACAACAGACGCTGCAATACCTAAAAATAGTCACAACAGACGCTGCAATACCTGAACTGTCCAGTCGCAACAGACACTGCAGTACTTGAACATAGTCGTAACAGACACTGCAATACCTCAACTGTCCAGTCACAGGAGATGCTACAGTACCTGGACTGTCCAGTCATGGCATCTTCTGTTAAATCCAGTGCCAACTGCTAGGCCGTGACAAAAGGTAACAAGAACCAACGGACTGTAAGAACCAGAAATACTCAGACAAAAATCAGCGCCTTTCAAGCGTGACGTCTGGACATCCTAAAAGTCCTCAGCAGACTATAAAAACCAGAATATCTGAGCCGTGGCGCCAAGTGAGCCGGTGTGGCCTAGCGGTAAGGCGTTAGGCTGGTAAGCGGAAGGACCTCGGTTCGATACCGCTTCGGCTCTCCTTTCTCTTCAAAAAGGTTGTGGTTTGTGGACACTGTCTTGTGACTTTGTCCATCACTTCCTACTGAAACATTAAAATGGCTCTCATCGCTGCCCATCTTAATGCAGGAATCATTCTGGTGGTGACAGTGTAGCGATAGGTATATAGTCTCCCTCTCCCCCCACCTCCATGCCCCCTTCCCCCCCTTCTCCCCGTCCCTAATAAGCCTTATGGTTTCTGTGGACGTTAAGCACCATGTTTACTTACTTACTTCCGTGGCGCCAAGGGGGCGGGGATAGCTCAGTGGTTAGAGCACCGGACTCGTGATCGAAAGGTCGCGGGTTCGAATCCCTGCTGGAACGGCGGGAGAATTTTCTTCTCCAGGGTCGACTTTCTGTGCTGACTCTTATTTCGGTATCCGTTCCACCCCCGTGTTACCACAGTAGCACGTAAAAAATCCCGGTCATTCTGCCAAAAAGTGCAGGTGGCAGGTTACAGCTAAACACGCATACACCTTACGTATGTGGATTTTATTGAACCGTGCTTCGGCATTGGTCACAACTTGTCCCTAATATGTCAAATGACATCTGAGGACATTAAGCATCAACTCATCATCATCAGCCGTGGCGCCTGGGGGCGGGGATAGCTCAGTGGTTAGAACGCCGGACTCGTGATTGAAAGGTCGCGGGTTCGAATCCCTGCTGGAACGGCGGGAGAATTTTCTTCTCCAGGGTCGACTTTCTGTGCTGACTCTTATTTCGGTATCCGTTCCACCCCCGTGTTACCACAGTAGCACGTAAAAAATCCCGGTCATTCTGCCAAAACTGCAGGTGGCAGGTTACAGCTAAACACGCATACACCTTACGTATGTAGCTTTTGTTGAACCGTGCTTCGGCATTGGTCACAACTTGTCCCTAATATGTCAAATGACATCTGAGGACATTAAGCATCAACTCATCATCATCATCAGCCGTGGCGCCTCTGAGCCAGTTCGGCCTAGCGGTAAGGCGTTAGGCTGGTAAGCAGAGGGACCTCGGTTCGAATCCGCTTCGGCTCTCCTTTCTCTTCAAACGTTGTGGTCTGTGGACACCGTCTTGTGACTTTGTCCCTCACAATTATGAAACACTGAAATGGCTCTCATCGCTGCCCACCTTAAAGCAGAAGTCATCCTGGTGGTGACAGTGTAGCGATAGGTATATAAACTCCCTCTCACCCCACCTCCATACCCCCCTCCGCCTTCTCCCCGTCCCTAATAAGCCTTATGGTTTCTGCGGACGTTAAGCACCATGTTTACTTACTTGCCGTGGCGCCTCCGTCCTTAATACGCCTTATGGTTTCTGTGGACGTAAAGCACCGCAAAAGATAGAAAGAAGCCGAGGCGTCAGAGCTGAGGAGATATGTGAGAGTCGAGGTGGCCGTCCTGGGCTGCCCGTCCCTAATAGCCCTTATGGTCTCTGAGGAAGTAAAGCAACATTAACTCGAACGCAGAAGCGCCTGCTGTGTGACCTCTCACAACAATTGGCGGTCTGCAAGAACTACAGAACTTCAGTGAATCGTGACGCCCGGCATCTGACCGTCCATACGAGAACTACAGCACTTCACTGAATCGTGACGCCCGGCATCTGACCGTCCATACGAGAACTACAGCACTTCACTGAATCGTGACGCCCGGCATCTGACCGTCCATACGAGAACTACAACACTTCACTGAAGCGTGACTTCCTGTATTGACCTCCACGGACGTACATTATTCCACGTCCATAGTACTAGCCACGGACGTACATTATTTCACGTCCATAGTACTAGCCGCGGACGTACATTATTTCACGTCCATAGTACTAGCCAAGGACGTACATTATTTCACGTCCATAGTACTAGCCAAGGACTTACATGTATATAAAGGTCCATGGTACTAGTGGTCTACAAGAAGTTGTTGAAGTGTTGCTTTACGTCCACAGAAACCGTAGGCTTATTAGGGACGGGAGCCCAGGAGGACGTCCACCTCAACTTTCACACAGCTCACAGGTCCTGAGCTCTGACAAGAACAACAAGAACTCTCTACTGTCTACAAGAACTACAGCAGTTCACTTAAGCATGGCGCTTGGTGTCTGACGCTATACAAGGAACAAGCGACCCACAAGAACTACGGCACTTAACTGAACTGTGAGGCCCGGTGTCTGACCGACCATACGATACAAGCAGGATACAAGACCTACAACACTTCACTGAACCGTGACGCCCGGTTTCTGACCGCCCATACGGTACAAGCAGGATACAAGAACTACAACTCTTCACTGAACCGTGCCGCCCGGTGTCTGACACTCCACAAGGACCAAGCGGTACACAAGAACCACAACAATTCACTTAAGTGTGACGCTCTGAGTCTGACAGTGAAACTCCACAAGGACCAAGCAGTCCACAAGAACTAGAGCAATTCAGTTAAGCGTGACGCCCTGTGTCTGACAGTGACACTCGATCCACAAGGACCAAGCGGTCCACAAGAACTAGAGCCTTGGCTCGGGCTGTGTACTGATGACAACTCTGACACTGCAATAATATCATTCGCGGGAGCTGCCTCAAGTATATTTTTTGTCGCGACAAGCTTACTTTTATCGGGACAAATGCGTGTTTGTCGCGACCAAACAGGTCTTTTGTCGCGACAAAAATATTTTATCGATAAAAGTTTTGTCGCGGCAAGCATACTTTTGCCGCGACAAAAACACGTCTTTTGCCGCGACAAAACATTTGCTAAAACTTTTGTCGCGACAAGAATGATACTTGTGGCAGCTCTCGCCAATGATACAATAACACTGACGCCACATTAACATGCTGTTCTGCGCTGTTGGGATTATCTTCAGTCATGATAATGAAGCTCCTTCCCTAACGGTTTCCACCCTCCAGAAATGATGATGTTGATGATGTTGATGATGTTGATGATGATAAATCCTCCCAAGACGGCATGTGGCTGTGAACGCGGCGCGTAATAAATAAAATAAAACAAACACCAAGAACGGTTACACTCACAATTCTCTAACCTTGTGGAATGCATTTGTCACTGTTCAAGTGCTTTCACACCGAGTGACTCCCGGAGTGGTCAGCTGTGGAACGCTACAGCAGCAAGAAGCAGCAGCAGCAGTAGCAGTAGAAGAAGAAGCAGAAGAAGAAGAAGAGGAAGAGGAAATAAGTAACTTGGTGTTTTACGCCCAGTCAACCATTACGACAGTATCAGGGCGAAGAAGAAGAAGAAGAAGAAGAAGAAGAAGAAGAGAAGAAAAGAAAAGAAAAGAAGAAGAAGAAGGAAAAGAAGAAGAGAAGAAAAGAAAAGAAAAGAAGAAGAAACTTGGTGTTTTAGCCCAGTCATCCATTGCGGTAACATCAGGGCAAAGAAGAAGAAGAAGAAGAAGAAAGGGTCAGAAAGGGGCTGGAGGAGAAGGCCTGTTGAACGCGGTTTGAAGCAATCGTAACATGCGCCATTACACTGGGGACCACATACGCAAGAAGTGGATTGCGTGCTGAACGCAGCTCCCGTGCCCGGGGAAGTTGTGATCAATAGAACCGTGAATTATTGAACGCGGCGTCGTGAGGTGGGCTTCAGAAGTCGTCTGCATCCTGTGCCACGTTCCATCGCGAAGACAGCTGTTTCATTGGCTGAGTCACAGACAGGTCTCTCCGCACCCATGTGATGAGTTCATAATTATACCAGCGATCGTGCGCGCGCGCGCGCGCGCGCGCATGTGTGTGTGTGTGTGTGTGTGTGCGTGTGCGTACGTGCGTGTGTGTGCAGTGTGTGTGTGCGTGCGTGCGTGTTTGTGTGTGCGCGCACGTGCGCGCCTGCGTGCGTGTGTGTGTGTGTGTGCGTGTGTGTGTGTGTGTGTGTGTGTGTGTGTGTGTGTGTGCGTGCGTGCGTGCGTGCGTGCGTGCGTGCGTGCGTGTGTGCGTGTTTTTGCAACTGTTCAGTTTTTAAAAGGACGACTGTGTTACACGCACGACCAGGCAAGCAGAACAGACCTCTGAAGCGAAGCCTTTGCCAGCAGAGAACACACAGGCGAAAGATTAGAATCTTGAAAACCCGCAGCCATACGAAAGCCATGATCGAGTTTAACATTGTAGGGGAAACAGGCCTACCCAGAAGACGTCGACAGCTGGATGAATGCGAAAGGGGTGTGGGGGAATATAATGGGTCTTACTGATGCCGTGATTATGAATCTCTAGCCATACGAATATAAAACAGGCGATGAAAGTAACGACTTTTATGAGACTGACTCGCGGCATGGTACTGCGGACGCAGAATTGGTTGAAGTGTTGCTTCACGTCCACAGAAACCGTAGGCTTATTAGGGACGGGAACCCAGGACGTCCACCTCGACTTTCACACAGCTCCTGAGCTCCGAGGACGCAGAATATTTTATGGGTGCAGACTGATAGTCTCTGTCTATGGACACAGGTTTAATTTTTTTAAATCTGCTGTCTCTGGTGTAAAGGAAGATTCTGCTGATTTGTTTCTTGCTTGGGAAAGGGAACTTCGCTCATCCTTTCTCTGTGTCCCGTGAAAAAGCATCCACTGTGTCAAATACAGTACGTACACACGCGCACCACACACAAACACCACAGACACACAAACAGGCACACACAGACACACATACGCCCGCACACACACACACACACACACACACACACACACACACACACACACACACACACACACACACACACACACACACACACACACGCATACGCGTATCTGTTTCTCTCCATTGAACCCATCAACCCTTCTTCTCCAAAGAACTTATACTTCTGGTGACACCCCCCCCCCCCACTACCCCCGTCCTATACACCTGTGACTACAGTCCTGATGAGAGTATGAGATAATCAGACTGCTGGATGAACCACCACTCAGTTTCATGACTTTGCCCCATATAATTACGCTGAGGGGAAGAAATCCGCCACTTCATACAAATAACTTCGTAATCCGACACTTCGTAAAATGTAATGAAACTGCCATTTCAGTCAGTAACAATTTTGCCAGAGAACAGAAACGTATCTATGGAGAATTCTGATGATCGTATGCAAACCTATGAAGAAGCATGACAATTGTATGCAAGCCTATTGAGAAATATGACGGTCGTATGCATATATTATCTATTTATCTATCGGAAAAATCTGATTGTAGCATGCAAACCTGTGGAGAAACACAATGGTCGTATGCAAATCTAAGGAGAAATATGATGGTCATGTGCAAATCTATGACAGAAATATGATGGTCGTATGCAAATCTGCGGAGAAACATGATGGTCGTATGCACATCTATGAAAGAAAAGAGGTCGTATGCAAATGTATAGAGAAATATATGGTCGTATGCATATCTATGAAGAAATATGATGGTCGT
>OY757552.1:17451271-17459632 GCA_963584105.1 Alviniconcha strummeri
AAATTCTGAGGGGAAAACATTCTGCTCGATGCACAAACTAAAAATATAGGTCTGTGACCCTGCAATATATGGAGAAGCTAGTTTAAGCAACTGATTGCTGATTTTGTCAGGTCCGGAAGACTTTTTATTGTTCATCCCAGAGATATATATTTCGCATGGTAAACGGATCAGTTCCCTTTGTCTTTTGCTTACAGAAATCAACAAGGCGTTTTGAGCAGGAGTAGTGCTTATTGCTATCAGGTGAGTCTTGTGATTTAACTAACGTTTCTGTGGCGGGTGGGCTGAGGGTGGGGGTGGGGGTGGGGGCTGGGGTGAGGGGTGTAATATCGCTGTGAAAAGACATAAAATAAAACAGTGATTGATCGATTGATCTGTAGAAGCTAGTAAGTATCAACTTATTCGTTCGCAATTGCGTTGAAATAACGAACATGTTGCTACTTCCTTGTTTCTACAGGTGATCCAGATAGGAGAAGGCAGTTTCAGGTATTCTGATGACGATGATGATCACTTTTGCGTTTTCGTCGCGTGTGATTCTAAATGAGTGACTATTCTCCATCAATATCGCGATTTTGCATGCGCGTGGTTTTGCCATGGTTTGTGTGAAAATGTTTGTTTATTTTCGTATGTTTTGTACGCTTTATACCATTGATTTGTATAATTATGGGTATTTGCACATTGTATGTTTTTCTTTAAGTTGTAAAGCGCTTTGAGTTTCCGAAAGCGCTCTATAAGTTCCCTATTATTATTATTATATAAAACCAAGCTTGTAGTTCAGGTGCTTCTTTGTTGTTGTTATTAATTTGGCTTTTGTTTGTTTTGAAACATGTCCAATGAACGGTCATTCACAGTAACTCACTATACAGGTACGGGACGTATGAATCGTTCTTCGTCTCGCTCAATCCTGTGAATAAGTGCAAGCAACACAAATGATCGGTCATTCACAGTAACTCACTATACAGGTACAAGACGTATGAATCGTTCTTTATCTCGCTCAACCCTGTGACTGTATGCAAACAACACAAATGATTCCATGTACATACTTACGCACTGGCATTCTGATGATCCTACCGACACTTACGCGTGGTTAAATTTTACACGATCTTTAGTTTGCCATCTGCTGCTATGACTGTTGTTAGCAAACTGGCATTGTGCTTTCATTGGCGTCCACTGTTCGGTTCAGGTCTCTATTTATTCAGTTAATTCATTGATTTATATATTTCCTTACTTTAATAATTTTAATTTACGACATCGAGTACCCACAGAATTAAAGACACAAGTCAGCGTGATTATGAAACGCCTAATGAACTTTTTGGCTAGTGGCCATTGTCTAAAGAACTGAAAGCAGAAGACAGAAAAGAGCTATTTGAGCAAAGTACACAGGTTTAACTGCTGGCCGACATTGTATAGCTGTATTCCTTTTGAATTAAAAACGAAATACACGCGAACGACGTACACCAGCAGTGCCTGTTATTTTGTCTTATGATTGTTATTAACAGTTACTGCCTTAAAAAACAACAACAACAACAAACAAACAACAAAAACAACAACAACAACAACAAAAACAAAAACAACAAAACAAAAAACAAACAACCCCCCAAAAACAACAACAACAAAAACAACAAAAAACAACAACAACAACAACGAATGATCTAGTTAGCTTTGCCGAGTCAGTTATGCCTATTACAGTGCAAAGTCTTACCTTATTTAGTTTAGAGTCGCGTTTTTACATCTTAGGCGCATGTCAGAGATAATCCTTCAAAGTACGTAAGACGTCCTCTGAATTTAAGGTAATAATCCGACAGGTTCCTTTATTCAGTTGCAAATCGTCTGCACGCGCGTGGCAATCTTCCGTGTCGTTTGCTAGGAGTGACTTACCCTTGTCACCTTACCCTTGTTTATGCCGGTGCCTGCGCACCCTTGGTAGAATACTCCTGTACCGTGTGCTCGGCGCGAGTGTGAATCGGGTTGCGTGCGTGTGGGGGTTGGTGAGGACACTGATGTTTGTCTTAATCACTCCCTTGCTCCTTTTCGCCTGTACGTAATGGCCTGATATTTTACTCTCTTATTTCAATGAAAAATGAAGTGGTTACTGTAATAGGCTGACTGTGCATTTAATTTATGATTGTAATTTTTAACTTGGGGGGAGGGGGGGGGGCGGGATTTGTTGATCGTATTATTATTGTATATACATTGTTTAGCTGTTACTGTGAATGTGAATGTGTGTATTCAATGTCTATGTCTATTTTACTTGACACGTAGCAATGAAGATATCTCGACTGATTGATTGAGATTTTACGGGAAGTTAAAACAGTCTGTTACTGCTGCTTCACGGATTCCAGACGAGGGAGTAGCGCACCAAGCTGTTTTCCAGCTCTCCGTCTCCTCTGCGGAATGTCAATGAAGAGTTCAGAAAACTCACTGCTGCTTCAGGGCCTCCACACGAGACATCAGCACCTTCTGCAAGCGCTGTTCCCGAACCAGCCTCC
Source organism: Alviniconcha strummeri (assembly GCA_963584105.1). NCBI lineage: Eukaryota > Metazoa > Mollusca > Gastropoda > Provannidae > Alviniconcha > Alviniconcha strummeri. The sequence goes on from OY757552.1 coordinate 17,453,758, forward strand.
TCCTCTCCAGTAGGATGTTGAGGGTGTAGAGGAACGGGTTGAGCGCCGAGTTGAGCGGCAGCACGAAGATGGCAATGGCCACGTTGACCTCGCTAGAAACAGGGGTACCGGAAGAGGCTAGCAAGCCGAGCAGACCGATGGGAAACCAGCACAGGAAGTCAGACATGGCGACAGTGATGAGTCTGCGAGCAATGGTCAAGTTTTGGGATGAGTTGGTGGTGGCTGTGGAGCTCATACTATTGATTCTGACTGACCAGTAGATGAACATCTGACCCGCTGCGATCAGCAGGAACAGCACGAAGTTGAGGATGATCAAGATGCCGAAGGAGTAACTGTGGCCCGGAAAGCTCTTCCTGGTGATAGGCAGGGGGATGCAAATACCTGTCTGACTGTAGAACTGCCAGTGTGAGGTGGGCGGCAGCAGGGGGACCAGGGCAAGAGCCACACCGACAGTCCAGGCCAAGCCACAGGTGATCAGGGCACTGCGCGGAGTCATGTGTAGTTCACGTCTCAAGGGAAAGCGGATGACCAGGAGACGATCCAAGGTGATGAGGCAGATGATGAAGGCCGACACCTCTGTGGACAGCAAGGAGAGGAATCCAGCTCCTTTGCACACGGCACTCTTTCTCCACGTGATATCATTCCACAGGTACCTCCCCAGGTACCAGCGGTCAGCCACAGCAATCATGCTGGAGTACAACCCCATCAAAAAATCCGAAACGCACAGACTGGAGACAATTATGCCAAAGCTGGATCTGTTGTCTGCTCTCTTGATGAAAACCCTGTACACGAAGCTGACAAGGTTGCCCGCCAAAGTCAACGAGGCGGAGACAGCGATGAACACGCGATAAGCACCAGACTGTAACAGGTCGCCACACGACGACACCTCGTCGGACGGAGCGTGGCAGTTCAACAGGTTAAAACCCGCAGGCAGTGTGGCCGGGCAGCACAGTTTGTAGTTGTCGGCATGGACAGTGGTCAGAGCAGTCAGGTTGAAGAAGATGGTCCGTGGAAAGTGGGTCATCGGACAGCCACGGAGATCTAGTACGCGCAGCCGTTGGATAGGCTGAAATGCGGCTTCTGACAGCACTTCCAGTCCAGTATCAGACAAGTTCAGTGTCCAAAGGTTTGGAAATATGGCCAGGTCTCCGACCACCATTGTTAACATAGCGACTCTAGACACATCCAGTGTGTGCAATTTGGGCCATGACAGTGATGACGATGCCACATCAGTGAACATGCTGCTGATAGGATTGCCAGCTAATATCAAGACTCTCAGATTGGTAGTCACAGTTTTGAAGTCTTCACCCGTCACAACTGAAATATAATTGTCACTGAGATCAAGATACAGCAGATTGGCGGAGCTCAGTGCTTCCATTTGCAGAAGCTTCGATCGGGCGATGTTTAAATGCAGCAACATTTTATTGGCGACCAGATCTCTCAGTGGCATCCCGCTCCCGCCAGCATCAAGGAAACGTAGAAGGGGCTGGTCTGTCCCATTGAAAGGTCGCTGGCAGAAGAAAGACCAACCATAGCACGTGCAGCCCGGTGGACAGTGAAGGTCACACAACAGTTCGTCGTCTCTCTCCGGACACTGGTACACCCCGTCACACAGGTGGTCCACGTGCAGACACACTATGGATCCCCGGCAGCGGTAGAAGCCAGGACAGGTGTAAGTGTGGCACTGCAGCTCGTCCTCGTGACCCGGACAGTCGTACACGCCGTTACACCGGACGTAGACGGGGAGGCAGTAGAAGATGACCTCGGGGCAGCTGAAGTGGGTCTCGGGACAGACGGCGGAGCTGTTCACACCAGATGGCGCTGCGTTGGTGTGAGGGAGAGCGCCCTCTAGGGGGGAAAGTGTGAAGTAGCCTCTACCGTCCAGGTGGACAAGCGCTGGCGGGGGAATCGTGTTGAAGGACGTCAGGTTGAACGGCACTGGGCTGCAATTCTTTTCGTCACTTTCGTCGTAGCAGTCCTCGAACCCGTCACACTTCTGTGTGTGCAGAATACACTGAGGACAGAGACCTACCTTTTTTGTTTATATTTGTTTTGTCAGTCGCAGGTGAAGTATACACAAACGGATAGACGTGTGAACAGACAGAAAAACAAGCAGATAGACACACAGACAAGCAAAAACACAGACAGACAGACAGACAGACAGACACACAGACAGACACACACACACTCATTAACTCACACACACACACACACACACACACACACACACACACACACACACACACACACACACACACAGAGAGAGAGAGAGAAGAGAGAGAGAGAGAGAGAGAGAGAGAGAGAGAGAGAGAGAGAGAGAGAGAGAGAGAGAGAACACACACACACACACACACACACACACACACACACACACACACACACACACACACACACGGCTATTCACAGTGACTATATTCATAGCTATTCACAGTGACTATATTCATAGCTATTCACAGTGACTATATTCACAGCTATTCACAGTGACTATATTCACGGTTATTCTCAGTGAATATAGTATTCATAGCGACAATATTCAACATACACTGAAACCAAGCAAACATAACGAAAACAGCAAAGTCAATAATTAATTACTCTCAACATTTACAAGTCAGTTATTTGCAACTCAGAAAGATCATTCCAGATATATTCTCTGACATGTCATTATTTTTAGCCTAACAGAGACATCTGGAATCACGTGACTATAGGTGCCAGATTCAAGGTCATTCAGTTGTCTCAAGGCATGGACCAACTTCAGCGTTACGTACGAGACGAAGTGATTAGAACTGCAATTCAAATTTGGTGCAGAATAGATCTGTGACAAAAATCCTGGAATCCAGAATGGTAACTCAGCCGAAATCCACCGAACCCTGTGATCCCATGAGGGTGCATGCGCGTTACCTCATCCAGTAAGTAAGTTCGTTCGTGTTTTACGCCCGGTCAACCGGTACGGTTATATCAGGGCGGTCCCCATCCAGGATTTGTTATCCACTTGTGACTAGTGATTAGCACTGGGCCGAAGCACTGCTTCGTAAAATCAATAAGATATCACTGAACTGCCAGACCTGTTGGGCAGTTCAGTGAAGCTGGTTTGCACGAGTGAATGCCCTTTGTAATCTTTCGCGCAAGAAGTCGCGAGAGGTCACAGCGTCACTTCCGGGCCGATTTTTGAGTAGGCGTTACTTCATGCTGTGTATAAAAATGGAAGTTAAACCTAGAATTGCGAAGCAGTACAACTGCCACCACTGTTGCAGTTGCAAAAATTACAGGGGAAAGGGGGTGGAGGGTGGGTGAAAAAAGAGTGTCTTTGCGTCGTTTTTTTGCTGACCAGAAGATCGCGAGTTCGTGGAATAAATGCGTTTTGGGGCATCCTATAGCACGAGCAACAAGTTATTGCTTATTGCCAGGCACATTCTGACTACGGGCCTCAAAAAATGCCTTTAAAGTTGGCAGTGTAAAATTCACAAATTCGCTGTCATCGCCTTCCATTGTGAAGAAAGTATGCACCGAAGCAAAAGCAGCCAAGGGACTTAAGCGATGCCGGGCAAAAGTCAAAGGAGTTAACAACCCCGCCTGAACCGCCCAATAACGCTTGACTAGATTTGTTGCTTCTGATCAACTTGTATATCTGACAAACTGAAATCGAGTAGAATTTAAGATCGTCCTAGTACAAACTGAACTTCCAATATTCATACTGGGATCAACTGGAATCTCACTTTCAGAAGGATATATCCTGAAATGACCACTTGTAAGTCAGATCCCAGTTTATCCCGGTGTAGATTAGAGTTCCAGTACTAGAACGATTCCAGTTTGTACTGTGACCTACATAAGCTGGCCAAAAGCAACAAATCGTTCTCGGTAAGCGTTATAGTTAGGCAAGGCGGCCTGACTTTCAGGCGAGCGATGAAACACCGTTAAATTTACCTGGCGGTTATCACACGTCCACTGGGGACAGGGTGGGAAGACGCAGAAATGCTCGTCCTCTCCGTCACTGCAGTCGGGGCGGTGGTCACACACCAACGTGTACGGCACGCGGTCCGCGCTTTTGCTGCATTCAAACATAGGCGGAAGTGGCGTCAGAGGTGCGTCACAAGACACGTGGTTTTCAGCCCAGCAGTCGCTCCTTAAGTCACATGATAGGAAACTGTGCGTCAAGTGACCTTTGGGACACTTTTCTTGGCCTTTGTTAACGCCATTCACTGAAACAGGAAGGGCAAAGCTCAGACGGCATAGATTCAGTTGTTTTTCTACTTCCTTTTCAGCCAGTAGTTTTTAACAGCTAAAGTAGTTTTGAGTCTGCTTATCGTGGTACGATTTCCGTGTGTGTGTGTGTGTGTGTGTGTGTGTGTGTGTGTGTGTGTGTGTGTGTGTGTGTGTGTGTGTGTGTGTGTGTGTGTGTGTGTCTGTATGTGTATGTCTGTGTATACATGTGTGTTTGCGTGCCTATGTGTATGCATGTGTGTGTATGTACACATGTATATATGTGTATGTCTGTGTGTGTTTGTGTGTGACCCTACGCCAGCCTCTTTCTCTCTCTCTCATTTAGTCACAATAGCAAGTTGGTTTCACTGAATATATATATATAACCCAAGCAGTAACTGCCACTACTCTAACTCTCTATCTCGACCATCTGTGTGTGTGTGTGTGTGTGTGTGTGTGTGTGTGTGTGTGTGTGTGTGTGTGTGTGTGTGTGTGTGCGTGTGTGTGCGCGTGTGAGTGCGCGTGTGTGTGCGCGTGTGAGTGCGCGTGTGTGTGCGCCCGTGTGTGTGTGTGTGTGTGTGTGTGTGTGTGTGTGTGTGTGTGTGTGTGTGTGTGTGTGTGTGTGTGTGTGTGTGTGTGTGTGTGCGTGCGTGCACCTACTCCCTTGCCTCTGATCACGCTTTCTGTAAACCACGCAGAGTTTTTTTTTTTTTTTTTTTTAAGCTTTAGAAAGAACTGTTACCTTTATCACTATTGCCCGTCAGCAAAGGCAAATCGGAAAGGCAGTGAGAAAACAATTTCCAAGATGTCAAACAGCCGTGAACCAAAGGACAGATTCGAACCGAATGTTTTCTAGCTGACTGTAATGGTGGTGCCGTTCTTACCTCGGTCTCTGAACCACTTCATTGTTGGTGAAGACAATATCCAGAATCTCCTCCTTCGTAGCGACATCGCCAGGTTCTCATCCCCTGTGAGAATAGCAAGGCACGCATCTGTCGTCTTTAGTGGACACACAGGGGCATCTGACGTCTTTAGTGGACAGACAGGGGGCATCTGTCGTCTTTAGTGGACAGACAGGGGGCATCTGTCGTTTTTAGTGGACAGACATGGGGCATCTGTCGTCTTTAGTGGATAGACACGGGGCATCTGTCCTCTTTAGTAGACAGACAGGGGCACATGTCGTCTTTAGTGGCCAGACAGGGGGCACCTGTCGTCTTTAGTGGACAGACAGGGGCACCTGCCGTCTTTAGTGGACATACAAGGGGCACCTGTCGTGTTTAATGGACAGACAGGGGGCACCTGTCGTCTTTTTGTGGACAGGCAAGAGGAATAGGCCGTCGTTAGTGGACAGACACCGTCTTTAGTGGACAGACAAGGGGAATCTGCCGTCTTTAGTGGACAGACAAGGGTAATCTGTTGTCTTTAGTGGACAGACAAGGGGAATATGCCGTCTTTAGTGGACAGATAATGGGAATATGCTGTCTCTAGTGGATAGACAAGGGGAATCTGTCGTCTTTAGTGGACAGACAATGGGAATATGCCGTCTTTAGTGGACAGACAAGGGGAATGTGCTGTCTTTAGTGGACAAACAAGTTGAATATGCCGTCTTTATTGGACAGACAGGGGTAATATGCCGTCTTTAGTGGAGAGGCACGGGCCATCGTCGTCTTAAATGAAT
>OY757552.1:17462032-17485972 GCA_963584105.1 Alviniconcha strummeri
AGTTTGCATTTCGTTGGATATAATCACAGGCAACTCATACCTATCAGACCAGTCGTCGTCTGAAGTCACTTTCATGAAAACAAGTTCTTCGCTGTCAGCCTGGAAAGTCTCAATCAGCATGGCAACATTCTTGTCGACATAAAAAGTGCAAAAAAATGCGTCTGTTACGTTGCTCTTCCGAAATTTAAAGACAAGAGTTCCTTTTGTGTTTTTGCTGTTGGGAAGAATATATTCATCTGCAACGTAGAAGTACAGTTACACCCCCTGCAACACACACACACACACACACACACACACACACACACACACACACACAGTCGTATATCAGGGGAATGGGACTGAAGAAAACGTTTTTAAGAAGAGAAAGGTTTTCCAGGAAGATTTGAAAGAGTTGACAGAGGTAGAATGACGGACGGAAACATGGAGTTGGTTCCAAATAAGTGGAGCCTGGTAAGAGAAAGAGCGCTGACAACATGGCTTTGTTCGGAAGGATGGTATTCTGAACACTCGGGTGTCTGCAGAAGAGCGGAACCGCCGGGAAGGAGTGTAAAGTGAAGTTCTGAAGTAAGTAAGTAAGTAAGTAAGTTGGCGTTTTACGCCCAGTCAACCGGTACGGTTATATCAGGGCGATACACATCTCATATATTTTAATAATATGTATTTCTTAAAATGAGTCTATATACAATTTTAAAACCACGCTTAAAAGGTGTATAACATAAACACCACTAGAAATGATCTCAAATTTATTTTTTTCCAAACATACTGACCTCTTTCATTGGGTGAAGTGCATGCAAGGAATTTGGTGTTGGAAAATGCTGATTTTGTTTGTTTTTGTAGATTTTGCTTGTTGCACGATTTTGTTGACGACTTGACAAGCGGAACGGAAAGCTTGCACCTCGAGACCAGACTTTAACCAGTCTCTCTGCCCGCCTCCTCTTGCGCTTGGCCTCAAGAAGCTGAGGACCGACGGTACAGAACCAGGGCGAAGGAGGGCGGCTGGAAACCTTGCGCTGAGGCAGGGGCGTACTGATCCAGGAGGTTCTGCAGTAGGCGATGCAGTTGCTCAGCTGAAAATGTGGTGCAGGAGTGAAGGAGAGACGGAAGGAGGCCTTGATCTACACTGCATGGGGTGGAGGCTTGAAGACGTTGAACTGAGTCAGGACAGAGAAGTGATCGGACTGGAGAGTAGGACTGGGGCTGGTAAATGGGAGGATGTCGTCGTCTTTCCGGTGAATAATCCAGTCAAGAATGTGACCAGATCGGTGAGTGGGAGTGGTGACTGACTGACAGAGTAGAACAGATCTAGGGAAATGTACTCACCTATACGACGAAACACAAGGAACAGTGAAACACCAGTGCTTTCGACAGAAAATTGTCTTCGTCAGGTATAACAAGATAGATAATAATAAAAGAAGAAGGAGGCAAAGGAAGCAAAGAAGAAGACAGACAAGGCGTTTACTGGTGTAAATGTTTTTGGTTAAGAATGTATACGTAGATTTAAAACGACGTCATCAAAATGACGAAAATAATTGTACCTAAAGTTAGGTCCGGCGCTAACGTATCACATCAAGATCAAGGAGGAGCATGATCTAACCACGTGATTATGACTGACAGAGGCTGAAGGAGTCAAGAAGGTCGATTGTGGGTGTTGGTGGGCACATCGTAATGAAAACTGAAATCACCGACGATAAGGGAGCAGCCTTTCAGGGAGTTGAGTACATCAAGGAGATCCGGAAACTGTTCCGTAAAGAGCGAGCCCTTGAGTTTTTTTGTTGTTGTTTTTCCGTTGGGAGGAGGACGGTAAAGACAGAAGATGTGCAGTGAGCATTGACGTTAAGAGACAGGCAGCTGAGACAGTTCGAGTGAAGAATGTGGAAAGCTAAGTCAGTGGTGACGGACAGAAAGGGAGCAAGCGAGTCGGCGACAACAAAGGCGATGCCACCGCCACGTGAAGGACGAGAGAAGCTGAGAGTCCTGTAGCCAGGGGGTGACAGGTCGCTACACTTGGCTTCATCACCGGGGGACGGGGATAGCTCAGTGGTTAGAGCGCCGGACTCGAGACTGAAAGGTCCCGGGTTCAAATCCCTGTAGGAGCGGCGGGAGAATTTTCTTCTCCAGGGTCGACTTTCTGTGCTGACTCTGATTTCGGTATCCGTTCCACCCCCGTGTTACCGCAGTAGCACGTAAAAGATCCCGGTCATTCTGCCAAAAGCGCAGGTGGCAGGTTACAGCTAAACACGCATACACCTTATGTATGTGGCTTTGCATGAAGTGACATGGAGCATGGTTGTATGGTGTACACAGAACTTGCGCCGAGATGGCTGCAGTTTCATGTGGCACCAGCCATGCCAGCGCTGTAAGTACACCACTTCGGTGGATATTCAAAAAAACGCGCTATAAGAAGCTAGTCACTCATGTAGAACCACATGCGAGCGCAGTGAGTCTGCTCAAGAGAGCGGAGAATAGCGCTATATAAGTGATCATCAATCAATCAATCAATCACCGCTGGGTACAATCCAGGTTTCCGTAAGGCACAGGACATCGACATCGTCATCCACGATCAAATTATTGATGGCCGCTTGCTTTTCTCTCCCACTGACCGGGCGTTGAGAACGGCAACTATTACCTTACGGTTTGTCTTGGTAGAGGGTCTGTCAAAACTGAGTGGCACAGAAATGAGATTTGTAAAGTCAAGACCACTTGCCTTTGTTCCTGAAACAGTGCGAGGTATGTGCGACGTGCGGTTGGTGACGGCGGTCTTCTTCTATTGTCGCCTTCCTCCTCTACGGCAACGGAACCGGGGTAGGTCGAAACCAATCCGCAAACAACGCAAGCGAGAAGCGAGGACGGGGTGAAGGGGTTACGGTTTCAAGGAAAGTAGCTGTTCCCCGGTGTAAACAGTGGGAGGAGGGGTGCGTGGTGGGTACACGGTCGGGGTGTACTCAAGCGGCGTAGCTGGATATAGTAAACAGCGTTGCTGTGCGGACGGCACGTACATCGCGAGACATAGACAGAACGGCCGATGCTGAGTAACACGAAAACTAGCCAGTCCTGACAGAAACAACACCCACACACCCTTCGTTTCAAGAGGCAGCAAGGCACAAAAGGTAGTCCAAAAGAAAGTCCCATTCATGACGAACACGTAGGTACAACAATTACACATTAACTCGCCTCATAACCATCACAACGGCTCTAAGTTTGCCAAGCGAAAAACTCAGCCTGTGAGGCGAGCAAGGGAAGTCACTCCAAAACTCAACTTATACACATACGCACGGACATACATAGGCATTGTTGCATACGTGTGGATGATTAGTGTTGATGAACAAAAATGTAGTGTAGGTAGGATATGACAGCATTGCTTCCCTTGATGCTGCAAACTGCCTCGTCGATCAGGAAGTTCACCTGCTGCGACAGCCGCTCACAGTCAACTCCGAAGATTCCGCAGTTCCGTCCCGGTGCCATGACATGCGCAGCAGTAATGCATTGCGAAATCCCCGGAGTTGGCTGGAACATGCTGGAGCTTCTGGAAACCCTGCTGCTGAGCCACAGCCTTGGCGTCGGCCGTCATCTCCTGGTGCAGTTGACGTTGTCTTTCCACCCAGCGCAGCTCATGTGGCGCTGCAGTTCCAGGAGGAGCTCATCCTTCTCTTCAAGTCTCAGGTTGGCGCTGCTGTTCAAGGAGCTCATCCTTCTCTTCAAGTGTCAGGTTGGCGCTGCTGTTCAAGGAGCTCATCCTTCTCTTCAAGTGTCAGGTTGGTGCTGCTGTTCAAGGAGCTCATCCTTCTCTTCAAGTGTCAGGTTGGCGCTGCTGTTCAAGGAGCTCATCCTTCTCTTCAAGTGTCAGGTTGGCGCCGCTGTTCAAGGAGCTCATCCTTCTCTTCAAGTGTCAGGTTGGCACCGCTGTTCAAGGAGCTCATCCTTCTCTTCAAGTGTCAGGTTGGCGCCGCTGTTCAAGGAGCTCATCCTTCTCTTCAAGTGTCAGGTTGGCACGGCTGTTCAAGGAGCTCATCCTTCTCTTCAAGTGTCAGGTTGGCACCGCTGTTCAAGAAGAAGCTCTTCTTTCTCTTCAAGTGTCAGGTTGACGTTGCGTATGGTGGCGTTCCTCGATCGGTCTGGACACGACAATGAAGGGGCACAGCTCGCTCCATAGCTTGCCGAAGGCGGACTTGGCAACCTGTCTGTACCCGCTTGCTATGGCATGCTCAGCGTCTGGAGACGGTAGACACGGCTTTTGGGTCACGCTGAAGGAAGCAGGAGGACGTCTTCCCTCTGAAGGCCTGGCACTCTCCCGGGTAAGCAGAAGGCGCGGCCTTAGGCATAGTTCTGGAGTACCTGACCACGCTCTCAGTGTTCCTGGTGCTCTTCTTCCGCCCTCCTGGGTCCTGTCGTGAGGAATCAACCCTTCTGTCGTGAGGAGTCAACCCTTCCGGCTGCCAATGCTTGTGAAGGTGGGTTAGCTATCCTGGCTGATGCCAAGGAGAAAAAAGAAAGGCGTTTCCTGCAAACGCATCGTGTCAGCAGGCAGTAACTAGAGCGTGGTCTCTGGCCATCGTGCTCCATATCACGCGTGTAACTAACGTTAGTTTGCCAACGCTTGGAAACTGAATCTGTCTCTGTCTGTCTGTCTGTCTGTGTCTGTGTCTCTGTCTCTCTTTTTGTCTTTCTCTGTCTCTTTGTCTCTGTCTGTCTGTCTGTCTGTCTGTCTCTCTCTCTCACTCACTCGCCCCCTCTCTCTATACGTGTAATGCAAGAAAACAAGAGGCTGAAAGGGCGAAAGGCATACACAAAACGGATAAAACACAAAAGATACAGACAGCCATGCCAGACAAGCCTGGTACAAAATATACGGTCCCATACGGTCTTGTACTTGATTGTTCACTGTGTTAGGGTCAGAATTCCTTGAGAATTGCTTTGTGCTTTTGTCACCGGCTGGTTCACGTCACTAGCTGGTGTTAACATTGACTGGATGCATGTTGTGGTTTTACAGCACGCCGACTTAACACCGATCTTCAGCCAGCCACCACTGATCGCATACAAACGCGACACTATCATCCGTGACATGCTGGTGCGAACAGCAGCGTCATCCAGCCACTAGAACACCAGGGACCACTCCACGCAATCAAGCAAAATGTGGAACATGTCCTTTTATACTAGAACACCAGGGACCACTCCACGCAATCAAGCAAAATGTGGAACATGTCCTTTTATACTAGAACACCAGGGACCACTCCACGCAATCAAGCAAAATGTGGAACATGTCCTTTTATACTAGAACACCAGGGACCACTCCACACAATCAAGCAAAATGTGGAACATGTCCTTTTATCTGCATCAACACCAAATTTACTGGCCCTAAGTGCCAGATGAACGTCACGAAGCAGTTCAACTGCCTGACGTACAACATTGTATACGTCATTCTTTGCACCAAATGCGCTCAACTCTACATGGGGTGGGGGATGGGGGAGGTGGGATCTGAAACAGAACGACTACTAGCGTTCTGAAACAAGATCCAAACACAAAAAGGTTCAAACGAACGCTTATTTATTTTAACACGGTATGCAAATATTGGGAAAATCCCCTTTATTAAGCACAAAACGACACTTGAACAACAAATAAACGGTCAAAAATGATGAAAAATGAAAGAAAAAGACTTATCTTGTTTTGGTTTCGTTTTTACAGCTTGTTCGGTGCTTGTAAGATTGATGCCAACAATCTTCCAAGCACCGAACAAACTGCTAAAACTAAGCCAAAATGGTACTCCGGTTTTCCCATTTATCCCTTGGAATGTGAGGAGAGAGAGAGTATGTGTGCATGTGAGACAAAGAGAGGGGCAGTGAGAGAGGGGGAATGGGGAGGTGCGTGTGTGTGTGTGTGTGTGTGTGTGTGTGTGTGTGTGTGTGTGTGTGTGTGTGTGTGTGTGTGTGTGTGAGTGTGTGTGTGTGTGTGTGTGTGTGTGTGTGTGTGTGTGTGTGTGTGAGTGTGTGTGTGTGTGTGTGTGTGTGTGTGTGTGTGTGTGTGTGTGTGTGTGTGTGTGTATGTGTGTGTGTGTGTGTTTTAGCGTAGTAATAATGCTAATTACTTAACACACAGCTTTATAATTATGTACATGTTTTAGATTATTGTAACGCCTCTATGTTTTATAACAGTTATTTTATGCGCCATTTTACAAGTACTGGTTTTATATTAGTGTAATTTATTAAGTATGTATTACTGCTTGTATATGATATGTCAGTGAATGTAAATGATATATATTATGCACATGTATGTGAACAAGTGCGCTGAGCTCGCTCAACGGGGAATAGCGCTATAGAAAATTTATGTATTATTATTATGTTTGGAACTGGAAGCCTTCTTCCTTTTCCAAGGTCGGATCGACACCCTCTCCTAAATCCGTATTCCAAAGCTTAGCACGTTCTCTCTCTCTCCCTCACTCTCTCTCTCTCCTCCCCCCCTACCGCCCCCCCCCCCCCCCCCCCCCCCGCCATCCTCTCACCTTTCTCTGTCACTCTTCTGTGCCATTTTAGTTTTACGTCACATAAGATTCATTACAACACACCTGTTACACGTCATTGTCATGCCAACATTCTTCCAAGCACTGGGCAGAAAAATAGCGTAGCTCAATCAATTTCTTTCGATTCTCATCTCATTTGTCACCGTTTTTTAACCGTTTAACTGTTGTTTAAGTGTAGTTTTGTAGCTTGACAAAGGGGATTACGCAGAAATTTGCAGATTGTGTGATTGTGTCCTACTATATATATCCAAACACGTAAAAGGCTCAAAAGAAGGCTTATATTATAAGCGTTCTTTTGAGCCTTTTATTTATAAGCGTTCTTTTGAGCCTTTTATTTATAAGCGTTCTTTTGAGCCTTTTATTTATAAGCGTTCTTTTGAGCCTTTTAGTGTTTAGATCTCGACGAACAAGATTAAGCGCTTTATAAATATTTCAATTATTATTACTATCAATCCTTTTGGTATACTGAGACTGCCTTTGTTGTTATAAAATACTAATGAGACCACTTGCGTTTCTGGAAGCATTTCACGAAGTCTGTATTCGTTACGTAACGGATGGTATCAGCGATGTAAATACTATCAGATGCATTGGTCGTGCAGAAGTGAGGAGACGAAGTTGTTGGTTCGGCCGGAGTGACAAGATCAGCACGGGTTTCCGTGCCGACAGTCCCTGGATTGCTGTGCTGGACGTTAGCTCTCGTTGTGACCCCAGGTTGGTGGCCGGTCTGTGAATCTCCAGCAGCTGGACCAATAACCGTTGACCGAGTGTGTGCCGAAGTTGTTGTGTTATCAACTGTTGACTTGGTGCGTGATAACATTGCGGACTCAGGGACGGTTAAAAGATTGTATAGTGAAACTGTAGCTGTGTTACAAACTGTTGACTGATTATATGGTGCAACTGTTCTCGTGTTACCAAAAGTTGTCTGGCTGTATCGTATAACTGCTGTTGCCTGGGAAACTGTTGACTGATTGTATGGTGCAACTGTTCTCGTGTTAGCAACAATTGACTGATTGTATGGTGCAACTGTTCTCGTGTTAGCAACAATTGACTGATTGTATGGTGCAACTGTTCTCGTGTTAGCAACAGTTGTCTGGCTGTATCCTATAACTGTTGTTGCCTGGGAAACTGTTGACTGATTGTAGCGTATACCCGTTCTCGTGCTAGCAACAATTGACTGATTGTATGGTGTAACTGTTCTCGTGTTAGCAACAATTGACTGATTGTATGGTGTAACTGTTCTCGTGTTAGCAACAATTGACTGATTGTATGGTGTAACTGTTCTCGTGTTAGCAACAGTTGACTGGTTGTTTGGCGTAACGGTGGTCGAATTAGCAACTGTTGACTGATTGTAATGTGACGTGTTCACTTCCCTCTTTAAAGTGCCGTCGTTTCCTTGCTCCTCAAATCCAGTGGTCACTGAAGGGTGAAATAGCGAGAGACCGTTGCTGCCCGTGTTGGGAATTCCGACAGTGTTGAAAGTCCACATGTCATCATTTGATTCCTTTACCTGTGTGGTGTTCGTGACTCCCTGTTCCTCGTTGTTGCCACGTGTCGGGTCGTATCGACCCTGCTTGTTGGCACTGCTTGTGTTCAAACCTGCAGTTAACCCGGCAGTGAACAAGACTGCTAGTCCAACAGCAACCAAGGCACCGAGCAGTCGACGTGACTGCGATGCAGACCAAACAGACTTCATAACTTCTTCTTCTTCCTTTTTATTTAAAGTCTTTACTTAAGTGATATTAGACCGATCTTACAATTGTCAAGACTTTATAACACAGGGAATGAAGAACACGCTTCAAACACGCTCGCGTCAACAGTAGAGTAACCTCTTTCTCATCTGCTCGTTGTTCGTATACCTCCAACTTGCAATCGTTTCACTCCTGTATTGCTCTTCGGGTCCAGGTGTCCAGTCTGTTGTACATTACCTGAGCCACAATAACGATGGTGACGGAGGAAATTCCTACCACCACCTCGATGCCCCTGCCATCTGTGATTTTCTGCTGGTGTGGCACACGACTTAGCCACATTAAAGCAAACAGGAAAAATATCAGACTTTCCGTTTCGGTTATATTTGTCGTTGAGTGTCTCAAAGTCACACCGCAAGGAAGGTAGGAAGTCATGAACCGTTGCCTGGTTTCTGTCGGCGAACGCAAGACTCGGTCTGTTGCAGTCGGAAAGGGGACTTTTATAATGACTTTCATCGATTTCTGTCTTTACACGTCTTACTTATACTTCTTTGTCTTTGTTCTTTTGTATTGTCTGTTTATTTGTGCTCTCATTTAACTGTCGAACATAACGCAGCGTGGATTCCGGCTCATTAAGATTTTTTTAATTTTTATAAAAATATATTTTAAAGAAGAGAAGAAAACAAGAAGGAGAAGGGAAAAAAAAAAAAAAGTAAGAAGAAGAAGAAAAACAAGAAAAACACATTACGTTGTTAGTGAAATGTCAGGACCATTTAATTCATTCAACATTGAAGTATTTGTATCACATAATTACCGATTTAGTGCTTAATATCTGTCAGTGTTATACATTCGAGTAAATTATTTATTTGTATTCACTGTCTTTTTTAGCTGTTGCTATTTTTTACAAAGATTTTCTTCACTGGTGTAATTACTGTGCTAATCATTGTATCATTTATCTGTACAATCACTTGTGCAAAAATATACGCAGCCAACTTCTTAATGACTCGTTTCGCTGTGAATAGAACTATTCATAATATTTTTTCTCCTTTTCACTTTTCAAAAATTTCACTCGGCTACACGATTACACTCACAGATTTTAAAATGAAACACAGACGCACGCGCGCACGAACGCACGCACGCACAAACACACACACACACACACACACACACACACACACACACACACACACACACACACACACACACACACACACACACACACACACACACACACAAACTTCAAAAGAGGAGGAAAATAACGCCAATACTGCAGTCAATAAATCATACTTCAACCGTTAGCGTTTATTTCCTAGCACCCTCACCCCCCGCCACGTAGGTCCCAGGGATGTGGACTTACGAAGACAAAGTGGATAGATTGTCCGAGCTCACAACCAATCGAGGACGTAAGACAAAGTGTATCTGATTGTCCGAGCTCATAATGAATCGAGGACGTAAGACACTTTGTAACTGATTGTCCGAGCTCACAACCAGTCGAGGACGCAAGACAACGTGTAACTGATTGTCCGAGCTCACAACCAATCGAGGACATAAAACAAAGTGTAACTGATTTCCCGAGCTGATAACGAATGGAAGGCGTAAGATAAAGTGTAAATGACTGTCCGAGCTGACAACGAATGGAGGACGTAAGACAACGTGTAACTGATTGTCCGAGTTCACAACGAATGGAGGACGTAAGATAAAGTGCAATTGATTGTCCGAGCTGACAACGAATGGAGGACGTAAGATAAAGTGGAACTGATTGTCCGAGCTGACAACGAATGGAGGACATAAACCAACATGTGATTGATTGTCCAAGCTCACAACCAATCGAGGACGTAAGACAAAGTGTAATTGATTGTCCGAAGTGACAACGAATGGAGGACGTAAGAAAAAGTGTAACTGATTGTCCGAGCTCACAACGAATCGAGGACGTAAGACAAAGTGTAATTGATTGTCCGAGCTCACAATGAATGGAGGACGTAAGACAAAGTGTAACTGATTGTCCGAGCTCACAATGAATCGAGGACGTAAGACAAAGTGTAACTGATTGTCCGAGCTCACAATGAATGGAAGACGCTATAAAACTTACATCTCTCGCGACGTTGTTTCGACCGTCAGCCTGCCTAATGCTGTAGATTAAGGGAACCAGCCTTCTGTGTTTCAGCGGGGCATTTTCTTTGTGATTAAAAAAAATAAAAAATAAAAATTGGTATGCATGTTTGTCATTTTAGTCATTACCTTTCGGCAGCATTATCATTTTTATCTGCCGGCTAATTTTACCAGAAAATTATCTATTATAGCCAGCTAAAATAGTTAAATAAATCACCCCGTTTCTGGAACGCTGAGATACATCATCAAAAATTCATTCCACAGAAATATTACACACCCACCCACCCACCCACCCACCCACCCACACACACACACACACACACACTATATATATATATATCGATCGAGAGAGAAATATGTAAAAACGAGTATTTTTGATGTGAGCTGTACTCTAAATTTAGAACTTCTGTGTTCTGTCCGTGACATGAAACACACTTTGATGAGCGCAAAACGCGCGGAAAGGGTCCAGTGACGTTGACAACATCAGTACTTTCAATCGATTTTCTTCTTCTTCTTCTTCTTCTTTTTTATTTTTTTTATTTTTTTATTTTTTACGGCGGATCAAGCTATTTTGACCTGTTCCACGCACTAGAGGAGACGTCTTCGATTCGAATCTGAGATGTTTATTTCCTTTAATTTCGACTAAAAATAGGACAAAAGGAAATGCTGGGTATACAAAAGCAGAATTTTTCTTCATTTTTTTTATGGAGCTGCGAACTGTCACGAAGTGTTACGGGGGTGACACCCCAGCTGTCTTATCAGTTTGACTCCATGAATAGGACGTCGGGAGACAACGTAAAGAAACCGCAGGGAGAGTGCGCGTGCGCTGGCTGCCTTGGTGTCGCGTGCAGTTTTCAGTGAAACGCGCGAGCGGTGTGGTCTGCAAGTTTTCTGCGGCGAAAAACCGGCAAACTTGTCACAGACACTGCCACAGGAAACGAAAGAGCGCTGAGAGGAATCGCTTCTGAGTTGGGATGGCATCGATGGCTCTAGTCTCCTTCCTGGCATCGATTTGAACAACGCCATGTGTCGCCAACCTGGAAACTGTCAGAGAAATGCTATCGACGAATGAGTATGTGTCGTCTGCTTCGTCAGTGAACGGAAAGAGTTGTGTGCTTGCAGCGGCGACGATGAACAAAGAAACCGTTGCCGGGTAGACCATGGCAACACGTCGACATCGCAGGTGACAAAATCAGATGGCTTCTGTCTAGTTTTCTCTTGATCCTGTTGACTTTTGACTTGTTCCTGTATATCTGTTAGGTGTTGTCTTAGAGATCTCTTGGTTGTTATGTTTGAATTATTATTTTTGAGTTCTCATATGGCAGAAAAGACAAGAAAAAAGAAGACGTAAACAACAGCAACGAGCGATAATTAGGCACACAGAAGACCGTGAAGTCAGCGTGCTATCAGAGTAAGCTGGTGTGCTGTCAGCGGGAAGAACAGAAGGAAGACAGGGAGTTAGTGGGTGGGAAGACAATGAATCGGTGTGCTGTCAGCGGGAAGAACAGAAGGAAGACAGGGAGTTAGTGGGTGTAGACAATGAATTGGTATGCCATCAGTGGGAAGACAGTAGGAAGACACTGAGTTAATGTACAATCAGAATAAGCTGGTGTGCTGTCAGCAGGAATAAAAGAAGGAAGATAGTGTGCTATCAGTGGATGGGAAGACAATGAATCAAACGGGACGGTAGCCGAATGACAACGAATCGGTGTGCTATCAGTGGAAAGGCAGAAGAAGACAATAAGTTAGTGTGGGAAGGAAGACCATGAGTTAGTGTGCTATCAGTGGGAAGACAGAAGGAAGACGATGAGTCTGTCTGCAATCAGTGATTGGACTATCAGTGGGGAGGAAGACAGTAAGTTAGTGTGTTATCAGTGGTTGGACTATCAGTGGGGAGGAAGACAGTAAGTTAGTGTGCTATCAGTGGTTGGACTCTCAGTGGGGAGGAAGACAGTAAGTTAGTGTGCTATCAGTGGTTGGACTATCAGTGGGGAGGAAGACAGTAAGTAAGTGTGCTATCAGTGGTTGGACTAACAGTTGGGAGGAAGACAGTAAGTTAGTGTGCTATCAGTGGTTGGACTAACAGTGGGGAGGAAGACAGTAAGTTAGTGTGCTATCAGTGGTTGGACTCTCAGTGGGGAGGAAGACAGTAAGTTAGTGTGCTATCAGTGGTTGGACTAACAGTGGGGAGGAAGACAGTAAGTTAGTGTGCTATCAGTGGTTGGACTCTCAGTTGGGAGGAAGACAGTAAGTTAGTGTGCTATCAGTGGTTGGACTAACAGTGGGGAGGAAGACAGTAAGTTAGTGTGCTATCAATGGTTGGACTCTCAGTGGGGAGGAAGACAGTAAGTTAGGGTGCTATCAGTAGTTGGACTCTCAGTGGGGAGGAAGACAGTAAGTTAGTGTGCTATCAGTGGTTGGACTCTCAGTGGGGAGGAAGACAGTAAGTTAGTGTGCTATCAATGGTTGGACTCTCAGTGGGGAGGAAGACAGTAAGTTAGTGTGCTATCAGTGGTTGGACTAACAGTGGGGAGGAAGACAGTAAGTTAGTGTGTTATGAATGAGAAGACAAAAGAAAGACAGTAAGTGTTCCTGCTGTGAGTGGGAGGGCACAAAGAAGGCAGTTGGTTAGTGTGCAATCAGTGGGAAGGCAAAAGGGACAGAGAGTTTGTGTGCGGTTAGTGAGAAGGAGACAGTGAATTCGTGTGCTATCAGTGGGAAGGCGGAAGAAGACAGAGCTCGTGTGCTGTCAATTGAAACGCACAAGGGAAGACAGACAATTGGTGCGCTATCACTAGGAAGGCAAAAGAACAGTAGTTCAGAATGGGTAGGTGGAAGCGACAGTTTACCGTTTCCAGACATAACGGTTTTAACAGGCTTTCGTGTAGCTCTGTCACAGCCTCATCGCTGACACCGTCTTCTTTTCTTTTACTCTCTCTCTCTTTAATTTAAAAAAAAAAAAAAAAAAAAAATATCAGAGGGTGAGGAGGAGGGGGGAAGTGGGGGCGGGGGTATACTTTACTGCCACAGCTGGGAATTTCCCACAGGAAATACGGGTCTTTGGTCCCCTGAAATGCTATCTGCGGCAAAACGGCGCTGCTGGACGTGATCACTGTGTACAAAGACGCAGCAGCCTAGTAGAGATATTCTGCCATTTGCGCCCCATAGACAGAAACTCCACAGACGGAGCCTGCGCCGCCACAGTGTAATTGTTAACTTCTGAATTCACTGATTACATCAACGTCAGGACTGCTGCCAGCTGCCTATTCTTTATGCAGAGTTTTAGCAGACCGCCTTCTGCTTGCCCGTTTCAGCACAGTGCACACGATTTTCTTTTTAATTTTAGGTCGATGCGTAAAACAACAACAACAACAACAAACAACTAGTAATTAATTAATTGTTGAGGCGTTATATTTATATCTGGAAGACCTTCAACGGAGTCAATCCCACGGGGGAACACACACACACGCACGCACGCACGCACGCACGCACGCACGCACGCAGAATAAACACGATTCGGGGGGGGGGGGGGGGGGGGATTGCAGCCAGTCCCTGCACAGAATAGGCTACAACTCATGTTAATGAGGTCTCAAGGTCATGATGTCACCTCTGGACAGAGGCAGAAGATTTATAGCGATATTCTCCATGTGTTTCCAATCACCAAACTTC
The DNA here is from genome assembly GCA_963584105.1 of Alviniconcha strummeri. Classification (NCBI taxonomy): domain Eukaryota; kingdom Metazoa; phylum Mollusca; class Gastropoda; family Provannidae; genus Alviniconcha; species Alviniconcha strummeri. Next base: position 17,476,007 of record OY757552.1, read on the forward strand.
GTGACCTCTGGCATTTCGAGCAAGCGGTCCTTTAAAACTGACCAGACAGGACATGAAAATAACAAAACTTAGGATGGAGTCAGTTGATCTTCCACACAGCTAATGGGGCGAATTACGCTGAAACCATTCACAAGTACACTTCATAAAACTTGAAAAACTGGAACGAGAATGACTGCTGGTGTTCTAAAACAAGATCCAAACACCGAAAAGGGGGCCTATCCCGAAAATTCGCTTGTTGTGTTTTGTCATAATAAATAGTCTGCCTTCTTTTTAACCTTTCATATGTTTGGATCTTGACAACACTTGTGACAGAGGCAGAAACTGCTGTGAGAAGAACCCTCTCGTAAAACTAAGCGACGAACAGAGTGGCCTGGCAGTTCCCAAGCAACAGGCGTTCGTAATTGAAGACTGTGAGATTTAAAGCGCAAGATTTATCGATTAGTTTCGTCTTTCGCGGGCTTCACGATGCAAATAACGCGTGTTTATTCGTCGTTAGTTTCGTGTTTTGGTGAGCTTCACCATTAAAGAAGGATTTGCTTCAAGCAAAAATCAATGTCTAGAATGCAGGATTTTTTCATTTTTTTTTTTTCATGTAACTAATTAGAGATGGAGAATTGCTTGAGCCAGCTGTTATTGTATTCAGAAGGAAAGCACGCTAGGCTAATGCAGCACACGAATGGTTGGTAAGGTTGCATGCTTTACTGCGCATTAGTTGTAACAGTGGCTGGATGAATCAATAAGGCTTCCAGTGTGACTAAACACGTCAATTAAGGAAGACTAGACATAACTAGTTCAAATTTCTGGCTCGAACTGCATCAGCGATGGACTCTTTAATACCGTGATCCTCACACTGCTAAGTAAACATGGTGCTTAACGTCCACAGAAACCGTACGGCTTATTAGGGACGGGGAAGGCCTCTTTAATGCCTGACCACCGTAGACAGAACACGCGGTTCGTCGTCATGGTAACCGACCCCAGCCGGCGATCACAAGGCTAAGGGTGGGGATTGGGGGGGTAGGGGGTGGGGTGGGGGGGTTGTCGACTGAAGGTGGTGCGTCGCGGATTGCAAAAATGGAGGCTGCCCTAGTTGTTGTGACCGAGTTGATTCATACAGTTGTTCAGCGGAAGTGAAGCCCTGTGCTGTGGCATAGTGCTCGTTATCTTAGTAACGGAAGGTGAGAATTTATGGCTAGAAGACCAGCACTTCACATTCACTCTGTGTGTGTGTGTGTGTGTGTGTGTGTGTGTGTGTGTGTGTGTGTGTGTGTGTGTGTGTGTGTGTGTGTGTGTGTGTGTGTGTGTGTGTGTGTGTGTGTGTGTGTGTGTGTGTGTGTGTGTGTGTGCAAAGAAGAGGGAGAGAGAGACGCTGTCTGGAAACAACCAATGACTGGACACAAAATTCGTTATTTCCGAGTCCGCGAATATAACGAAAGTTGCTTATAGGGAACAGAAAAACACCTAGAGATTCGTTATAAGCAGAGAGTACTGTAACTAACTGGGCGTTATTCTCGACTTTAAAAACGTTCCCTCCGCACTCCATTCTCGACTTTAAAAACGTTCCCTCCGCACTCCTGGATTCCAGAGTTCCAGGAGATGGAGCTGAGTTACCCTACCCTCCCCCACCCACCCAGCGCCTCCGCCCCCCTCCCCCCTCCTCTACCCCCACGCCCCCTGTCCCTAACAGACCTTAAGGTTTCTGCGGACGTGAAGCCTTACTGAAGAAGAAGAAGCCCTGCATTCCCTTAGCGAAACCAACAGTCTGAAGAGTTTGCACAAGCGTCGCTGCTAAAGAAAGACAGAAAAAGAAAAGAAAAAGAAAAGAAAACTGGAAACAAAGTTGTCTGCTAGCATTAGGCCCATTAAACAAAATGGGGGTCAAAGCATACAAAAGGTTAAAGAGGAAAGCTTGAATTTTTAACACGAAACTGGAGAAGATGATCACCATGACACGAGCCGGTGGGCCAACCGATACTGTTTTACCTGCTCCACTAATCATAATAATTAATAATTAAAATATTTATTAGGTGCAAAATCTTGTCCGTAGAATCTATTCTAAGCGCATACACGCACACTCGCTCACGCACGCACACACACAGACACACGCACGCACACACACAGACACACGCACGCACACACACAGACACACAGGCACCCGCACAGACGAACATTTTGACTATACAAAGCTTAATTTACACAAATTAAAACGGGCAGCAAACAAAGACTTGAGACGGATGGAGACTAGACAGCAGCACGGAACGGAAAACATGGCCGGTGTATAGTTCGGAAAGCGATGTTTTGATGTTACATTTGAATGAGTCCAGAACTACTATGCCACTCGCTAAACCAAAACGAGATTGATTTACCTGCACACCTGTATGCTATGCATACGGGCCCTGCTCGCTAAACCAAAACGAGACTGACTGCTTTACCTGCACTACTGTGCTGCTTTACCTGCACTACTGTGCTGCTTTACCTGCACTACTGTGCTGCTTTACCTGCACTACTGTGCTGCTTTACCTGCACTACTGTGCTGCTTTACCTGCACTACTGTGCTGCTTTACCTGCACTACTGTGCTGCTTTACCTGCACTACTGTGCTGCTTTACCTGCACTACTGTGCTGCTTTACCTGCACTACTGTGCTGCTTTACCTGCACTACTAAGCTGCTTTACCTGCACTACTGTGCTGCTTTACCTGCACTACTGTGCTGCTTTACCTGCACTACTGTGCTGCTTTACCTGCACTACTGTGCTGCTTTACCTGCACTACTAAGCTGCTTTACCTGCACTACTGTGCTGCTTTACCTGCACTACTGTGCTGCTTTACCTGCACTACTGTGCTGCTTTACCTGCACTACTAAGCTGCTTTACCTGCACTACTGTGCTGCTTTACCTGCACTACTAAGCTGCTTTACCTGCACTACTGTGCTGCTTTACCTGCACTACTGTGCTGCTTTACCTGCACTACTGTGCTGCTTTACCTGCACTACTGTGCTGCTCGCTAAACCAAAACGAGACTTGACTGCTTTACCTGCACCATTGTGCTGCTCGCTAAACCAAAACGAGACTTGACTGCTTTACCTGCACCATTGTGCTGCTCGCTAAACCAAAACGAGACTTGACTGCTTTACCTGCACCATTGTGCTGCTCGCTAAACCAAAACGAGACTTGACTGCTTTACCTGCACCATTGTGCTGCTCGCTAAACCAAAACGAGACTTGACTGCTTTACCTGCACCATTGTGCTGCTCGCTAAACCAAAACGAGACTGACTGCTTTACCTGCACTGCTATTCTGTCCGCTAAACCAAATGCCACAGCCTATCAGAGAAATCGATAACAGGTGTTGGAGGCATCAATTACAACGCGAGTAAGAAGTACACATTATTGTCCATAGTGGTTATTAGGATTTGCCCGTTTCGTTTATAGACTAGTTATATCCCGTTGTTTCGTTGCGCGCGCGCGCGCGCGTGTGTGTGTATGCGTGCGTGCGTGCGTGCGTGCGTGCGTGCGTGCGTGCGTGCGTGCGTGCGTGCGTGCGTGTGTGTGTGTGTGTGTGTGTGTGTGTGTGTGTGTGTGCGTGTGTGTGTGTGTGTGGTGTGTGTGTGTGTGTGTGTGTGTGTGTGTGTGTGTGTGTGTGTGTGTGTGTGTGTGTGTGCGTATGTGTGTGTGTGTGTGTAAGTGTGTGTCCGAGTTCATGTGACATGTTTTCCGTTGAGGGGGGGGGGGGGCAGAGAGAGAGAGGTAACAGGCATTAGCAAATCTCTTATTAAACAACGTGTGTTTGTTTTGTTTTTAATTTTACCAGATGCAAATATCGCACATTATTGTCGTTCGTTCTCCTTTTAGATGACACTCGTTTCAATCGTTTCGGAATCCAGCAGAATTTGGCTGTGAAAATTTCTTGGCGTAGGAACCACGTGTCACCGGATCAGAATGAGATGACTTAGTCTGTCATCTAGTGGCCAATGAGGGAACAACGCTGAAACAAACTGACACCGTGGGACTCGGATCGTGCTGAACCCTTCTTCCATTTTGTCTGCGGGTTCACCAATAACAACTCGAACAAAGCAAGACTTTGAAACTTGGAACTGTGCTTACTATGATCATAGGGTGGTTAACCGGTACTACTGTCATACGTTGTCTCATTGATTAGCAGTTAGCAGTTGGAGTTGGTTGAGATTTTGAAACTTAGAATTGTGCTTACTGTAACCATAGGGTGATTGACCAATACTACTGCCATACTTTCTTTCATTGATTACTAATTTGGACTTGATTGTGGCTTTAAAACGTAGAATCGTGCTTAAAATAGGGTAGTTTACCAAGATTGTTGTTATTGTTGAGCAGCTGTACTTGACTGAGGCTTTGAAACTTGGAACTGTGCTCAGTTTAATGATAGGATGGCTGACCAAGACTGTTGTCATTCTTGAGTAGCTGGATTTGCTGGTCTTTAATATTTACTATAACCGTCTGATTCATGCCAAGCTTCGCCACACGGTTGACTGCATGTTAGAAATGAATCCCACCCACCCCCACCCCCCATTGCCACCCACCCACCCACCCACACACACACCCTCAACCCGTGATAACCCCAATTATCAGAAACAATCTCATCAGGACGGGACGACAGAGACAGTTAATTACCATCCTTCAACTGAATGGTATTATCGCCCGTCTCTTTTTTATGTTAATATTAACAGATTTTGTTACAGATATTTTTGTGTTAGTGAATTTAAAAAACGCGGAAATCGGTAATACAGGTTGCAGATATCTCACTTCTCTCTTTCTACTCACAACTGACTGCATCAGTCGGTTAAAGAGCTCAAGGCTTTTCATTGGACTGAATCTGCAAGTCCAGTAAGATGATGGTTTCCAAAGTTAGTTCTTGTTTAAAAATAATATTTAACCACTCAACCACAGGGTTAAGGGAATAGTGTCTGATCCCATGTTTAAAAATAATATTTAACCTCTCAACGACAGGCTTAAGGGAATCGTGTCTGATCCCTTGTTTAAAAATAATATTTAACCTCTCAACGAGAGGGTTAAGGGAATAATGTCTGATCCTTTGTTTAAAATAATATTTAACCTCTCAACGACAGGCTTAAGGGAATCGTGTCTGATCCCTTGTTTAAAAATAATATTTAACCTCTCAACGACAGGGTTAAGGGAATAGTGGCTGATGGATGAGCTAGTCAGGGCCTTTGGTTTAAACAACATTTTATTCACTCATCGTAATCGCAAACCCAACAAACAAGTACAGGAAACACAAAAAAAATATGCTTATTTGAGTGTTACCTATATATAAAATTAAAATCACACAGACAACTACGATGGCAAGACAGCAAATTATTGTCAAAACGTCAGAGGCAACAAAACAAACAAAAGACCAAAATGACAACAAAAAACAAACAAACAAACAAACAAAACAAAAACAACAACAACAACAAAACGGGCGGAGGGGGCGGGGGTTGAAAAACAAATAACTAAACGAATGGTCTAGTGATGTCATAATTATTGATCTGAGAGAGACAGAGAGAGGGAGAGGATTAAAACATGTACTTCTTCGCTTGTATCCTAAACAAATTTTGGCAGACTTTTACTGATTTACAAGCGGTCGGTTTGGCGCAAAAAATCGTGGACTATAGCAAATATTTTCTTATTAGTTTCTAAATGTAGCTGGTCGTTTCCAAACAGAAGTGTATTGATATTTCTTTCGTTCTCATCTAGTTTATTAATGGTTTTATTTCTAATACTATTATAAAGGGGACAATGTAGTAGGAAATGCTCTGATGTTTCTGCTGTATGAACACATAGGCTCTTCTAAAAGGTGGTGTCTGAATAAGTCATAATTTAAATCGCTAATAGCAAGTCGGAGTCTACAGTGCTTAACTTGTTCCTTTCTAGTACAAAAATAATAATATATAGGAATCATAGTGCCATTCGTTGACAAATATTTTTTCAGCAGGCTAATTGAAGGATTTGTTTGTATAGTTTGAGGTAATGTGTTCCACACTTGGGTAGTTGACGGAATGAATGAATTTGCATAGAGTTCTGTTTTATGAGCGGGAATGACTCTTTCGTGTGATCGTCTTCGATGATACGGGTTTGTTGTTGAAACTAGAGGTGGTACTAAGTTCGATAGGTATCCGGGGCACTGTTGATTAATAATTTTGTGAAACATTAACAGCTTGTGACGTTTTCGTTTTTCTTTTAGAGTGCAAAATCCAGATTCTTTATATAACTTTTCGTGGCTTGTTCCTCTAACAGCTCCTAAAATAATTCTTATAGCTTCCAAATGCAGGTTTTCGAGCATGTTTGAAAGTGTTCCAGAACAATTATCCCAAACAATGTCGGCGTAGTCAAACTGTGGTAATATAAAAGATTTGTACATAGTATCCAAGGCTTTTCGGCACAGCTTGTACTTAAATGAACGTAAACATGAAATAAGAAGGGTTACGTTTCTAATAATGCTGTTTATATGTTTTTCCCATTTGCAGTTTGTTTTTTGAAAAGTCAGACCTAAATGTTTGTGACATTCCTTGTCTTCGAGAACAATATTTCCAAATGACAGTAGGTAAACTGGAAGGTTGTCTTTCTTAAATGTTAGCAATTCAGTTTTTTCTTCATTAAAACTAACTTTCCATCGTTTCGCCCAGCTGTTAATTTTTTCCAAGTCAGAATTTAAAATTGCTGCTCTTCTGTCGGGGTCTTTCAATGCAAGTGACACACTTGTGTCATCCGCAAAAAGTTTTATAACAGATTCAATATTTTTGGTTATGTCGTTTATATATATGAGAAATAACAAGGGGCCTAACACAGACCCCTGTGGAACTCCAGAAGGTACTGTTTTGTATTCAGACTTTTTACCTTTTATAACAACGGCTTGTTTGCGATTTTGTAAATAGTTTTGAAACCATAATGCCAAATTGCCTCTTATACCAACTGCTTCTATTTTTGTCAATAATCCCTTGTGCCACACTCGATCGAAGGCTTTGGAAATGTCGAAAAAAATGGATTGTGTAGCTATTCCTTGATCGAATGATGTACATAGGTCATGATATATTGATGTGAATTGGTTAACTGTTGAGTCTCCTGGCATAAATCCTGACTGGGATTGAGTAATAATATTATTAACCTTCAAATAATTCAACACACGGCTGTGAACACATCGTTCTAAGACCTTGTCTACACAACTTAACAGCGAAATAGGACGATAATTATTACACAGATTTTCGGGTCCTTTTTTATGTAGTGGTGTTACATGAGCAATCTTCCAAATGTTTGGGAAGATACCTTCATTCAAACAGCGGTTAAACAGGATGGTTAAGGGTTGTGTAATAATGTCAACTGTAGCTATCAGCAATTTGTTATGAATCATATCGGGCCCTGTTGCTTTTGATTTGTCTAAATTTGTTATTACACTATGTACATCAGCGTGCGTAAGTATAATATCAGTAATTTCAGAATCGGTGTACTCTACATTTGGAGTATTTTCGTTTGGATTGTCTAATGTCGATTGTTGAATAAAATAATCATTCAATACGTTGGCCTTGTCTTCGCTGGAAGAATACAAAGTACCATTGAAGAAGATGGGAGGAATGTCGTCGGATATGCCTTTTTTATTCATAAATTGTTTTACCAGTTTCCACCATTCCTTAGTACCGAACTGTTTTGGGTCAGATGCCTTTAAATCAAGTTCATTTAAGTATTCCAGTTTTCTGCCTCTAATCTTAGCGGTTACTAAGTTTCTATAAGTCCGATAAGCTCGCCAGTCTTCGTCTTTATTGCTGCGTTTTGCTTTTTTAAACAACCTGTATCTCTGTTTTATAGCCCAGCGAGTGTCTGCATTTATCCAAGCAGCATCTTTAGAGCGAATTGTGACTGTTTTTACAGGCATGCAATTGCAGGCGGCTTCGAAATATATAGTATTAAAATGTTCAGCACAGTCGTCAATGGATCCATTTTGCATAGCGTCGGCCCAGTCTATACGAGACAGCATGTTACAGAATTTAGTGGAGTCTAATTTGTCATAATTGTATAATGTTCTTTTGAAACTATAATTAGCAGTGGTGTTATTGATCACTGTTGCACATGGCACACAATGGTCACTACATATTTCCGGCAAAACCTCTATACTTTTAATAACTTGGGGCGTCTGGGTTATGATAAGATCAATACATGTACTACTTGTCGGAGTTATTCTAGTGTCAGAATTAGTTAGCTGGTGCAACTGAAACATGTGGAGTATATCAACTAAGTGCTTGCTTGGGAAGTTAAAGTCGGAGTTGAAGTCCCCAAAGGCAATAAATTTTAAACCAGTGTTATTTACATTCCAAAAGCTTTGTCTGATTAAATCCCAATAGTCAACTGTGGCACTCGGTTGTCGGTAGAATGAACCTATAAGCATGGTTTCCTTGTTAATTTTGGTTTCAATCCAAATAGCTTCAAGACCGGGTACATGAAGATGGGGTCTGTGTTTACAGAATACGTGTCGTTTCACCTATATGGCTTCTCCACCACCACTGTGGTTTAACGGTCGGTCTGTGGCTACTCCACCACCATTGTGGTTTAACGGTCGGTCTGTGGCTCCTCCACCACCACTGTGGTTTAACGGTCGGTCTGTGGCTACTCCACCACCACTGTGGTTTGACGGTCGGTCTGTGGCTACTTCACCACCACTGTGGTTTAACGGTCGGTCTAGTCTAATCGGTGGATGGAAATGTAGTAAGTCTGTTTGAGCACTAGTATGATGCGGAACTAGCCACATCTCAGAACATGTAATAATATCATATTTATTGCATTCGGTTTCAATGTCAGGGCCTTTCAGTGCTATAGGACTGCCAATTGCTTTATATGGGAGTGCAATCTTTCTGGCCTACTGTAAGGATTTCCGTGATGGGTTTGTGCTTAGCGCGAGCTTGACGACCTGACTTGACCGAGTACAGATGTGAGGCATGAGAACAGAAACAGAATACAGAATGCTTTATTCACACCATTAATGGAAATGACGGTGTCAACTCGAAAATGAAAAGCACATAAAAGCAATAACAATAACAAACGAGACAACCAAACAAACAAAAATAAATCATCACAATGTGTAAAATACAATATCAATCAATCAATCAATATCCAAAGAAGTGAATGTGTATTGAGTTATGTCGGTTTGTGTTCGTCCTTGGGTGACCCTGTGCGGTTGACAGGACATTGACATCAAATTTTAAACTAATGTCAGCCTTGGCCACCACAATTGACAGTGATTTGATTTTATGGGCAGCTTCACGAGAAGTAAAATCAATAGAAAACACGACACAAACGACTTCATGCTCTCCGTTGGGACATTCGTCTCGTATTGGTTAAATGCTCCGGATTTACGGTTGGCTGACTAGATAGGAGCGAAACTAAAGGTTCTTGACTTGTTTTGTATGGGTCATTTCACCGTAAAAGCGAACGACTGTATCATTTGTAGGTCCACGTTTAATATGGGAGCTACATCAGAAGTTCTTGAATTTCTTTTTTGCATGGGTCATTACACCTTGAAAGCGAGAGACTGCCTCATGTATAGGTCCACGGTTAATATTCGAGCTAAATGAGGTACTTTTTTTTTTTTTTTTTTTTTTTTTTTTTTGCGTGGGTCACTACACTGTGAAGGCGAGAGGCTACATCATTTGTAGGTCCACATTTACTGTAGGAGCTAAATGACAGGTTTTAGACAAGAATTGTTTTATGGATCATTACACTTTGAAAGCGAGAGCCTGCGTTATGCGGTAAGTCTGCATTATTCTACCATCGTCTCTTTTCTCTAGATGGCACGTTCACGAAAGAAAAAAAAAAACAGTCCAGCTGAAAGCCGCCGGTGAAAACGATACCTACTCCTACAGAAATCACGAGAGCGTTTGCGAGAGATGCCGCGTGTGAGTGTTGTTTGCCGCTGATGGTGAATGGCCCCCAGCGACATTGGAGACGTTAATTG
>OY757552.1:17486172-17488672 GCA_963584105.1 Alviniconcha strummeri
GTCTTTTTCTAACTCACAATGATTAGTAATATTTCGGCAGAATTAGCTGGCAGATGGAAAAAATAATTGCAACACACAAATCACGACCAAAGTAACAACAATCTGTACAAAAAAGAAGAAGCTTTTTTTGCCAAATCTATGAAGGCTAGTTCCTTTAACGTTAGAGCACTGACGCTATTGTATATTTCAGTATTATTATCTATGATTGGTGACTGTGTAGTGTTTCTGTCCTTGTATGCAGATGCTAACAGTCATACGGCAAAGACGCTGCAAAGAGTTATTTCAGTAACTGAACTCAGGTAATAATATTCTGATGATCTAGCGACAGACTACGACACAGGGTCTCAAGTCGACGAACCCGGCAAAGACTGGATGCCTCTCCAACACCTCCCGGTGTAATTACAAGCCGGTAAGTAGATTGCATTAACAGCTACGCAAATGTGGACAATTTAGAAGTAATAGCCTAGATCATTATTACAGCAATAATGGGAGAGAGAGAGAGACAGAGACAGACAGACAGACAGACAGACAGAGACAGAGAGAGAGAGAGAAAGAAAAAAATGGAGAAAAAAAGAGAGAAAAAGTCACTGAATTCCTCTGTAATTTGATACAAGGTAATTAAAAAAAAAGTTCAGTGTTGCTTTATGTCCACAAAGACCCTAAGGACTGTTAGGGACGGCCACCTCGACTTTCACACAGCTCCTGAGCTCTGTGATACTACAGATCAAGTTGCATTACGTCCACAGAGACCACAAGGATTATTAGGGACAGGGAGCCCAGGACGGTCACCTCGACTTTCACACATAGCTCCTGTGCTCTCGGTAATTAAAAGCGCTGCCACCAAAGAAAAAAAGGTCAGAGTTCAGGAGCTGTGTGGAAGTCGAGGTGGATGTCCTGGTCTCTGATAGTCCGTACGGTCTCTGTGGACGTAAAGCAACATTCGAAGAAGTAAAAGGGCCGGAAGAAAAAGCAACACACAGCTTCAGATAACTGGCTAGAGAATGAGATCCAAGCACGTGAAAGGTTCCAAAGAAGGCTGTTTATTAGGACAAAACGCAACATGTGAATTTTCGGGGTAATCCCCTTTATCAAGCTACAAAACGACACTTAAACAACAGTTAAACGGTGAAAAACGATAATAATACGAATATATTTTTTAAAAATGAGCTGGAGTGCTGAATTATTTATCCATTTTTGTTTTGGCCAGTGCTTGGAGTAGTAGTCTACCTCTCCGTCTCATTTTTTTCTCTTTTTTTTTTTTTTTTTTTTTTTAACTGTTTAACTGTTGTGTGTCGTTTTGTAGCTTGATAAAGTGGATTACCCCGAAAATTCGCATGTTGTGTTTTGTCCTAATCAACAGCGTTCTGTTGAACCTTTTTATGTGTTTGGATCTTATTGTCTTGTTTCAAGTTGTTGATTTGTTGTTGTTGTTTTTGTGTGTGTGTTGTGTGTGCGTGTGTGGTTTCTTTTTGTTCTTGTTTTGTTTGTTTGTTTGTTAAATAATGGCCATACCAGCCAAGAAATCAAAACCTGATGGGCCCGGGAGGGGTGGCACTAGAGCTGACGCCGATAGACTATTGCCCCAACAGCGATTAGCCAGTTTACGAACATGTGCAAATTTATTACACTGGTCAGAACACACACACACACACACACACACACACACACACACACACACACACACACACACGCACGCACGCACGCACGCACGCACGCACGCACGCACGCACGCACGCACACACACACACACACACACACACACACACACACACACACACACAAAACCAAAACCAAAACAACTCAGTTTCAGAACAGTCAGTCAGTCACTGAGTCCAGCAAACAGCGATGCGGAACCTGCTCCTGAAATCCACTCTGGCGGCCTCAGCCCTGCTGCTGCAGCTGGCCACCCCCACCTCCACCCACGACCTCCGCGGCGACGGCTGCTTCCCGGGAGAGTGGACGGAGGAGATGCGGCTGATGGAGAAGAAGAACGCCGCGGTCGGTTATCACGTGCAGCAGAACGACGAGCCCGTGCAGGGCCTCCACATTGCGCTGGAAGGACCGCTAGGGCTGAGGGCCACGTGGATGAACCCGCTTCGCTCGGGCCACTTCAACCCCGTCTGCCTGTACGGGGCTGGGGGGTCGAACCTCAGTCACGTGGCCACCGGCTATTTTTACACCTACAAGGCGGGTAGGGAAAAGAGTCGGCTTCTTCAGTCTTTGTGATGTGCACGTGTTGCATTGGGTTTTACGCCCAGTCAGCCTGGACGATTATAATAAAACGAATGAACTCAATAATGAATGAATCAATGACTATATGCAGCTTCACAACCAACCGTCTTTTAGCGTGTATTAATTTTTATTTTCAGCTTGTCTGTAGGTTTTTCCGAGTTTGTTTGCGGGGAGGGGGGGGGGGGGGATAATGATTTACTCGTGTTGTGTCCATGGATAACAACTGAGTAGCCGCTTCCCGTAAACCACAGATAAAGAGGTTGGGTTT
>OY757552.1:17493672-17516093 GCA_963584105.1 Alviniconcha strummeri
GACATTGCCCGCCTTTTTTTCTTTTCTTTTTTTTTAAAGCCAGACCTATAATAGTTTATGAAATGTTAGTCCTTTAAGATCACAGCATTGTGTTAGGCAAAGCCCAACTGGGAATACTTATCACTGTGTTGCTTTTTGTTGTTGTGTTTGGATGGGTTGCAGTACTGTAGATAATAAATAATGGGTTTTGATAGCTGAGTCAGCTGTGCAGGTCATATCTGGGCATATATATATCTCTGGATACATAATACTTGAAAGAATTGTAAAAAATACCCAGACTGATTCTGGCACCTTCATGAGACCTTTTCAGAAAAGTCAGGGAAACACTGATCATTGTCTCAGTCCCTGAGGAAGATGGTGGCCAGCAGGCAATGCAGGCATGAAGATTAATTTGTGAATTTGTTTAGGAAAATAGCCTGCTGCAGCACCTCATACAGTGCTAGCATATATTGTATATATATAGATGTACTCCTATAACTCAGTCACCAACAGTTTGTGAGGGTAGGATTTTACTGTAAATGCAAAGGAAGGTGTGACCACCTCTCGTGAACACTTCCTGTAGCGTCACAACATTCAACTCGGCAATGAAAATGGAAACAGTCACTGACACACACATACATGCATGCATGCACACATACATGCATGCATGCACACACACATGGCGACATGCACTCACACACACATGCGCTCACACACACACACACACACACACACACACACACACACACACACACACACACACACACACACGCACACACACACACCTGTAGAATAGCAGGAAGATGTAGTATTTGCACTATATACAACAGTAAAGAGTTTGCAACAGTGTTCTGATTTCTCTCTCTCTTTTGCTTTTTTTTTCAGTGACAGAAGAAATACTGTCTGCGTAAGTACAAATGCTGTCTAGTGTTTTCTTCTTACTGCTAGCAGTAGGAAAAGGGTAAGTGCAACTTTAAATGGGCACAACCATTACTGATTGTACCAGAGACTTTCATGATTACTCTTAAATGCCTACACACAGACCCACATGCACATAAATGCACACACACATGCACATAAGCATGCACACACACAACACACACACACACACATGCACATAAGCATGCACACACACACATACACACACACACATATAAGCATGCACACACACTCTCTCTCTCTCTCTCTCAGGCACATATACCATGCTTCTGACCAGTATTGTAATGCATAGTGCTAAGTCCCAGTGTGTTTGAGCCCAGTCACATGCATGTGTGTGACACAGAGTCAGACATTTTATCCATCAGGCCCGAGCTTAGTGTACCCCTACTAGATACACATATTTGTGCATAATGCTTAGCACTAACTGAATGTTCTCCTGTACAGTAAATACCCATAGGCACTCATATCTTTCCACTGAGGTGGCCTTTGGATGGGAGAACTGATTGAACTGTTTTATTTACCTGGTGGATGATTGCAGGTGTTACTTTAAATGTGGCATAGGGCTCTTTTCAGATTATTTGTGAATTTGATGTACTTGCAAGTAGTTCTATGCCAGTCAATTGAAATGTTAATCTTGATTTACATGTGTGTGCACATTTGCATGTGTGTGTGTGAATATGATGTACTTGCAAGTAGTTCTATGCCAGTCAATTGAAATGTTAATCTTGATTTACATGTGTGTGCACATTTGCATGTGTGTGTGTGTACATGCATGTGTGTGTGTGTGTTTGCGCACATGAGTGCATGTGTGTATGCGTGCAGTCTTCACTTTGTGTACCATGCTTCCCTGGTGTCTGCACTGGAACTTGTTGACAAAGCAGCAGTGACTCATGTTTTCTCCCCTTCTGGACGCAGCGTTTATCAGGTATTGGACATTGAGCTTGTCACTGTCAACCTGCAAAAGTCTAGTTCGTGGTTTGGAGAGTTTAACTCACACACATCATTGTGTATGCGTGATGTGTGTGGATGTGTTTGTATACATGCATAGATCTGTGTATGTGTGTGTATATATATATATGTGTGTGTGTGTGTGTGTGTGTGTGTGTGTATGCAATATATATATGTGTGTGTGTGTGTGTGTGTGTGTGTATGCAATATATATATGTGTGTGTGTGTCTGTATGACTGTGAGCTTGATATAATCTGTACATGTATGTGTCCATTTGTGTGTGTATGACTGATGTGCCGATTAGTGTTACATGACTGGCCATAGTTGTGTAATGGACACCACTATGGCCAGTTGTGTAAGAATAATCTTTGTATATTGGATATTTATTGTTCTGAGCACACTGCTACCAATGAATTTCTCACAGGGGGTCAGTAAAGTTGTGCTGTGTTGTGTGTGATTGTTGACATGGCTTGTGTTTCAGGTAATAGGCACCTCTTACCTCTGCTGTATCATAAAGTTGTGCTGTGTTGTGTGTGATTGTTGATGTGGCTTGTGTTTCAGGTAATAGGCACCCCTTACCTCTGCTGTATCATAAAGTTGTGCTGTGTTGTGTGTGATTGTTGATGTGGCTTGTATTTCAAGTGATAAGCACCCCTTACCTCTGCTGTATCATAAAGTTGTGCTGTGTTGTGTGTGATTGTTGATGTGGCTTGTGTTAAAGGTGATAAATGTACATTATTATTAGTATTATTAAGGCTCCTGTTTCAGGTGATAGGCAGCTTGGGCACCCCTTACCTTTGCTTTATCATAAAGTTGTGCTGTGTTGTGTGATTGTTGACATGGTTTGTATTTCAAGTGATAAGCACCCCTTACCTTTGCTTTATCATAAAGTTGTGCTGTGTTGTGTGTGGTTGTTGACATGGCTTGTGTTTCAGGTGATAAGTGTACATTATTATTATTATTCTTAAGGCTCCTGTTTCAGGTGATAGGCAGCTTGGGCACCCTTTACATCTGCTTTATCATAAAGTTGTACTGTGTTGTGTGATTGTTGACAAGGCTCAGGGCGTTGATGAGTGCACGGGGAAATGTACATTACGATTATTATTATTACTAAGGCTTGTGTTTCAGGTGATAGGCAGCTCAGGCACCCCCTACATCTGCTTTAACAGCAGTCATTACTGCTCCTGTCCAGCCTTCACTTTCACAGGTCAGTCTGGATAGATGAGCTCCTGCATGGACTGTTAAGAATATTTAGCAATTAGCAATTTTTGTGTTTAATGGAAGTTTTCAGCATAATTATGTAAGATGAGAGAGTATGTGTGTATGTTTTTGTGAGTGTGCATGCATGCACATGTGTGTAATACATTCAAGCTTTTGCCTGTCAGTGTGAGAGGGTGAGAGTGTAGGTGTGTGTATGTGTATGATTTTTAGACTGTTTTACTGTTCAATTTAACTTATTTGCTAATCATTGGTATGGGCCCTGAAAAGGTGATGCAGTAAAACATGCTGGCACTGAGCAGGTTAATATCATGCTGGAGTAAGATAAAAACAATGTTTTATTGTCAAGTTCAGGTGCCTGTAGTTTATGGAGCTTGCTTGCAGTGTTTTCATCCAGTGTCTTTATTCGGTTTCAGTTCTTCACAAGGAGGATCACATGATGGTGAGCCATTTATGTGGGCCTTCAGCCTTCACACTCAAAATGCAGCAGCCTTAATCAGCAAATGGCAGCGTCCCTGTGCGTCAAACATCACAGGAAGCTGTAACAGCCTTAATCAGCAAATGGCAGTGTCCCCTGTGCGTCAAACATCACAGGAAGCTGTAACACACAAAATCGTCAACCTACTGTTTCGCCCCAACCCCTCAAAACAACAACAACACAACAATGAACATGGGAACATGCAAAAGAGCTTTTCAGTTTAAAATCTGAAACAGAATGAGGCCCAGAGCACTTGTGCAGAATCAGCGCGCAAGGGGTTAATTAGCGCTTGAAAGATGTCACACACGTACGGCAAAGACCAGAGTCGCCTACGGTGACTCACACCTGACATGCATGTAAATACAAGATACATTAAAAACTCCAGAGTTTCTGTATACAGGATGTACCTTTGGTGGCATTTGTGTGCCTTGCATTTACATGCATGCCAGGTGAGTTATTGTAGGCGACTCGGGTCTTTGTTGTTGTATGTGTGTGACGTCTTTCAAGCCCTAATTAACTCCCTTGTGTGTTTATTCTGACCTTTTCAGTTTGTTATTATTTTACCACAGAAAGGTGTGATTCAGTGAGTGATTCAGACATGAGTGCCTGGGGGATGTTTCGGTGGAACATAGGAAGCAGGAAAGT
Source organism: Alviniconcha strummeri (assembly GCA_963584105.1). Taxonomy (NCBI): domain Eukaryota; kingdom Metazoa; phylum Mollusca; class Gastropoda; family Provannidae; genus Alviniconcha; species Alviniconcha strummeri. The sequence continues at coordinate 17,497,880 of OY757552.1, forward strand.
TTTGTGTCCTGGAAACTGCAGTTAAAAGGGAGAGTTGTTCCCAGGTTTCTAACACAGGGACTTTGGCCATACCAGCAGAACGTGGCATCGGGGAATCAAAATGCTTACAAACCCCTGTCTCCACAGAACATGTGAAAAATAGCCTCAGAATACATTCTGTTGTCTTGTATCTGTCACACTGAACACATTTCTGTGCTTTTCAGTGCAAGCACCACCTTGCAGTGAAGATCTCCAACATCACAGGCAAGACCAAGATTCTCAATGTCTCTGATCAACAGCTAGCTGACATGCTGTCAGCCATTGAGTGATGTTTTGCTGACTTCATGCCATTCACTGCCACGTCACTGAGGGGTCTCCACCATCCAGTGACAGTTTGCCGACTACCTGTTGCTGTCCACTGGTAGTGGGCTGACAGATCTCCACAATCCAGTGACAGTTTGCCGACTACCTGTTGCTGTCCACCAGTAGCGGGCTGACAGATCTCTACCATCCAGAGACAGTTTGCTGACTACCTGCTGTTGTCCACCGGTAGTGGGCTAACAGATCTCTACCATCCAGTGACAAATTGCCAACTACCTGCTGCTGTCCACCAGTAGTGGGCTGACAGATCTCTACCATCCAGTGACAGTTTGCTGACTACCTGCTACTACCCAGTGATAGCTAGCTGACATGGCTCTACCATCCAGTGAGTTTGCTGACATGGCTCTACCATCCAGTGACAGTTTGCTGACACGGCTCTACCATCCAGTGACGTTTGCTGACACGGCTCTACCATCCAGTGACGTTTGCTGACATGGCTCTACCATCCTGTGACGTTTGCTGACATGGCTCTACCATCCAGTGACAGTTTGCTGACAGGGCTCTAAAATCCAGTGACAGTTTGCTGACTTTCAGCTATTCATTGATAGCTAGCTGATGGGGCTCTAAACTCCAGTGACAGTTTGCTGACTTCCTGCTATCCATTGATAGCTAGCTGACAGATCTGCCTTCCAATGAGTTTTGCTGACTTCCTGCTATCCACAGGTAGCTAGCTGATGGGGCTCTAAACTCCAGTGACAGTTTGCTGATTTCCTGCTATCCATTGATAGCTAGCTGACAGATCTGCCATCCAGCAAGAATTTGCTGACTACCTGCTGCTATCCACTGATAGCTAGCTAATATGGCTGCACCATCCAGCGACAGTTTGCTGGCTACCTGCCACTATCCACCAATAGTAGCGTGACCAGTGTTTACCATCCAGTGACAGTTTGCTGACTACCTGCTACTGTCCACTGATAGCTAGCTAATGTGGCTCTACCATCCAGTGACAGTTTGCTGACTACCTGCTACTGTCCACTGATAGCTAGCCAACGTGGCTCTACCATCCAGTGACAGTTTGCTGACTACCTGCTACTGTCCATTGACAGTTTGCTGATGGGGCTCTAAAATCCAGTGACAGTGCAGTTTGCTGACTACCTGCTACTGTCCACTGACAGTTTGCTGACATATCTGTACCATCCAGTGACAGTTTGCCGACTACCTGCTACTGTCCACTAACAGTTTGCTGACAGGGCTCTAAAATCCAGTGTGACAATGCAATTTACCGACTACCTGCTACTATCCACTGATATTATAGTAGGGTGACAATTTTTTTCCATCCAGTGAGTTTGCTGACTACCTGCTATGCACTGATAGCTAGCTAACATGTTTCTTCTATCCAGCAAGAGTTTGCTGACTTCCTGCTTTCCACTGATAGTGGACTGATGAGTCTTGACTATTCAGTGACAGTTTGCTGACTTCCTGCTATCAGGAATTGTGCAGACATGATACTAGTTTGATGGGTCTTTGTGAAGAAATAAAAGCAGACAAATTGTGCAGACATGGTACAGTTTGGTTTTTGTGAAGAAATAAAAGCTGAAATTATGCAGACATGTTACTGATTTGATGGTATTTGTGAAGAAACAAAAGCTGAAATTGCGCAGACATAATACTAATTTGATATTCGTGAAGAAATAAAGTTGGTGCTGATCTTTGAAAAAGAATTAAGAGCTGGAATTATGCAGACGTTACTAATTTGATGGTAAAAGAAATAAAAGCTGGAATTTGTTACAGTTGATGATTCTTTGCATTATTAGTGTTACTCTTTTCACTGACATCTATACATTTGACAGTTTGTCCTCCCATCCACTGTCATCAACTGCTGGAAATGGAATACATCTTTTACTTTCACCTGAAAAAGTATTTTATTTTTCATTTGCTTGCATTCACTCAGTTTAAAAACATCAATCTTTTAGACTACTAAAAAGTCAGTGATGAGTTAGTAATTGAATTTTAATGTCCTGTTAGCTTCACTCGCCCTGACATAACCATAACGGTTGACTGGGCATAAAACACCAAGTTAATCAACAGCACATGGTCACCACCACACACACTAAGTGACAACCACATACAACTCCATGCAAATTTTTAAACAGTCTTTATTAAAATTGTTCAAATGTATTCCAAAAGACAAAACCACAGTGAGTAATTCAATGACTGTTCTGTACATAGTAACACAACATATGGGCCGCTTCAGCAGAAACATTTAATAGTTTTCAAAGCCGTTCTCCAACCTTTTAATTAACACGTACATGAGAATATGGTGGCATGAGAAAAGTCTTAAGTCCCCTACACTTCCTGTGTAATTCACAATGGCAGTACTAGGAGTCTGCAGGCTTTCACATGCCACAGTCTGATTCAGACTATTGTTGATTGGAACTGGAGTCCGATGCTCGCTTTCATACACCTCGCTTGAAGCATGTATACACTTTTGAAGTCTATAACACAACTGATGCCAAAAAGGAGAAAAAAGATGCTGCATAAAGTAGATGTCTGAATTAATTTTGTTGGTGTATTTAATTGCTTCTTTTCGGTGTACATAATTATCACGGACAGAGGATGTAAACCAATGGCTGCCCAAGACGTTGCATAGACAGAGAATAAGGGGAGGAGGGAAGCAGGTTGAAAATGTCTAACATCAAACTGTATTCACAATTTGTATTACTAAAAACAGTATTTTCAACAACCAACATCAAAGGAGTCTGACCGAAGTTTGTCAGCTGGTATTGTACACAACGCATCACACGGCCAAGGACAAATTCTGTTCTGATTCAAAACTAACGCAACACAGAGAATGGTAGAACAGTGTGGCAAACAACAGCGTGGGCAGCATGTTACCCAATAACACACCAGCAGTACACTCAACCCCTTTCTTCATCACATTTTAACCACCTCCCTACATCACCAACCATACCCCCATTCCACATACATAATGATAAAATGTGCTTTGATTTATAAACAACTTCCATCCTGAAACTTCATTTTTTGGGACATAGCACTACCACTTTTTCAGAACTGATTAAAAGCACTACGTTTTTCGGAACTGAGTAAAAAATAATATTTAAAAAAAATGTCGTATAGGAAATTACCTGTGAAAGACAGCAGTAAGACCTGTATTTCAAAACAAAAAACAACAACTAGGAAGTTAATTAGCACACAAAAGATGTCATGCAAACACAACAAAGACCTGAGTCACCTACAGCAACCCTCCTGGCATGCAAGTAAATACAAGGTACAAGAGATACATCTGGTGGAGTTTATGTACCCTGTGTTTAGTTGCATGCAAGGTGAGAGTTACCATAGCCAACTGAGGTCTTTGCTGTTGGTTTGTGTGACATCTCTTGAGTGCTAAATTAACTCCCTTGTTTGTTGACTGCACAAACACCCGGGGCCTTGTTCTTTTTCCGATTGTTTCTGTATTTCTGTTTAACTTTATTGCTTGGAGAGGGGACATTAGTTTGTTTCTGCCCCACACTTTCTAGTGCTGTAGCCTGCAGTGAGGTGTATTCAACACAGCTGCATACTGCAAACTAGAACAGTGGGAGTGGTCTCTGTCCTGTCCCAGGAACAAATTGTGTGCCCAAATTATTTTGTTTTGTTTTAAACGGGCAGTGGCATATGCACAAGACAAAATGCCTAAAGATTAGATCTGTTATAAAGGAAAAAGGATTTGATACCTTTACTGGAAGCTTTTCTTATATTTTTGTTTCATGTGCATCTAGATGTGTGTGTGTGTGTTTGTGAATCAAGTATCTTAAAGCTTCATAAAACTGTTTACTCCAGTAAATAAAAATTATATGAGTTTACTGTTCTGTACCTTGATGCAAACTACATGGTATGCGTCTTTTGCATCACAAGAATCAAAGCTGACCATTCTAAAAATGGCTGACATGCTAGGGGAAGGTGTCAGGGACTTTTTTCCCCATTCTAGTTTTGAGGCGTTATGTTTTGTTCAGACTCTGGCACAAGGTTTATATGATAAAGAGTATCTTTCCATTCCAATTACAAACAGTATTCACAATTCTGAGGTGCGGCAGGGGAGAGAAAAAGCACTTCTGAGTAAATGTTTAGAAACCAGTAAACACAAGCCTGCTAAGTCACATTTGAATAAATAATGCAATGACTTTGTACACTTTTATACAAAATATATCTATAGGTAACAAAACTATGACTAATGCTCCACAAATGAAAAAGGAAATCCCACCAAAAGAACATACTTCAATTTTATTTTGGTGTGTTTAATTTAGAGTAACAGCCAAAGTATAAACTGTACACAGAGTTGCACTGTGGATCAAGGAGACTGAGTACCAATTTGGGTTGTACAACTGTTGTCCTGAGGTTGTAAATATGTACCAAGGTTTTACCCATGCCTGATTGTAGGTTTACAAACAAAACTAAAGTGATCCCACGCATGTTTTTTCAGTCCTCAATCAGAAATAATTGTCCTAATTATGCAATGAGATATAATGGGTGAATAAACCAAGCAATCTGTAACATGTACTGGAAAAATGTACAGCAGATGTGAATGTACTTGCAATGTAGCTGAAAGGTCACCTGACTGTAGGTTTACAAACAACATGATCCCATGTATGCTTTTACACAGTTCTTAATCAGAAATAATTGTACTAATTATGCACTGAGACATAATGGGTGAACAAATCAAGCAATCTATTTTGGACATATACTGGAAAAGTTTACAACAGTCATGAATGTATTTGCTAGTACTGTAGTAGCTGAAAGGTTGCTTGTGTTAACAGTTTTCTGCTTGTTTTTTTTTTTACAACAGTGAGAAATCAAATGAGTCCAACAACTGTCAATTAAAGGTAATGCTTTGCTAAATTCAATTCAGTGAAAGTTCATTTGCAGATGAAGCACAAGTCTTCTCAAAAATTAAAATGCGAGACAATTTGTTTTTATTTAAATCAGGTGTTTGTTGTAAGAAAACATTAATTTTCTCCATTTTATAATGTTAAATCATCCCTTTTCAAGACCAAACTCAATGAAGTCTTGAACAAACATGAAAACTAGAAAACTCAAATGTTTGATGGGGGAAAAAAAAGGAAAAAAAAAAGGAAGAAAGCAAGGTTTGATCATTTTCAAGCCCATTCAAACTCTGAATTTTGTGCTTTTCTCTAATGTCCAACTTACTTACTTTAAAAAAATTAAAAATAACAATTAATATACATATAATTTAATATAATAACCAACAGGTACTGGAAACTTTACTGTGGGCTAATGCTAACTGACCAAGAGAAAAAACATTGCAGACCCCCCTCAAGAAAAAAACAAACAAAACACACCCAGCAAAACAACTGCAATGAAAACACCTGTTGACATCACAACTGAATGCAAACAAACACATCACAATTAAATTTTCAGTGCATTTTCCAATGAGTGATGATGGTCATGTTATTTCCTGTTATAGTTTGGACGGATTCATGGCATTCTGCTCAGCATGTGTCTGTGCAAGGGCTGTATGACTGCAAAGCCTCTCTCCCCCACATATGGACACATTTTCAGCGTCCATCCGGAGTAAAAACAACTACAGGTATTATTCTGAATTTCTTGACGGAACCAGCAACTTCTTTCATTTATAAACTTGAAGCCCTAAACATGACCCCCACCCATTTACTCAACCAAAATGAAGGGACCATGGATCTAGGTGTGATAACTGACAAGAACTGTTTCCTGCCTTCTATAACGAGGCAAATAAACACAAAATGATAACCAGGTTTTATTTTTACAACCAGTTGTAAAAATACTGACCTTGTTTTGCCATCATCAGTGTTTCACAGATTTTGTATTCCAAAATAAAAAATCTCCCATTAACTCCTAACAGAATAATGGACTGCTTATTTTAAGCTGAAAATTCCCCGTAACACTAAGAACCATATTTGTTTTCCTTTAAACAACACACACAAACAAAGGATTCCCACTGTCAGTAAAGCATCTCAGCTGCTGTAATAATATGCAATGAGAATTAAAAACAAGTAAAAATGACAAAACACACACAAAACACACCAGTCCTTGGTCAGATAAAATACAAGTGATCTACCATTTTAATTAAAAACAGAGTAGGTCAAATACAAGTAGACTGCTCTTTTCATTAGTAAAATGAATTAGAATAAAATGTTCGTAGATAAAATAGTCACCTTTTTTCCCCTCCAGTAACAAAGTAGGTCATATAAATGTCTTCTCCTTTTATTGTGACCTCACGTGGTTGATCCTTTCGATGGGACATTAAAATCCAAGAACTCTCTTTTCATAAGTAACAAAGTAGACTGAATGAATGTCACCTTCTTTTCATTAGTAACAAAGTTGATCCAATAAAGGTTGCCCACTCATTTCACAAGTAACAAAGTCAGTCCAGTAAAAGGTGTCTTTTTTTCCCATTGTGACCATGTGCAGTTGATGGGACATTAAAATCCAAGAGCTAACTGTTTTCATTCATGACAAAGTCAGCCCAATAAAACTTGCACTCTCTTTTCACCAGTAACAAAGCTGGTCCAACAAAAGGTGTTTTCTCTTTTCATTGCAACCATGTGCGGTTGACAGAACATTAAAATCCAAGAACTAAGTCTTTTTATTAGTAACAAAGTTTCTGTAGCATTCGCCTCACAAAAAATGGTGACTGGGACATTAAAAATGCTGCTGGACACAAAGATCAAACAACAGGAAGGATCAGTTTAACAAAACGTTACAATTCACACAGAGAATTCTCTTCAGTTACTGAGACTGAGGCCATATACACTTCAACAGTTTTAGACAGTGTATTCTACATTGACCCATATGGAAAAACAACAACAAAAACACAATAGCAGTCTGTTTGGCTGCAATATTTTGTTACAATAGGCTGACTCTGAGTGAGTTATACAGGCTGACTCTGAGTTATCCATTGTTTTCCCCAAGTACTCATGAACCCCTGATGAGATCACCTCTTCTCCTTCTGAAACAGTCCCTTTTGTAATGACCATGTAAATGAACTCCTCACAAGGAAGCATGCCCTCCTTTTAACACCACAAGAGCTCGACTTTGTATTAATAATAATAATGGGAGATTTCTGATCTTAAATGAACTAGCCTTTTCAAAACACCATTTGCCCAACAGGTGAAGTTAGTCAGTTGGTGCTTTGAGCAGTGTCAACCACAAAAGGTTATATCAGGGCTAGTCCAACAGGCAAGGAGATCAAAATGAAAATCTGAGATTTTGTTTAAAATGTCCTCTTTGCTTAACACTGAAGCTGACAGCTGAGCTTTGTGAGTGACACATAGCAGGCCTGTAGCAGGTCATGGCTTCTATGAAGTCTGTTTCACAGTCACAGGAAAAACAGGACCAAGAACGCTGCGGCCAGCCATTGGGCCAGCAGTGATACTTGACAGCGTTTAGTACAGCCAGCCCCACAAAGCATCATTCACACAAAGCATGGTCTGTAGCATAAATCCAAAAGTAAAGCAAAGGGCCACTTGAAAACAAAATCCCTGATTCTTAAGGTTCTGTGTAGATTTTGATCCCTTCCAGTTCTGCCCCATATCCCTTATGTGGGATGTTGAGATGTTAGTCAAACATTTCTAAGTCCCTCTGGTAAATATGCAGAACTGATCCACATCTAGGCTTCATAAGCCCCTCTGGTAAATATGCAGCACTGATCTACATCTAGGCTTCATAAGCCCCTCTGGTAAATATACAGAACTGATCTACATCTAGGCTTCATTTTGTTCCAGACTGTGTAAGTTTAGCAGGCTAAAAAGCACTCTTGAGTAATAGTCTAACAGCAAGGTATCAATTACTCTGTGCATCAGATATTGCCTACAAGCTGAAGGCTTGATACTTCCAACAGCAATTTAAATACAACATGAACGCATCCACTGTCCACAGTTTCACTCTGAACAGCATGGTACTGAGATTATGATGTTCATCCATATCATGATTACAATTGCTCATTATTAACATTATATTCGAGTAAGAAGCAAGAAGACCTGAGAAATATCAGTGATGTCATTCTCCTTCCACTCCAACGGAAGGCTCACCCAAAGAGGGGTGAGATTTTGCACATGCAACTGTATTCCTGCATATACATCAAAAGAAAAATGTGTATGCAGAATTCCCTGCCTTTCGGGCAGCTGCTCTCTGACATTGGGGGCTACAGGAATGAGGATGGGAGGGCCAGTTGATAGGCGGGCACTATGACTGAACAGTGTACTTGCACACGCATAGGGTCACCAGTCTGTGTAGAGACCAATAATTTAGGAATAGGGATGCAGATTATCTACAGTTCAGATAAATAGGACGTACACACATACATACAAACTGTACAGCTGATGCAAATCAGGGCATTTCTTTGACAGGATTGTATTTGCTGACCATGGCGTGAGTGACATCATTGGAAAGATGATGTTGTTCCACACCAAAATTATACGTACAAAGTGCACATGCAAAGTATGAAAGGGTAAAAAAGAGTTCTGCTGCCTGAATAATGTATATATTGCTCATTCAATTTAAAAAAAAAAAAAAAAATTAACAAAATTAGCTCTCATTCACACTGTCGTTTATTTGCAGTCAGTTGTCAAATGTCTCATTTGGTTCCACCAATGTTCATAGGCTAAAGGTGTGACCATGTCTGGAAGTTTGAGCCTCTAAAATGTTGACATTGCAAAGTCTTATAGTTTGGCCAAAAATGGTGCCAGTACTTAGTAATTATATACACAACTGTTTTTAACATATACAAATTTTCATCTTCACATTACATGATTAAAGTAATTGAAATCCCAAGCTTCAACAACATAAATGATATCATTAAAAAAAATGTTCTTACAAACCAAAAGGTAAATAAAAAAACTAAAAAAATAAATTAAAAAAAATTCAGAATGCTTTTTTGTGTGTGTGTAAAAAGAGATAAATTGTCTACTAAAAATCAAAACATTCTTCTATTCACCTTCCTCTTGTATCTTATTAATCACTGACATTCTGAGCTATCAGCAGAACAGCTCTGTGAATTTTCTTTGGCATGGCTGTTCGCACAATGTGCCCACGTGTAACTGTCCAGATTGATGGGGCATAAAAAAACACTTCCTTCACAAGGACAGGGCTCTATCCATGCTGGAAATAGTTAACACCCAGTCAATGGAAAGGGTGGGCGTTGCTTTCAAATCAGTGGCTAGAACACTTCTAGGTCAGACAATGACACAGCACTGCACAGCATTACCACTAAACCTTGTAACAAGGATTTCACGGTACAGCTTCAGCATTCCACCTGACCACTCCCACACACAGCATCAGAACTTCCCCAGGCATTAAAAGGAAACTACTTTCTGTTAAATAAAGCTATTGTAGAGCAATCGTTTGATATTATCAACTACTTGCAGATGTCACCCGCACAGGTGGCTGTGGCTGCATGATGCTGAAATGGGTAGTAAAATAAAACCAGAATATTCACAGTAAACTACCAGAATTGCTACATTTATAAGCACTGCTGTAGTTCTGTGTGCAACATGGGAAGCACCCGGCACAGCAGTGGCAAAGACTACAGAACCCAAAGGAATAACATTCTGACCTCTGGCAGCATTTCTGTCTTAAATGTGTGTGTGAATGAGATTGGGGTATTGGCATGACAAGACCAGGAGCTAAAAATCTTATACACTAAAAAAAAGTTCACCAGCCACAAAAAAACTGTCGTAATCCCCCCCCCCCACCCCAAAAAAACCCTTCAACCATTCAATAGCTTAAACTGCCAGGCATGGTCACATGCAATCCAATTTGAATGTCTACATAGAGTATCGTAGTCCGTCACTGCGTTTCAACCGCTTTGTCGAGGGTGTGTCTGGTGCCAGGTGTTTTTCATCACGCTTTCGCTTTGATCCTGGGAGCTGCTTAAGAAAAGGTCTGTTCTCTGGGCAGAAAGCCTTGCAAGCGGCTCTCCGCGCACGGCGTAGGGTGGTTCGAGTTCTGTGCAAAAGTCCAAAGTCTCGCCGCCGTTTGGCTTTCTTTATCGAGCTCCCACTGGCACTGTGGATTAAGCTGCCCACCTTCAGAGCTCTGCTGCCATCTGCTATGTCATCTTTGTCGGGGGGTGAGGCTTTAGCGTCAGTCGAAGGCTTGTCCGTTTTGCTGCTGCTGCGCTGACTGGTGGCGACGCGGAGAATGCGGGTGGAGTGGAACGTCTTGTCCAGGGACTGCGTAGTGTGCAGCGTATGGTTCAGGGAGCGTGTGGAGTGAAAGTTCCTGCCCAAGGCGTGGGTGGTGGGAGGCAAAGTCTGGTTCACATCGACCGAGGAGGAAAGAAGCGACGAGTGATGCTGCCGTGTGGAATTTTGTAACACCCCATGATTGCTTCGCTTTGGTCGCCTCTGCTCACTTCCCCCTGACCCCTTGACCCCCTGGCCAGCCAGGTGAGACTGACCTAGCACAGAAGAGTGCGGAGCGTTTGACTTAGGCAACGGATCGGTGGATGCCTTGACTGCGTCCAGGTTCATCAGTTTGAGGAGTGAATCAGACATGGACATGGACATGGGTGAGGTCAGTTTATGAATGGAGCCCTCACCACCAGCTCCGGAGTTGGGGCCAGGAAGCAAGGCGTCTTCGGAGGTAGGGGACAGAGTTGTGTTGTAGGGGGGACTGATGGCCAGAGCCGAGGATGCCTGAACACTGTCATCCATGTCATTGGGCTTTGAGGTCAAGGTCGGGTGGGACAATCTCCTGGGCAACAAAGGGTAGCGCACGGCGGGGTCAGCCTGGTGCAGAGCTCTGTGCGATTGCCCCACTTTGGAAGCCGATGCTGCTTTGCTCAGGGACCGGTTGGACGCCGTTGGGGAGTGTGAAGAGGAGCGGAGAGAATGGCTGTGTGTCTGATTGGTGGAAGAGGTGATGTCGCGGCCGGTGAAGGCATTCCCGCCGGCGGAGCTGCCCTCACCACAGTGGCCAGAGTTGGAGGAAGCCTCGTCCTCCGCACTTTTCTGGGCTTTGTTCTCCGAGTCCGCACTGCTCTCTTTATTCTCCATGTTCGCTTTGCCCTCCGTGGCCTCACCCCCTCCTCCACGGTTCTCTCTGCCGCCCAGGTTGTTCTGGTTGTGGTTGGCCTTAGACGTGGCAGTGGAAGTGGAAGGTACGGATGGGGCATGAGAAGCACCTGGGGCGGATGCACTGGACACTCTAGCAGCTGCTGCCGCTGCCTTGGCCTCCTGAAGCTTCTGGAAATGTTCATCACGCCGCTTGCGAAGGATGGTCAACTTGGATGGGCCCAGGGGATCGATGAGGACAACCACGCAGGAGATGTTGTCCGCTTTCATCATCTTGGCCCGCCACTTGTTGAGCGCCCGTGTCACCAGCTTCTCGGCCGGGTTGATCCAGTAGCTGACAGATACCATCTGCACAGATGCATATTGTGTGTCAGCAAATCTGGCAATGCTTTCCAGCAACATTATAAAAACTGGACAGCGGACCAAGTAATAGTTTGAAACTTGTGGTTTAGAACAAGTGATACCAGCCAGTAAATGGCTAGATAATTACAAGCAGAAGCAAGTTCAGACTCTTTGGAGGGCACACAAAAGTCATCGTTTTTCTGCACAGGTCTATGAAAAATAACAACAAAACAATAATAAAAGAGGAATTAGGAGAGAGTTCTTTATAAACCATTTATATAGGTCAACATGATTACATTACTTAGATTTATAATGTTATTGCTCAGTTTAGCAGATGAGTCTATGTCGAACACTTCAACTGACAATTACACGTATGGCTAGGTCTCCACTTAGGTATGCATTTCTTACAAATGTAAGTTCTTGTACTATTACCACCCCCACCCCCCCAAGTCTACAACTTAAGCATGAAGCAATCATTTGATGTTCAATGCATAGCCACAGATCTGACCAAAGACACTGTAAAACAAGACCCAAACACAACTGGTTAATTTAAAATACAAAATAATAATAATGGGACAATGCAAAACATGTGCTTGTTTATATTATCACAATATCAGAGTAATCCATTTTTAAATCAGCTAAACAACAGTTAAACAATGTTAAATGAAAACAGCATACCTATCTGGTTATGGTTGGGTGTGTGGTTCCTGGAGTGTCTTTAAAACTTAGTTTTCCTCATGTGGACAATGGAGTTGTGCTATACTGCATTGCATACTAGCCTTTTTTCCCCATCAAGAAACCATAAGAACTGAGGTGATTTTTTTATATCTAACCAAACCATAAGAACCGAGGTGATTTTGTTCACCTAACCAAACCGTAAGAACTGAGGTGATGTTTTCACCTATGATGTCTCGTAATCATCTAATGTATAATTAATGTAATGTTTTAAGTTCAGCTGAGCTTTTAATTGCTGCCAAATGAATTTCCCCATATGGACTATTGCACTGTATTATATTGTATGGTGTCACTCACCGGATCATGGATGACTCGATCCTCAAAATGCATCTCTAGATCTGTGACCACGGAGACAGCCTCAGCTGGGGACAGCATGTTCCACAACCCATCGGAGCCGAGGATGAGGCACCGATGACGCCCAGGTTCTATGGTCATCACACTGACATCGGGGTCCGGAGACACCACAAACTGTCCCTTGTAGTAGTCATAGCTCCACAGGTCCCCTACGACACATCAAACATGCAGTGTCATTATCTACCATCAAAACATCACCCACTGTCCCTTGTAACTCTACATGTCCCTATTACTAATTACTATCAAAATATCATCAACTGTCCCTTGTACAGTTGTAGCTCTACAGATCCCTCTAGAATGTCCATGTCATCAGCTACGAATTACTATCGAAACATCACACACTGTCCCTTGTACAGTTGTAGATATACAGGTCCCTACAACATGTCATTTAGTGTCATCATCTTCCAATTACAATCAAATCACTGACTGTCCCTTGTAGCTCTACAGGTTCCAACAACATATCCATCATTTAGTGTCATCATCCACCATAAAAACATCACCCACTGTCCCTTGTCACTCTACAGGTCCCTACAACATGTCCGTCATTCAGTGTCACTGTCTATCATCAAAACATCACCCATTGTCCACTGTAGCTCTCCAGGTCCCTACAACATGTCCATCACTCAGTGTCACTGTCTATCATCTAAACATCACCCTTTGTCCACTGTAGCTCTCCAGGTCCCTACAACATGTCCATCATTTAGTGCCATCATCTACTATCAAAACATCACTAACTGTCCCTGGTAACTCTACAGGTCCCAACATGTTCATCATTTTGATTCATATACCAAAAGTACCATCAACTGATTACAATGTCATGGTGATCACCAACTCTCTCTTGTCTATTGTAGCCCTACAGGTCCCCTCAACAGGTCCATAAGGCAGCAACAGCATCTATCAAGTATCATCAAAACATTACCAACTGTCCCATGTACTGATGTTCTGCAGTAGTACTAGTACTACTAGTTGTAGCTCTACAGGTCCCCTCAACAGGTCCATAAGGCCGCAGCAGCATCTATCAAGTATCATCAAAACATTACCAACAGTCCCATGTACTGATGTTCTGCAGTAGTACTAGTACTACTAGTTGTAGCTCTACAGGTCCCCTCAACAGGTCCATAAGGCCGCAGCAGCATCTATCAAGTATCATCAAAACATTACCAACTGTCCCATGTACTGATGTTCTGCAGTAGTACTAGTACTACTAGTTGTAGCTCTACAGGCAGCAGCAGCATCTATCAAGTATCATCAAAACATTACCAACTGTCCCATGTACTGATGTTCTGCAGTAGTACTAGTACTACTAGTTGTAGCTCTATAGGTCCTGTACAACATGTCCAAAATGCAGCTTATCTCCCATGAAAAAAACAAAAAACCCAAAAAACTCCAGTTTCCTAGCAACATGCCACGAATATTATTTACTGTCAAATCAAAACAGTGTGTCCATAGAGCGTTCAGTTTCAATGCTGAGCTGTAAGCCCTGCCTCCCATAGTTATGTTCCCTCAAGCTTTCCATCTGACCACCCTGTTGTACTGTGTTGCCTGGTGAGCACAATCACTCAAGTCTGATTTTAGCATTGAAAAAAATGAACATGATTCTCTGCCCCCCCCCCCCCCCCCTTTTTTTTTGGGGGGGGGGGGGGGAGTGGGGGGGTGGTGGGAGTGGGGGGTAATACTAATAGAACTGCTAGTACTGACACAGACAACCCTTCAGTTATGTACAGTGATAATGTGCAGCAGCTGACCCAAGGAACGAGCGACGGCCAGGAAGGGGATTTTGTCAATCTGCGTGCTGCGTCTGACAGGTCCCTTGTGGTTGACTTTGGGTCTGCTCCACACCACACGCTGCACACCGGCCTTGGCCACCACAGAGCCGCCGCTCCTCTCTATGCGCTCCTTCTCCTCAGGGTTGTCTGGCTTGTGGTCCTGTCACCGAAATCAATGTGTCACCAAGATGTGTGACAGACTGTGCCTAGATTGAGAGCTGCCAAAGAAATCACGGTGTCACCAAGATGTGCGAGACAGACTGTGCCTAGATTGAACTGCCAAAGAAATCACTGTGTCACCAAGATGTGTGAGACAGACTGTGCCTAGATTGAGAGCTGCCAAAGAAATCACTGTGTCACCAAGATGTGTGAGACAGACTGTGCCTAGATTGAGCTGCCAAAGAAATCACTGTGTCACCAAGATGTGTGAGACAGACAGTGCCTAGATTGAGAGCTGCCAAAGAAATCACTGTCACCATGTGTGAGACAGACTGTGCCTAGATTGAGAGTTGCCAAAGAAATCACTGTATCACCAAGATGTGTGAGACAGACTGCCTAGATTGAGAGCTGCCAAAGAAATCACTGTGTCACCAAGATGTGTGAGACAGACTGTGCCTAGACTGAGAGCTGCCAAAGAAATCACAAACAGACTGTGCCTAGATTGAGAACTGCCAAAGAAATCACTGTGTCACCAAGATGTGTGAGACAGACTGTGCCTAGACTGAGAGCTGCCAAAGAAATCACAAACAGACTGTGCCTAGATTGAGAACTGCCAAAGAAATCACTGTGTCACCAAGATGTGTGAGACAGACTGTGCCTAGACTGAGAGCTGCCAAAGAAATCACAAACAGACTGTGCCTAGATTGAGAACTGCCAAAGAAATCACTGTGTCACCAAGATGTGTGAGACAGACTGCGAGCTGCCAAGGAAATCAATGTGTCACCAAGATTTGTGTGACAGACTGTGCCTAGATCAACAGCTGTCAAAACATCCAATGTGTCACGTAGATCTGTGAGACAGACTGTGCCTAGACTGAGAACGGCCAAGGAAATCAATGTGTCACCAAGATGTGCGTGACAGACTGTGATTAGCCAATCAGCATGCACAGACTACACACCACATGTCTGATCTGTGATCACCAGGTTTATCCAACAGTTCAGAATTATTTCCTTTTTTGTGATATCTCACTCAGTGAAGGGTTCAGGTTCACTGTAGACAAGTAAAACTAAAAGTTCAAATGTTGTGGTAACATTTTCAAAAAAGTGGACACCACAACACTTTTGTCAGACCTTAAGCCCATTCTTAATTGGGCGAATGTTTGTTCGCCCGAACATATTTCGGACACTTCGACGAACTATGATTCGTTTCTTTAATTGAACTTTTAGTTCGCCGAATATGGTTCAGACAGTCCAAACTTTACTTCATTCTCAACTGGCTTGTAATGAGATGCAAGCTTTGGCCCAAACTTGCGGCAGATGCGCAGCAGACAGCATGATCGAAAATGTAGGCTAAAGTCAAGTCAAGTCAATATACCTTAATCATCCCTCACAGGGTAATTCAACTATCTCATTCTGGGTCTCCGAGACAAGGCTGTGCCTCCCACAAGTTAACAAATTCCCTCTGAAGTGAGTGAAGAACCTAGCAACACTGTCATCCCTTTTTATTTTCATTTCTTCTTCATCCACAGGAGAGCTCTGCTCTCAGCCAATCAGAGGCAATGATCGTCCAATAGGGTGAATGTTCCCAGAACATGTTGAGTGAAGCTTTTTGGACCCCGAATATAGCTTCGATGAATACTTCCAACTAGGTTCGCAAAGAAAAGTTGGCCCAATTAAGAACCAACTAGCTTCGCCGAATACTTCCAACTAGGTTTGCAAAGAAACATTTGCCCAATTAAGAACGCGCTTTATGGGCTTATCAGGCTTAGGAGTCAGTGGGCAGAGCATTTTTTCTCCTGGTGACACATTAATGATTCATAGTTTCAGCTAATAAACTGAAGCAGTCCCCATCCCATCTAACTCCAAATCAATCTGTGATACATCTGGGCCCATATGTATGATTATGAAGAACAAATAGCCCCCACTTATCATGTTTTATCTTCTAAAGGGTGAGAGAGAGAGAGAGAGAGAGAGAGAGAGAGAGAGAGAGAGAGAGAGAGAGAGAGAGAGAGAGAGAGAGAGAGAGAGCACATGGAGAAAGAGAGGTTGTCATTTTTATTTTACTGAAGCTGCGTTCGCTGTTGGGTGATGAGAGAGAGAGCAAATGGAGGGGGGGGGGGGGGGGGAGAGAGAGAGAGAGAGAGAGAGAGAGAGAGAGAGAGAAAACTAGAATATTTATTTTACAAGGATTGTAGTTCAGGTTTAGTCAGAACCTGTCCAACATAGTAACATTCTAAATCTAACTAGTCCTTGCTAAGTTACTGACGAGTAAAAATAAAATTACACTATTTACAGGGTATCATTTGTATACATGTATAAAACTTAAACTGTTAAACTTCTTAAAGGGACAGAGAGAGACAGACTGACAGCAAATAAATTTACAATTACCTGTATTGTCTACTGACAACATTTTCCTCTGTGAGTGTAAGTATGAGTATTATTCCCACCAAGTAATAAGATAGCTACAGATAGTTGGTTTTTAACGCCCAGTCAACCATGATGGTTATATCACTATCAGGGCAAACAAATTTACTAAGCTTTAAATAAGAGTGAGTCAATAACTGAATAAGACTGAACAGGAGACTTGTTACTTTGTCCATTTGGAATTGGATCCAAAATTACCGATAAAATGTGCTCTTGCAACTTGTGCTCAGCAAGAACAAAAATTAAAAAATGCAGAGTTGTGACTTAATTTTTGAATATTATGTTTACCCCCCCCCCCCCCCCCCCAAACAAGTTTCCTGGGCCTACTATACAAGCTAAGTAGCTTTGTTTATAAATTTAATATGTAATATTATAATTATTATGCCAACTTACTTTGGTCAGACACTTGGGTTTCATAAAGATGGCATTGCGAGGACCTTCGTCACAGCCAAGCACAATGCCAGAGTCCCCAACATGGCCAATATACAGCTTGCTCTTCTTGACGATAGCAATGCTGGCTGTTGTGCCAGATGTAGAGGGCAGCCCACTCACTGTACGCGGCCATTTGTCTGCAGGACCATATACAGCCACACTTAGTTACATACAAGTTATACAGTTACAGAATTTTATCATGTAAAAGATGCAGACCTTTTAATTTTATAATTTGCTAAGTCGAACTAAAAGTTCCAGCATTTTCGTACACAAAATGTTAACCTGCTTTTGGTACTGTTATATATTAGTTTATTACAATCAATTAATTTTTAGACACTGATGACTGCAGACATACAAATGACAAAATAATACTAATTGTAATACTAATTTAACAATTACTACAGTAATTTTATTTTTTTAAGCATAGAAATAACCAATATCTCTATATAAAAAAGAAAAGAAGAAGAAAGAATTAAAACATCACAAATGAACAAAAACAATCATAATTCACATATGTAATGATGTATACAGACAACCCAATACTACTACTTTGTACTAATACAGTACTAGTACTACAGTACTCTTAGTACACTAGTACTAAGTAGTAGTACCCAGTACTACTACTGTACTAGTG
>OY757552.1:17516293-17576293 GCA_963584105.1 Alviniconcha strummeri
TGCAATAGATCAGCTTTATTCTAAATCCCAGAGAAAAATGCTCTTGGCTGAACTGGCTAATTCTTCCCTACTTGAAAACTTCCAGGCACAACGATTTTGTACAGAAGGGTGTGATGCACCAGCATGCACAGCAAAGTAGTAGCACTACAGTTTTGCAGCAGAAGAACTATAGCTTTACAGCAGCAGAACTGTAGCTTTACAGCAGCAGAACTGTTGTTTTACAGCAGACTAGTAGAACTATGGCCTCACAGCAGCAGAACTACAGCTTTACAGCAGCTGAACCATTAATTTATCAAAATTCTAATGGAACCCTTTCATAACAAACTGGTTTAATGTCAAGACTGCGTTGACACTGCTGAACTGCCCACCTTCGCTGTACTTTTACTTCTTTTACAGTTTTAGTCTAACCATTTGATCAGCTGATAATCAAGATTTAAACATTCTCACACCCACAGCACAATTTGTTTTGTCTTTACTTAGTTTTTAATTTTATGCTTGCAAATTTCTGAGAAGCAAACTGGTGACCCCAGATGCTCTGTTAGACTGTTAATGTTATAATGGGATTTCATTGTATCATTTCTGATCTCATCTAACTCAGTGAAATAAATCAATGCACTACCAATGAATAATGTAAGCCAGTGTATAACATTATCATCGCTATTTGGAATTAGCATGTTATCTGCTACTGAATGACAGACAAGCCAGCTTGTGACAGTCAGAACTGTGCAAATCAGGACAGAAGATTCATCAAATGATACCTGTAGAACAGACTACAGAAACTACAACTTTTCCCCCAAGACCACCAGGGACAGGAACAACTGGTCACTATCCCTTGACCAGGACCTCCCTCTGACGGCCCAAGACCTGCCCTAGGAGCCAGGAGCCAGGCTCTTCCATCATGCAAGAGTCCGCCCTGAACAATAGCTTTTTTCTTTTTTCGCAACCCTCCAAAGTGACAAAATGGTCAGTGTTTTTACAATGGTCACTTACAGGAAGATGAGAAGAACTCACGTGTTAATTGTGTACCCACACCAAGACAATTAATTATGAAACTGAAGTAGTTCGCTTCTTTTTGTTCTTAACCAAATACAAACTAACGGTGGTTAGACTGTCCGAAGCTACAAACTAAGCCATTGAAACTCAAGCAGTCCGTTTGATTTTGTTCTTAACTAAAAATAAACTATCAGTAGTTAGACTGTCGAAAGGTACAAACTAAGCCAGTGGACGTTGCAGCACTGCGTACCGCATTTAAATATGTACACATCGAATGTTCAAAATCAATCAGCTGTTGCAGTAGTCGTGCCTGAACATGTTTGCGCAAACGATTCAGTCAGTATGCCAAGTATAGTACTACGACCTTCACCCTATTTGCTTCGCGGAGCATTTCGCACTACATAACACCATACAAACCTAACCCACAAGAATAAAACGGTCTAGGCTGATCGTCACGTATCTTCTCCTATTTTGGACTCTGACTACTTCTATCGTTAAAAATACTGATTAATAAAAGCTAAACCATGCAAATGCGTTTTGAAAGGGGCAGTTTCAACGGGATTTCTCGTGCCAAAGGTCAATCACCAACAAATCATTTTGAGGTGAGGGAAAGGCGCGCGATTTGTGATTTGAATATAATGCGGGAGAAGAAAATCAACAGGAATAAAATCGTGTTTCCTGGATTGCTCTAAACTGTACAAGAAATCCCACATAGTCTTAAAGTTTTGTTTAAATCTCGGTGTGAGTTGTGTAGCAAAAATGAAACCCTTGCCAACCGCCACACGTTCTCTACAGTCAGACAACTGCCGTGACCTCAGCCGCTGATTTTTTTTTTTCATGCCAGTGTAATACGATGTAAACATACTCACCTAGCTCCTTCCACATCGCTTGATGGGTATCCAAGAATCCGGATCGGATGGAAAACATGATATCTTCATCGTTATCAGTCCAAAACTGGTCATACTTTGTGATCTCACTCAGCAAGTTGTCCCGAGCGAATCTTGAAGCCTCAGGACCGCCATGCCCATCGAATATTCCGAAGTATGCGAACTCGTAATCACGGTCATCTTTCTTGACAAACTTGATCGCATGATAATCTTCCATATATTTTCTCCCCCCTTGATCACAATTTCCAGACACCCGCAGGTTTACGCCGATCCTGTGGCTGGTCATTTTCGTTAATCGGTCGACGCTGCCCGTCCGACATGGACGGCGTATTCAACGGAATTATATCTTCGTTTTCATTGGCTGCATTGTTCATGACCTAGGTCATTTGACTATTAATGACACAAGTGCTTTGATTGGCTGCTTTGTCGCGTACGTCAGTGGTAAAAATTGACGGTGATTGTGCAGCTTATTAATGTAGACTACCAAAGGAAATAAACAGTAAGACCCCAAAATAAACGTAGACTACCAAAGGAAATAAACAGTAAGACCCCAAAATAAACCGACTCAGAGCTCAGGAGCTGTATGAAAATCTAGGCGGATGTCCTCGGCTCTCCGTCCCTCATAGTTTTATACGGTGTTTGTGGACCTAAAGCAATACTGAGCCCACGAGCTGTGTGAAAGTCGAAGTGGTCGTCCTGGGCTCCCCGGAGTCCCTAATAGTCTGCACGGTCTCTCTGGAGGTAAAGCAACATTGAACTTGAACTCGATTATCCATATCAGTATATGTGCTTGCAAGCAAACATCGGCTATCCATATCCGTATATGTGCTTGCAAACAAACCGCACTTCTTCTCTAGTCGAATTTCATGACAGGCACTATGGGGAGCTTTTCACGGGACATCGAGTATCCAATGACACGCCACGTACCTCTGCGTACAAGGAAAAGAAGAGAGAGGGGGGGGGGGGGGGGAGAAGAAGAAAAAAATTGGTGGGGAATGAAGCAATGCAGCCACGACATCATTAAATTTAGAAGACTTTACGTGCAAATTTGTTTGACAAGTTATGACACGATTTACTTTGCCGGTTCAGCCCACATCTGATGTGGGACGGCAGTAGACTCGGTGTCCATCGGCACCGCCGCGGGCCATTTAAAAAAAAAAAATCCGCTCACAAAAGATTTTATAACAAAAAAGGCACATTTTGTAGGCATTTTTTACATGCTAAAAATCAAAAGAGTTTTTCAATGAATGCATACGCACTGCTTCATACAAAAATGAAAGTGAATTTTTTTTTTTTTTTTTTTTTTTTATTGGGGGGATGCCATGTCAGATGCCATGTATCTGACATTTTTATAATGCATCACTGACTGAGTCATGCTGGGTAAATATCAAATCCAAATAATCACTATATTTCATGATGAAAATTATATCCACTGTCTCAGACATTAAATTTCCTATATAATTATAATAATAATAATAATGTACTCTTTTATGTGCTATCAGTTTCTCTGAACTGGAGCATGGGGCATAACCTCATGATGAAGCAACAAAACTTAACGGTAAAAACAAACTTCTGCAACCAAGCACACACACACACACACAACACACATGCACATGTATACACACGCACCTGCATGCATGCATGCGGAGTCAACAGGATAGCTTGAAAAGGTGAGATTTCAAAGACGATTTGAAAGATGTGAGTGTATTTGATGACCTGCTTGGCAAGGGAGACTGTTTCAGACAGATGGTGCAACATAAGAAAAAGATCTCTGACTGAATGAGTGTATTCACACAGTAGGAAGACAGAATGGAAGTATCAGAATAATATGAGCATAGCTGGCAGGTTCGGTGGTTTGTAAACCGTCAGGAGTGCAGTCAAGTAGCCAGGAGCGGTTGAGTTATTATTATTATTCATAGTTTTTATATAGCGCTATACACTGCTCTTGAGCTGACTCACTGCACACATCACATGTGATTCTGAACGAGTGACTGTATCCTTTTATAGCACATATTATTAATATCCACAGAAGTGGTGTACTGATAGCAGTCTTTCGGTTCTTGCATGGCTGGTGCCACATGAAACTGCTGCCATCTCGGCGGAAGTTCTGTGTACACCATTCAAATGTGCACCAGTTTACAGTGTCACTTCATTTAAAGCCACATAGGTAGAGCATATGTGTGTTTAGCTGTAACCTGCCATCTGCATTTTTGACAGAATGACCAGGATCTTTTACGTGCTACTGCGGTAACACGGGGGTGGAACATATACTGAAATAAGAGTCAGCACAGAAAGTTGACCCTGGAGAAGAAAATTCTCCTGCTGCTCCTGCCACGGTTTGAACCCAGGACCTTTCGATCACGAGTCTGGCACTCTAACCACTGAGCTATCCTGCTCCCCAGTTGAGGCAGTTGTAGCACAGAGAAGTGAGTTTGTACTGTATTCATAGATCAATGGGCAGCTAGCGGAGAGAGGCAAGATGAGAACAGATATGGTCAGTTTTTGGAACTGTCAGGACAAGGCGAGCAGCGTTGTTTTGAACTTTTTTTGGTTTAAGAGATACTGAGGACAGCCAGATAGGAAATAATTGCAGTTGTCAAGTAATGAAAGATCAAAGGCATCTGTGGACAGGTGCACATGATGGATGGAACTAATGCACTGGGGTTCAAAACTGGCTAACATACCAGATCTGAGATGTGTGTTTCCATGGTCAAGTGACAACTAGACAAATCTGTTACTAGAGTGAAGTGATTGGGTCCTCCATTCTGCCACAGAATACTAGGTGTACTGCTAGTATATATAGTACTAGTAGTGCAGCCCTGGGTTAGGTTTGCCCTAATATAACTGAAATGGTTGACTGGGCATAAAACAGCAAGTTACTTAGTTACCTGGCTTAGGCCATAACAGGCTCCTCTCTCTCCTTCCCCCTCCCAAGATTTTGGTCCTCTCTGCTGCCTCTTCCAAAACAACTTTGCATTGTCGGAGCAGGAAGGTTGGCAGAGATTGTAAAAGCAGAAGTGGGGGGTTGGCAGAGATTATATCTCAAAATTACAAAGTGGAGGTTGGCAGTTTACACTGCAAATGATTCACCCCCCCCCCACCCCTCTCTTTTTTCCCTTCTTTTTTGTTAAAGTTTAGTGGAACCATTGTGACTGTCTGGTACATGACATTGCAAATTCTAGTTTCCTCTCTTTTCTTCTTATGTTTTAATGGAAGCAACAATTTCTTTAAAGGAACAAATGTAGCTTTATAGCAGAAGTCATTATTTAGCTGACACTTGCCATATGTAACGAAGCAATGCCTGTGCTGCTTGTTTTGTTTTGACCGCTCACAGTTCAGGCATAAACAAACCTGAAACAAAGTGGACTGCCAGCATTCTGAAAAAGATCAGAATGCTCACAAAGTTAGAAAGGATATCTTTAATGGGATCGTACAAGACTTGCAAACTTTTGGAACAGATTCCTTCAACTAGACTTCAGCTAGAAAATAAACACAGTTAAAGTACAAAGACATTTGCTGAAAATGAGAACTGTCCACCTGTTGCCTTGTCAAAGGAATCTGTTCCAAAACATTGGAAGTTGTTTTGAACTGTCCCTTAAGGGCACCGTTTTTAACCTGTTGTATCTAGACTTGCTCAGGCATAACTCACAAGAGTCTGCACATTCATCATCATTTATTGTCACAATATTCACGTCAATACATGATGCATAGTCACTCTGAAAACTTTATTGAGTATGTGCACAGATCCAAAGATGCATGCACACAAACACACATGCATGCACGCACGCACACATGCACACATATTCCGGTGTCAGGCACACACCCGTCCACACAGGGCATGGTTAAGTGAGCAAATGCAGACACGCACGCACACACACACACACACACACACACACACACACACACACACATTCACTTGCTCACTGGCAGGCAGGCATGAACACACATTTACACGCTTTTAAAGCTACAACTTTGGAGGCTTGTCATCGTCTTCAATAATAAAGTCTCCTTCCTCTGCCTCTCCATGTTTCACAGTTTTCTCCCCAAAGATGCTGGCCACTGACAGCTTCTGCTGCTCAAGCCTGGGAGGTGGCGACGAAGGCTTGGTTTCCACACGTTGCTGTAGATATTGAGCAGAAACAGACAGTGGTTATCACTTCATGCATGGCATGAAAGTGAACTAAAATAAGAAGACCAAATGCTCAACCAACTTGCACTGACATGCATACAACAATTACACAGTATATCTGTCAAAACTTGAACAGAAATACATGGCCAAGGAGAGGATTAAAGAGTGATAACTTACCCTGCTCTCACATAATATAAACTTTAAAAGAAGGAGAGGATTAAAGAGTGATAGCTTACCCTGCTATCACATAATATAAACTTTAAAAGAAATAATATAATACATTGCTATGGACTATATTTACCCCTGGTGAGAAACTTTATTTAGCTTACTACATTTAACTTGCTAACAATACCAGGCTTGTAACTGCATCAGCATCTTGTGTTTCAGAAGCTGCTTTAATAATAAATACATTTCTAATGCGCCAAATCTCTCTATGACTATACACATGTAAGGCTCAAAGTGCTATACATGAAACCTTACAGCAATACAGAACCTAATTTAACAATGCATTACATCTCACTCTATCCTTAACATGTACACATGTACACACACACAATCTTGCAGCCACTCACTTCCCTCTCTCTCCTGCTCTCTCTTCACCCCAAAACCCCCTCCCACCCCCCAGTAATCACCAGTCAGCTAGTGAAGACATCAATTTAAAAAAAACAATCTCAGGTACAGCATCCAATGCCTGAGAGGGTTACAGCAGCTCATATCAAGGCAGAAACAAGAAGAAAGGTTTCAAAAGAAGTTCTGAACGCACTTAAATGCATAATATGTATGCACAGAAGCTACGTTCATTGTCACACAAATTTGAAGATCTCACTTTGATAGAAGCCTAAACTCCAGTGTAATGTTTGCTTTTTATTGAGGTGTGTGTGTGTGTGTGTGTGTGTGTGTGTGTGTGTGTGTGTGTGTGTGTGTGTGTGTGTGTGTGTGAGCGTGCACACATGTGATACTGACAGCCAGCCAAACAAGTCAGTACACACAAAGACTTAAATTTTTCATTGATTGTAAAAATTGCCTATCAAAGTTAAAAAGAAGTAAAGTTGTTTACATTGCTTCGTTCTCAGAAACTGACTATTTTCCTCTATGCATGTAATGGAGAAGATGCAACTCTCCAGTTCCATAATTTCAAGCCATGGGAGTATGGACATATTCCTGACCTCCAGTATCCTGGCATACTCTTAGCTGATTACATAATGCTACTTCTTTTTCATCACATAACTTTTTCTTTCCAACGTTCGCTTCAACAGAAATGTTTGTTACAGCTGAGGTAGCTTTACATAGGATATTTGCTAATAAGCTGAATATTCCTCTGCCCAATAAGAACATGGCAGCAGACTTTGACTCTTCCTGTCCCCCAGCTCTCTGGGCACATTCTGAGCTGAGGCGCTGAGATCACTCATTTATTATTATCATTACCATGAACAGTATTGAAGTATTATGGTATTACCATTGTGCTCTCCTCAGTTTCATCACTCCTTCGAAGCCGCAGGCCCTGTTCTCTGAGCTGTGCTGCTGTGGCTTCAAACAGATTGTCCCGGGGGGTGTCTGTCTGTAGCAGTTCCAGATACTTCTCCACAAACCTAGAAAGGCAGAAAACATTTGAGCAAATCAATTATGAAATTATCCATCATTTTTCTATAGCACTATTATCTGCTCTCAAGCAGATTCACTACACTATGACACATGTGATTCTGAATGAGTGATTGCATCCCTTAATGGTACACTTTTAAAAATAGTCACTGAAGTTGTGTACTCACAGCGCTATCTGGCTGTTTCATGGCTGGTGCCCTGTGACACTGCTGCTGTCTCAGTACATCATCTACATGTTCTGTGTACACCATACAACCATGCACCAGTTTACAGTGTTACTTCACTCAAAGCCACACAGGTAGGGTGTATGTGTGTTTAGCTGTGACCAGCCACCCCACTTTGGGCAGAATGACCCAGATCTTTTAGTTTTACATGCTACTGCAGTAAGACAGGGGTGGAATTGATACCAAAACATCAATTATCACACTATTAAGTATTATATAGACTGTGGACCATTTAGCTCTTCCTTTTTTAGTCTGCATCACTTCAGAACTGTTAACAACATGAAATTTGATGACATTTTTGTATGCTATTTTAGTAGGTTTAAAATTACACATCTCTTTATTTTTGTTGTATTTTCTTCTTCTTTTTTCAAGTGCTATAGTTGCACAACTGAAGGCCATCAGACTAGGTGCACCATGAAGACTCTCACTCAATCTCACTGATGTTTTTCACCTGAGTAAAGTTAAGGAACCAGCCAATCACCTGACTAAAAGTAAAACAAACAATCAACAAACAAACAAAAACCACACAAACAAACAAAATTAAAATGGCCATACTTTTGGCAAGTGGTTTGCACTCTTTCATTGGTAAGGTCGACCACATCTGGATTACCATACGTTTTGTAAAATTGACTGCAACAGACAAAGCAATACAATTTGAAAGCGCTGAAGGAGTGAAACTGAAAGTAAAAGTAAACTGCATGAACATTCAGATAAAAAAAAAAAAAAAAAAAAATCAACAACAAAATATGAATAACAGCAATATGAAAATATTTCAGTTTTTGCAACAACAACAAAAACTGCTTAGATTATTTTATCACTTCTCTGCCTTCTGTTTCTCATGTTTTGTTTTTCTTTTTTCTTGGAGGAGTGTCCTGTCCAGTACACACTGGGAAATATTTGGATCTTATTCCTCTTCATATAGATGTTTTCGCACTATTGTGAAGAAGAAGAGTCTGGAACTATGTGTATGACAAGAATGGAATCATAATTAAAGCAATAAATTAAAAAAACGTACGCCCGTATAATGTCCTCTGGATAAAGAATTTGTGGCACTGCTCTTTTAGGCTCTGGTCGCTCATAGACAGGTGGGTCCCTGGGTGGGAAGGCTTCATATACTTCACACCACATTGGTTTGTCAACTTCCTTCATTGCTCCAGAACGCAGCAACCCCTGTACTCTGTAGAATTAAACAAATTAAAAAACAAAACAACTGCGATTAATTAATTATGACAAAACCAAGTTAACAATTAACATATTAAGTCTTCTTCCCCCGGTAGGCCACCTGTTTAAAACCTGTTCACAATCTTGTCAAAACCCATACCAGCACACACATATATACTCCCCCCATCCCACCCCCAAAACACACACACACACACACACACACACACACACACACACACACACACACCACAACAAAAAACACGCGCACGCACACACACTTACCCACTGTGAAAACAACAACCGAAAACCAACCACCCAACAACGAAAAAAAAAAAACGTCCCAGCCATACCCGTGGATTGATTGCCCTGACTGCCTCATACTGCCTGCAAATTAATGAGAATTACACAATTAACATGAAGCTGAACATCACTCATACAAATTCCGTAAATCCAAGCATGATTGCGAAGCCTGAAGGTCGCTTCGCTTTGCGATGGACATGTGTTTACCGCAAGGGACAACTTGTGACAAGCAAATCATTAAATATCAGTTAACAGCCGAACATTGATGCAGACACCTATAACTTCAATACTTTGAACAGAGTCACATATTTGAAGTGTTGCATCATATTACCTTTTGTAGATCGTGCCGAACTTCTCCAGCCGACTGCCTGCCATTTTGAACAAGTTGATCGGTTTACCCAATCGTACTGGAATAAATATATTCCACTAAACTATCCCACTACGAAATCTTAAGACCAGTCCAGCGAAATATATCATATTTTTTATTGTGTGTATGTGAGTTTATTTTTAATTTGTGTCAAAAGTCTCCATGCACGCGGCCACTGAAAGAAGGAAGAAGTAAAAAAAAAAAAAAAAAAAAAAAAAATCTCTATTACTTACCGCATAATATGTACTCAGGTTAGAACTGAATCAGTGCTTTTTCAGTTTATTGACTGTTTTCTTTCTGCCGCCATGCGTGTGTCAGTCCAGGGCCCGCACTAAGGTACACTGACATGTGATGATGTGTGCGCGTCGGTGTGCACGAGCATATTGTAAAATGATCAGTGCAGTGTGTGTGTGTGTGTGTGTGTGTGTGTGTGTGTGTGTGTGTGTGTGTGTGTGTGTGTGTTGGTAGTGATTTATACGGTATATAAATTATCAAATTAGCCTTAATTTTATTTGATATAAGTTTTGATGATTTCTGGTAAACTGATATTAGCGGAAGTGAAAGAGTAACGTCCCTTGTAAAACTATCCCCAGCTCTACACGTGTGGGGATTGGTACCTTGTTGACTGTATATTTTTGTTATCAACGTTTCCAAAATCCAGACATCAAAATGGGGAAAATGAAAAAGAAGGTAAGTATACCGAGCTGTAAACAATATTGTACCTGGGCGAATATTTTCCAGCAACTAAACATCCCACGGTTGTAGACACTGTATAAACTGTATATTTCTCTCGGATTCAAAGACTCAAGTTAGTGATTAAGTCTTGTCACTATTAGTATTACTGCATCAGATCAGCATAGATCTCTAGCTCTGTTTGATCAAAATCCGCAGAGGATTTTTTTAAACACAGTTTGACAGCTTTATGTTAAGCTGATCAATATGATGATTGAAAAGGGACGCACAAGCGCCTGGGAGGTGATAAAAGTTAAAACTTAGACATATATTGAAGTGAGGAAGCAACCGTGATAGAGATCTTCTCTGTAGGCGACCAATAGCACTTTACGAAGTATAAATTCACACTGCAGATGTAAGGGGATGTAAAAGGAGAATAGGTAACACTCAAATAAGCATACTGATTTTGTGTTTCCTGTACTTATTTGTTGAACTTGTGCCAGTTATGACTACAATAACTGAATAGTGAATGAGTGAAAAATTTGTTTAAACCAATAGGAGAATAAATGTCAAATGAGATGAAACAAATTTAAATGAATACATGAATGAAATATATAATGATATCATCAGGAACTTAATCCTGGCTGCTGGCTGCAAACAGAAGATTGAGAAAAATACCTGCAACATTCTTTTCAGGTTTCAGACTAGGCCAATCTGGCTAATGAAGCACAAGAGGCAGAATTTCAACTATATAAATGCCGGATTGTTCTTAAAAATATTGCTGTCACTGTCAATGTGTATAGTACAATCATGTTTGTTTGTATGCATTTGTTTTTTCAATGGCATTGCATTTCCTGAGTGATGTGGCAAAGAATTCATGAAAGAAAGCCTATGGGTTGCTGTCATCATCCAAGCATGTAGTTGCTCCTCAGCTAAAGCAGTTGGCTTGGACTTGGAGACTTGACG
Source organism: Alviniconcha strummeri (assembly GCA_963584105.1). NCBI lineage: Eukaryota > Metazoa > Mollusca > Gastropoda > Provannidae > Alviniconcha > Alviniconcha strummeri. The sequence continues at coordinate 17,527,592 of OY757552.1, forward strand.
ACATAATTCTAGTTCACCAAACTGTATGTCATTGAAGCGACTCTTCAAGATTCCTGCCCATAATGTAGAAACATTCCTCTCACTGGCCAAAAATGACTAAACAGGTGATGAAAAGTGCTTATTCAGTTAGTGCAGTGAAGGTTGAACAAAATGGGTGAGAAACTGGTTGCATACACTTTACACATGCTGATCTCCAGAAACCAGGGTTGGTGGAGGACAGTGGAGTTTGTGAAAAGTTGATAATGGGTTGTTCACAATCACATGCATGATTTTGCGCAAAAGTTCCCTCAGTAATTTTGTACCACTACCAGATCTGTGCTCCCCCCCAAAAAAATAAAATAAAAAAAATTGGTGAGAATTTTGTGCAAAACTGGCCATGTAAACAGTGCTTTAGTTTAGGAGTGTGAAAATATTTGGAAGAGAGACTGAACATAATGCGAAGTTCCACAAAATTTAACAAAATTCCAAGTGACATGCTATGTCTACTTAAAATACTGGTTTACAAATCGTTTTACTTCCAGTTTCCAGCAATGGCAATAAAGAACATTATTTATTGATTGTCAGAGTTATCACAGGTCTTATTCTGGCTAATGTGGCAATGAAGCCAATTCAGCTGTAATGTCAGCTCAGTTTTTAGAGTATTTTGTGTTTATGTTCTTCTGGTACCTGCCAGTCACATTGTAATAATGGTCAGAGGAGTTACTGCAAGAAAACTAAGCTCAGATCTGTCTTCACGAGTATCACCGTGTACTGCATACTGCATGCACGTACAGTAAACTATCATGAATCATTTGCCTGTTGTTGACAGTATGAGAGGGGAGCAGCCACCACGTACATCTCCAGGAACCAGGCTATCAGAAAACTGCAGCTGACACTGGCCGACTTCAGGTAAGCTATACACCATCTAGCATACTGTTGTGTAGTAATACTGTAAAAGTAATACAGTTACAAGAATGCAACAGATCATTATACTAATACAGTAATATTAATAGTGCTAAGTAACTAACTGTAAGTTTGTAACACTAGGATTAATGGCAAGATGAGTAATGCTAACAGTAACTCTGGTAATACTAACACTAATTTTTCCCCTTTTTTGCAGACTTTCCTGCTTCATTTTTCTGTTTCATGAAAATTGGATGAACAATCTGTTGTTACTGTTATTATAGTGTTAATTAATTTCTTGATTGCAGCCATTCAACTCAGATTTTAACTTTACTTGATGTGAAAAGAACTTTCAAAACATGTTTTACCTGTTTGGCCATGCCACCCCCGTCACGTATGTAATACTAACAGTACATCTTTCCGTGATGATGGTGATGGTGATCATATTTCAGGCGCCTGTGCATCCTGAAGGGGATCTACCCACAAGAGCCACTGCACAAGAAGAAGGTCAACAAAGGCAGCACGGCACCCAAGACATACTACCACATCAAGGACATCCAGTTCCTGGCCCATGAGCCACTCATCAGAAAATTCAGAGAGTTTAAGGTTAGTGACTTGTCATAATCTGTTGGTCCTCTCCAGTAAAAACATGCTGGATCCAATCTGAATCGGCTTGGAAGTGTTGGCTGGAAGCAGGCCCAATGAACTTTGCACATTGGCTTGCTTCCAGATTGGATCCATTTGGCCAAAACCTGGCAATGACACTGTCAGCCAGAACCAAATCAGATCTGGGCTGGTTTTGCATAATATGATCGGGGCTGTCAGTGGAAGAACACTCTCAAGCCTGAAACGGAATGTGGGACATGGGTACATGAGTAGTAGTGGGCTAGCTGCGTTCTGCCAGAACCAGGCCTGATGATTCTTGCACACCAGCTTGCTTCTGGACCTGTTGCATTTGGGGAAAATCTGTTACGGGTTATTGCTGTTTTACTATAAACTGAAAGTGACCGTCTCATTACTCAAGCATATGCATGCGTGCACCCACCCACCCACACCCATCAACACACACACACACACACACACACACACACACACACACACACACACACACACACACACACACACACACACACACACACACACACACATTCACTCATACTCAATCAATCAATCAATCAGTATCACATACATGTGGTTCAACAAAGGGCAGGGTTTCAGGCTGGAGAGGGCAAGGTGGACATTAAAGCGTTCAAGGATACAGGTGTGTGGAGGTACGTGCATGTGTAATTTAGAAGTGTTCCTCCCAGTGTGTGTGTAATTTGGAAGTGTTTCTCAGTGTGTATGCATATAATTTGGAAGTTTTCCTCATCGTGTGTGCATGTATAATTTGGAAGTGTTTTTCATTGTGTGTTCATGTGTGTGGTTGTTGTTACTTGTGTCTTGTATAAGTTATGATACTGTAGTAAAAATAAAGGATACATGATGTGGAGGAATGGATTGGTTATGATTTTGTGGTGAAGCGGTCATTCATTTGTTGTTCATGTGTTGCCAGCATTTCAACCGCAGACTGAGGAAGGCTATTGCCAAGAGGAACAAGAATGCAGCTGACAGAATCAGGAGTAACAAGCCCAGATACACGCTGGACAAACTGGTGAAAGAAAGGTGCGTCATCTGCGGAGGCAGTAGTACTGGGGGCTGCCGTCACAATCAGACTCTGAAGCATAATAATGATGTCATGAAATTTTATAAATTGACTTTCCTTTTAAAGTATTATTCTAACTAGGAATGTTCTTAGCACTTCCTTTCTTTTACTTCAAAAAAACAACAAAAAATTCCTACAAACATCATTGATGTTCTTGTGTGTGTTGCTGTTGCCATTTTCTATGCTGCTATTGCACAGAATTGGGTGACGACAACAACAGTGACAACATATATAGTGGGAACAATAAATATTATTGTATAAGACAGGACAATAACAGCAGTAACAATGGTATGATTAGTGGAGCATTAGATATTTTGATTATTTACTTTTAAGAAAAAAGAAGAGGGATGAACTGTCAAGTTTTCTATATTTGCTGATTATATTAATATATTCTGGGCATGTCTCTGAGTGTGATTTGATTATTTCTCTCATCTGTTTATTGTAGAACACACATTGTCCTGGGCATTTTCTTTCACAGAGACAGAACAAACAGCTATCTCGTTCCCAGTGCATTATGGTAGGGTGTTGTAGATGCAGAAATTAAGGTCCCTTCTGCTTTGACCCCAGAACTGTCAAAGTGTCCCACATTTTAGCCTGCAGTAGGTCAGAAGATAGCCTTGTGTGCTTCACCTGCTGATTGGAATTTTGCCATTCCAAGGTCTGCCTTCCCTATTCTCTGAACTTCACATTTTTGTCTGATGTTCTTTTAGGCACATAGAGTGATGTTTTATGTGGTAAACAGTGAGCAGGTTTTACTTGTCATTTGATGACCTTTGTTTCATGTTTGCGACCTTGATATGACCTTCACGCTTGATTTGGGTTCAGTCAGTCTATTTCTCCATCTCTTTTTTCAGCTTGTCTGCCAATTTATTAAATCATCTCTCTATCTCAGGTTACATGTTTATCTGTCTCCATCTACCTACCTTTCTAACTCTATCTAATTTTCTATCTGTGCACAAATCCATCTGTACCTTCTTTCCTTTGCAGGTTTCCTACGTTCACTGATGCAGTGCGGGACCTGGATGACTGCCTGACTTTGTGTTTCACCTTCGCCAACTTTCCTGCCACAAAACGAACACAGGTGGAGCTGGTTCACACATGCCGTCGCCTGACAGGTATGACTGATTGGCTGACACTAGATTGGGCTGCAGTTTTTTTTTTTAGAGAACTGGACTGACAGAACAAGGAGAATGTGTTTATACTGACAGGGAAAACAAGTTTTTTCTTAGAGAACAGGACTGACATAGAACATTACAAGGAGAATGTGTTTATACTGACACAGACAGGGAAAACTTTTTTTTTTTTTTTTTTAGAGAACTGGACTGACAGAACAAGGAGAATGTGTTTATACTGACAAGGAAACCAGCTCCCTTTAAGGAAACGATCACAGAGGGCTCTTGGCTGAGAGCTAGTGTGAGATTTGTAATGTATTATTAAATTAGGTTCTATAATGACATGGAAAACAAGTTCCCCTCAAGGAAACAGTTGCAGAGGACTCATGGCTGAGGGCTGGTGTGAGATTTGTAATGCAGTATTAAATTAGGTTATGTATTGTAATGTTTCAGGTATAGTGCTTTGAGCCTCACACATACAGGATTTGGCACATTGGGAATGCATTTATTATTATTGTTATTACTGGCTGCCAATCACCCAAACACTTCACACTTCAAGTTCAACCAACCACAACACCAAAGGTAATCTGTTCTGCTAGAAAAACCCAAAGAGCGGCCACTATATTTTCCTGAACAGTAAAAGTATAGCAACAGAGCAAAAGGCTTCTAAACAAAGACTTCAAAATAAATAATGAAGCTGTTAGCTGTTGATGAGAGAGATCAGCTGCAATCAAATGATGCCCATTACAATCATTTGAATACTGGAATCAGACTTAGGTGACAACTTATTCCACCATTCAACACTGTACCTCATGGTGGTGGTCAGATCAAAAAGCTAATGAAGAAAGAGTGGGGACTCAATGGAGTTCAGCATAGAACTCTGAATTTCTACAGAATGCATTGTATTATGTGTATTTTAAGAAATTAATTGCTAAATTCCTTTTTGTGTGTGCGTGTTTGTTGCAGTGGAATTTCAGCACTATGTGATTGCTTCAAATTCTTTGAGAAAGGTATGTTGTTTTTAGATAATGATGTATTACTAGGTTGTTCAGAAGAGCAACCATTGTGTGGCTAATTTTATTTAATATTCAGAAATTCTGCTTTAAAGAAAGAGAAGCATCTGTGAGGTGATCAGTGCTGACTGAGCTGTTAATGGTGACATATGTGTAAAACTAAAAGAAACTAGAATGTTAAAGCTTCCTTGAATACTGTTTGAAGAAGTTCATTCAAAAGTGTATAGTGATTGCTTCTGTTGAATTCCAGTTCCAGGTTTTAGTGTTGTCTGTGATTTTCCCCAAGTGTACCTTCCTAAAATGCATTTGGCCTGGTGACAGGGATAGTGTTGCCTGTGACTGTCCCCAAGTACCCTCACAAAGTGCATTTGGCCTGGTGACAGGGATAGTGTTGCCTGTGACTGTCCCCAAGTACCCTCACAAAGTGCATTTGGCCTGGTGACAGGGATAGTGTTGCCTGTGACTGTCCCCAAGTACCCTCACAAAGTGCATTAGGCCTGGTGACAGGGATAGTGTTGCCTGCAGTTATCCCCAAATGTACACCCTCAGGGAAGCAGTTGCCTGCACAGAAACTCACACTACATTGCACTTGGGAGCAAGGGGTGTTGTCACAGGAATAACCCTGCAGAAGATTCGTTTTCTCTTTGTTTTCAGGTGTTCTGCTCCATCAAAGGTATATACTACCAAGCAGACATTTTTGGGGAGACTGTCACCTGGATCGTGCCGCACAAATATGGACATGACGTGAGCACCCATCAGTCTGATTTGTCCCACCATCTGTCTAATTCGTCCCATTGTCTGTCTGAGTTAGCCCACTGCCTGTCTGATTTGTCCCACTGTTTGCCTCATTTGTTCTACTGTCTGATTTAGTACTAATAGATAACTTTTATACAGAGCTAGTCTGATCTACACAATGTCACTGCGAATGTCTGTCTGATTTGTCCCACCATCTGTTTAAGTGTTCTAGATGGGGAAGGGAGCAGGGTGGTTGCTGGTAGAGCTCTGGTAGTGGTAGTAGTATAGATGGCCTTGTACTTGACCGGTTACAGTGATCGACCAGTTTCTGTGAACCACTTTCTGCGTTTATAGATGTCACATTGGCTTAAAAAATGTCTAGCGCAGTCACTGAATAAAGGAAAATGTGTTTGATTTAGGGTGCATACTGTGGATGTTTTGTTGGATGGCATGATTTAGGGTGTGTACAGTGGATGTTTTGTTTGGCAGCATGATTTAGGGTGCATACTGTGGATGTTTTGTTGGAAGGCATGATTTAGGGTGTGTACAGTGGATGTTTTGTTTGGCAGCACCCAGTGGATGTGGATTACAAGATCATGTCGACATTCATCGAGTTCTACACGACCCACCTGAGCTTTGTGAATTACCGGCTGTTCACGAGTCTCAACCTCCACTACCCTCCAAAGGTAGGTCTGAGATTGGGGATGTCAGGTCATCACTTCTGGGCTGGGCTTTCTGCACAAAAGCATGTTCAGTCATTTAGTCTTGTTGGCATGCATGTATAGACACAGAAGCATACTCACACACACACCTATACATACTAACACAGACACCCACCCACACACATACAGACATGGACAAGCACATAGACACACACAGACACATGCAGACAGATACATGTATAGATGCATACATGTGCATACTCACACACATATACATACTAACACAGACACCCACCCACACACAGACATGGACAAGCGCACACATGCAGACACATATAGACAGATACTTGTCTAGATGCATGCAGGTGCACACACACACACACACACACACACACACACACACACACACACACACACACACACACACACACACAGATGCATACATATACCTGATTTATGAGAGACACAAGATACTATCCACTGGAAAGAGCAGAAGCTAAGCTATCTACTATTGTCATGCCTACATTGTCTGTTTGTTTTTTCTATTAATATGCAAGTGTCATTTCACTAGGAACATACAACACAACTGATATAATAAAACGTGTCACATGACCTTGTGTTATTGTGACGTGACCTTATGTTAGCATGACATGACCTTGCGCTGGTGTGACATGACCATGTGCTAGGGTGGCGTGGCCCTGGCTTGTGCCAGTGTGACATGACCTTGTGCTAGTGTGACATGACCTTGTGCTAGTGTGACATGACCTTGTGCTAGTGTGACATGACCTTGTGCTAGTGTGACATGACCTTGTGCTAGTGTGGCATGTCTTCTTCTGTCCTAGCTGACAGTTAAGCTGGATGAGGAGGGGGATGAGGAACGGCTGACGAGGGAGGAGAGAGATGAGGTGACATGACCTTGTGCCAGTGTGACATGACCTTGTGCTAGTGTGACATGACCTTGTATTAGTGTGACATGTTTTCTTCTGTCCTAGCTGACAGTTAAGCTGGATGAGGAGGGGGATGAGGAACGGCTGACGAGGGAGGAGAGAGATGAGGTGAGATTTGCTTCCCTCGCTCTTTTCTGCCGGTTGATCTCTGTGTGATGCTGTGGTTGGAGGATGCACTCTGGTTATGTTGCCATTTGTATCAAGGCCTAGCTTCTGTAGCTTAGAAAAAGAAGTGCTGTGAGATGGTATCAGGATATGTGAATGAGTGTTAGCAGCCGCTGTAGACAGACTGGTGGACAAACAGGCAAACAAGTGGTTGAACAGAAAATCAGACACAGCAGAAGTGTACAACAACAACAAAAAGATGGGAAAAATTTTTCTTTAAATTACAACCATTCTGACTATGGTGCATAATGCTAGATTTATAATAGCGGCGATGAACCTTGTAGCACAGAATATCATATTTAGGTTAATATGTATCATTTGAGCGCTCAGGGCACTGATGAGCGCGTAATAAATGTACATTATTATTATTATTATAGTGTGAACATTTGCAGTCACTGCTGTTAACCTGTTGCAGAGAGTGGAGGCACTGACGCACACGCTGATGGGTGCTGGAGGCGAGGTTGTGGATGAGGTTTGTGACTTATCTCTCTGGCGATGATCCACATTTTACTACGGAACCACCTCGTCTCATCTGATAGTCTGTTGCCCTGTCTGGACAGTATCTTCTCATTAAAGAGGACCTGTCCTTGTCTCTGTACCTTTACACCCCCACCCCTCACCCCCACCCCACCCCCATCCCAGTCTTCTTTTTGGGGGGGGTGGGGTTCGTCAGAACTGAGTATGGCAGCACCGTCCCTAGGGAGGAATGAAAAAGAGAATGCCTCTTCTCACGGTATTTCCATCCTAACTAATATCAGTACCCAGTTTCTGCTACAGTCATTGTGTGTGTGCTTGTGCATTTCGTTGTTGTTGTTTTTGTATGATACTTTCTGTAAACTGTTTCGGTGGGACTGTGCTCTAGATGTGTACAGAATATCATATTTAGGTTAATATGTACCATGTGAGCGCTGAGGGCGTTGATGAACACATGATAAATGTACATTATTATTAATGTGTATTACAGTCATGAGGCACATAGTGGTGGGGATAATTTTTCCATGAAAGGCAGTGAAACTTGGTTGTTTCTTTTTTGTTTTTGTTTGTAACTCCTGATTCTGATCCTGTGTTTTTATTTACTGTGTAGTGTGTGTGTGTGTGTGTGTGTGTGTGTGTGTGTGTGTGTGTGTGTGTGTGTGTGTGTGTGTGTGTGTGTGTGTGTGTGACACTCTATGTATGTAAGAGAGAGAGAGAAAGGGGAGAGAGATATGCAACAAGATACTGCTTTGAGCAGTTTCCCATTCTGTTAGAATACAGCATGTTTTTCTTTTTTTTAGACTTGGTACAATATCAAAAATGTGATGTAAGTCTAGTTATCTCACATACTTGGCTGTAAATGTTAAAGCAACTAAAATGGAAGCAACGCAGGAATGTTAACTGCTGAATGTTCACAGGATATGGAGCCTGACGTGTTAGAGAGCAAGTGTTAACTACTGGATGTTCACAGGATATGGAGCCTGACGTGTTAGAGAGCAAGTGTTAACTGCTGAATGTTCACAGGATATGGAGCCTGACGTGTTAGAGAGCAAGTGTTAACTGCTGAATGTTCACAGGATATGGAGCCTGACGTGTTAGAGAGCAAGTGTTGACTGCTGGATGTTCACAGGATATGGAGCCTGATGTGTTTGTGTTGACTGCTGAATGTCCGCAGGATATGGAGCCTGATGTGTTTGAGAGCACAGACAACCCTGACGCGGTCGAGCGGGCCAAGGTGGAGCAGCAGCAGGTCAAGCAGCTGCAAGGGCTCTTCAAGCATTGCAAGTTCTTCTTGAGTCGTGAGGTGCCTCGCGAGTGTTTCACCTTCCTCATCAGGTACTGTTGCCGCGATCCCTGGCAAGTTACTGGGGAGGGGGTTACCTGTCCAACAACCGCATTAGACTAGAGCATTATATTGCTCTTCTTGAGTCACCAGGTACCTTGCAAGTGCTTTACCTTCCTCATCAGGTACTGTTGCCGCAATCCCTAGCAAGTTACTGGGGAGGGGGTTACCTGTCCAACAACTGCATTAGACTAGAGCATTATATCATTCTTCTTGAGTTGCCAGGTACCTTGCAAGTGCTTTACCTTCCTCATCAGGTACTGTTGCCGCAATCCCTAGCAAGTTACTGGGGAGGGGGTTACCTGTCCAACAAACACATGAGACTCTAGAGCATTAATCGCTCTTCTTGCAAGTGCTTTACCTTCTTCATCAGGTGTTGCAATCCCTGTCAAATTACTGCGGTTTCACCTTCAGCTCAGTTCAAGATGTGCTCAGAAAAGCCCACGTGCTCCATCCCATTTCTCAGAGGTTTCCCTAACTTTGCCTTAGAAATAGTTCCAACATTGGTCTAATTGGTGATGGCCCTTCGTCATGAGGTATTGTTATCCAGATCCTTGTAGATACAGTCACCTTGTTATGTCTGTGAATTGTTTTATTTTTATTTCTCTGAGCGCCTGATGCAGAATGTTCTTTGTAAAAGTATAAGTTGTTGGTCATACCTGGCAGGAAACATTGCATGCAGATAAGATGAACCATTCGTCAAGCTGTCTTGAAATAAAGCACCCGTGTGAATACACTCCTGCATAAGTACATGTACCTGCGGTAACCGTGATCCTTTTGTGTTAACTGCTGTATTTGTATATTATAGAAACCTCAGTGTCAGTGTTTGTGTGTGTATTTGCTACATCAGCTTTTGCCAAGAACATTAATGTCATCATTTCTGTGGTTCAAGGTCTTTTGGGGGGCAGGTGTCATGGGACGAGACAGTATGTCCAGGCGCCACCTACCAGGAAACAGATGAGACCATCACGCACCAGGTGGTTGACCGCCCCAAACTCACCACACAGAACTTGTCAAGGTTGGTAGACATGCCCATGTTGTTTGGAAGGTGATCCCATGAAGCTCTGAGCTTGAAATTTGTTGGGGGCGGGAATATACCTCAGATGGTTGAGTGTCCAGTCTGGCACACTGTGGACACAGTCTGGACTACCTGGTGCCACAAGGCATTTTTCTCTTCAGGGTCAGTTTTCAGTGCAGACTCTCTCAGTGTTTGTACAATCTATGCAGCTGCATGCACAGAGTGGTGGTCAAGTGTCTGCTTCAGTGTGCTGTAGATGCAGGTTTGACTCCCTAGTGTGACAAGGCCTTTTTCTCCCCAGAGTTGGTTTTTAGTGCAGACTCTCTTACTTTCAATGTCTTTACAGTCCCCTTGTGCAAGCAGTTGCATGCATCAAATGGTGCTGGAGTGTCCGCTCCAGCATGCTGTGGGCACAGGTTTGACTCCCTGGTGTGAGAAGGCATTTTCCTCCCTGAGTCGATTTTTAGTGGTCTGTTTTTATTATTTTTTATTTTTTAAGGTTTGTACAGTACCTGTGTGTGATCACAGGCGTTAACACCTATTCACACTTAAAAATTCCAAGCACTGGCAACCATATGATTGTTTGGATGTTCAAAAACACATCAGACGCTATGTCAACCCTCAAAGATGGCACGTGGCTGCCCAAGTGGAAGTCACATGCAGTTCATTTCTTCCAAAACAGATGTACTTATCACCTCCATAGAAAAGAAACAAAGAAAAAAAGAGAAGAAAAGACGCAAAAGAAGAGAAATGGGAAATTCCTGTGTGTTTTCGGCTGATGAAGTGATTTTCACTGATAACTATTTGTGCCGAATGGCATCACTTCCTGGTATTGATTGTTCTTGTTTGGTATAATGGCATCACTTGCTGGTATTGATTGTTCTTGTGTGGTATTCCTTCATTTTTTGTGTGAAAAGATTTAGAAAATGGCTTAAGTTTTTGCAGAAGTGTGAAAGTTTGTGAACTTACTTTACTCCTTGATCTACACAAGGGGTGCTGGCACTTGACTGCTCATGTACCTGTGGGTAACGTGTCTCAGTCTAACTGAAAAGAACCGGTCTACAAAGATGACATTTTTTGGTTAGGGATGTGGTTTGGGGATGTGTCTTAGTCTAACTGAAATGAACCTCTCTCCAAAGATGACATGTTTTGGTTAGGGATGTGGTTTGGGGTAGATTTCTGTCAATAGATTTCAGAAGTCTCCTGTTTGTTAATTTCCTGGAATTGATGTGTGTGTGTGCGTGCGCACATGCCTCTGTTTGTGTGTGCATCCATATGTTTGTGTGTGTGTGTGTGTGTGTGTGCAGGTGCTACATTCAGCCCCAGTGGGTGTTTGACAGCATCAATGCCAGAAGACTGCTTCCAACCAAGCACTACTTTGTGGGCGCAGTGTTACCTCCACATCTCTCCCCCTTTGTTGAGGAAGAGGATGGAGAGTATATGCCGCCACAGAGGGTCGAACTGCTGCGGAGGCAAGAGGAAGGTCAAGGTAGAGAACCACTGGACATTTCTGTGTGTTTACTCGTCGGGTCTTGTTACGGCTACTTTGCTGGTGGGGTTGCCTTGCTGGGGGAGGGGGGGGGGGGGGCGGTCTACATGCATGTCTTTGGGGGGGTTTGTACATCCCAGAGAGTGCTTGAAAGTCCCATTTCAAGGCTTGGAAAGTCCTTGAAAATTGGTAAAAACTAGGCATAGAACCTGCAAGTCCTTGAAAATCAGCAAAAACGGCTACACAATGCAATCTTTCGTATCGCCAGGTTTTATGCCTGTGGAATGCATTTGTCAGTGTAAAATTGCACCTACTGGGTTACCTCCAGTGTTTTCAGCTGGGAGTGCCACAACACAGGTGTCGAGACAGTTGCAGTAGCTCATCTGTCTGGTTTCTCTGCTTGCAGAAGAGGAGGAAGCTGAGGAAAGTGAAGAGGAAAGCTCAGAACAAGAGGAGGAAGAGGAAAACTCAGAAGAGGAAGAAAGTAAGGCTGTGTGTGTATGGATGTGTGCACGTGTATTGCTGTGTTGATTGTACCTTCAGTCAGCGGAACCCCTGCAGGACTGCATGCATCATTTATCAAAAGATGTCAGCGTTCTTCCGGCAAGCACTGAACAAAACAAAAAAGAGAAGTTACTTCACCTCTAATCTCATTTTTCATTGTTTTTAACCATACCTCTAATCTCATTTTTCATTGTTTTTAACCATTTGACTTGTTTAAGTACCATTTTGTGGCGTGAAGAAGGGGATTTCCCTGAAAATGTGCATTGTGTTGTCTGTCATAATAAGCGTTCTTTTGAATCTTTTATGTGTTTGGATCTTATTTTAGAACACTAGCAGTCATTCTTGCTCCAGATTTTTTTTTTTTTTACATTTATACTGGTTAGTCAGAGCTTTGCCCCTGCGAGACCAGCAGTATGGCAACAGAACACCTGCTGCCAGCACGCCCTACATGGCAACCTCAGGCTTCAGTTCTGGCCAGCGGAGACTGCAGTGGTGAGGATGCCTTTTGGTAGCCAGGACAACCTGCAGTGCAGGGCAGCCTTTGTGCAGAGAACAAAAACGTTTTCTTTGGAGCAGTGGACGGACAGGAAGACAGGGCTCAAGTCCTCCTCACAAATGCAGGGCTCAAGTCCTTCTCAAAAGACGCCTGTGACAAGCACATTGAACTCGCATTACAGCTTTACTTCCTATGAGAATGAGGACCTTTTGTATAGCCAGGTTTAACTGCAGTGTTTGACGCTCTGCTGTTGCAGATGGGGAAGGTACGCAGCCCTTGCCTCCGAAGAAACGGAAAAAGGAGGACGAGCCTGCAGCATCGGCCAAAAAGCTGAAGGTAATTTCCCTCTTCTTTGCTTGGGTGAGGGGAGGTAATATATATGCAGGGTTTGTACGGTCTTTGAAAATTTGGGGACTTTGGGAATTCTGAAGTGCCATTTTTCAGGCCAGGAAAGTTATGGACAAAAACTGCATTTTTGGCCAAGTTCTTGGACTATATTTGAGAATTTCATGACGGTGATTGGGGGGGGGGTGCAGGCCAAACAGTGTATGATTAAAGTAAGCAAACTGTTTAAGACAAATCATGCATGTAAATGAGTAGTAACTTCATCTTGGGAATTGCTGAGTCTGGAAAAAGGTTGGAAATGTTAATACAATAAAAAATAAAAATCATTATAATCTTTATTTTGAACCTGCTGAACATTGAACTGCATTGCTGTGGATCTGTGTTGTCCGTATAATTGGAAAAGGAACATCTTAAACATTTAAAGTTTTGGCTTGCAAGTAAGAAGGCAGAAACTAATTTGTTAACACAGTGGAAAGCGATACGGTGTATACAGTCATAGTGAGGATATGCCTTAAGATGTAATAGTGAAGATATTCTATTGTGAAGACACTCCATCATATATAGAATGATACTCCCTTATGTGTGGAGTGAAAATGCTCCCTTGTGTGTATAGTGACGATACTCCTTCATGTGTAGTCAGGATACCATGTAATGCATTTGTGAACACTGGGGATAGTCATCTGAGTGTATGGTGAAAATGCTTCCAGGTGTGTGTACTCTCTCTCTCCATAGCAACAAAACTGCGCTCTTTGTTTCAGCGCGCTGTGGTGGAAGAGGGACGATTGGAGGAGGTAGACGTCAGCAAACAGTTGGCACGGCAACAAGCAGAAGAAAAACGCCTGGCGGAGATGATGATCCCAAAGAAGCACCGTCGTCTGTACCACAAGATTGCATACAAGAAGAAGAAGATATCACAGGAGGTAGGCCACGTTGTGCTTGCACGAGTGCTGGTGTTTGTGTACGTCAATGGGCTTGGTGGGAAGGAAGTTAGTGACAGTGGTGATGGTGACAGTGATGAGACAGACAATGGTGAGGGTGACAGTGGGGAGAGAGACAATGGGGAGGGTGACAGTGGTGACAGAGACAATGGTGAGGGTGACAGAGGTGAGAGTGACATTGGTAACAGAATGGCGAGAGTGACAGTGGTGAAAGTGACAGTGGGGAGTGACACTAGTGAGAGTGACAGTGGTGACAGAGTGACAGTGGTGACAAAGGTGAGAGTGACATTGGTGACAGAATGGTGAGAGTGACAATGGTGACAGAGTGGTGAAAGTAACAATGGTGACAGAGTGGTGAGAGTGACAATGGTGAGAGTGACAGTGGTGAGAGTGACAGTGGTGAGAGTGATAATGGTGACAGTGGTGACACTGGACTGGAAAATAACTCTGCAGCATAATGTTCTTGTTCACGGATCTTCAGCAAGACCGGACTAAAGTGACCACCTTCAGATTCAAGAAACTTTGATTGGCGTGGACAGGTCTACACCTGAAATAAGTCAGAGCTGGGCTTCTTTTTTGGGGGGACTGATGTGGCATTTCTGTGTAACATTCTGACATACATGTCTGTGTCATGTTCTGACATTTCTGTATTATTATTTTCACAGGCCCAGAAGCTGAGGGAAAAGAGAGAAGCCATTGACAAAGCAGAGAAGCTGAAGAAGAAAAAGCCAAAGAAACTAGCTGCCTGAGCTGGACACAGTGGGACTGCTGGCATGAGTGTGTCTGTAAAGTAAACGGATACTTGGTTCAAATGCACTGTGTAACATGGTGTAAATAAACGTCAGATAAACAAGTCAGTGCTTTGCTTTGGTTATATGTGAATAGTGAATTTTTATATATATTTTTTTGTCTTCTTGGTTTCATGTTCTTGGTGGTTTTGTTTTTCCTTCCTGGATGATTCCACCACCCCCCCCACCCCCACCACCCCATTACCCCTCCCCCTCCTGTACTCTACCAGAACAAGTCCTACAACAACCTCTAATCTCAAACGTATGATTATACTGTAACAATGACTAAAAACAATTGTTTTTCCACTACACACTATCTGCAGATTTTTCTCAACATGAATGTGTGGCCCTGTGGTATCATATTCCACATGGCATTAATTACAGGAATAAAGACTCCAGTTTTCACAAAATACATTAGTTTCACAAAGACCCAACACAACTGACCCTCTGCAAAGAAATCTGAGTAAGAATATTGTCAAAATATGAGTGCACTTTTTGTGTTTTTGCTGGCTTGCCATACAACTATGTACACAGAAGTTAAATATACACCATGTACTTAAGATGGTGTTAGATCAAGAGTTACGGCTATGATCCACTTTGATCACAGTCATATGACAGCTTGATGCACGATCAGTTGCTAAGGGAAACGACACTGCGATGTCAGAGCTAGGATGAAAGAACAAAAGCTGTAACATCACCATGTGTCAATTGAGCAAGTTTAAAACCTACATTACACAATCAGTTGCTCTGTGGTGATATCACGGTCTGTGGTTTCCCAAAGCAACTGATTGTACATCATGTAGTGCTATGACCGTGATCAAAAGGGGATCATAGCCTTCATGCGGTGATCTGACAGTGCGTGTTTGTGCTGTCGAATGGATGCTGTAACAGTGACATTACACAAATGTGGCTGACTATGCTGGATTTCCCTTCCCCACCATGCAGAGTCAAAATTTATTCAGGGTAATAAAAAAAATAAAAAAAATCAAGTAGGACTTTCTGAAGTGATAGTGAAGCAAACAATTATCCATTTTTGGATTGCCTTATGGCTTATGCAAGAAATATCTACAGATGGGCCCATTTTCATATCTACATTACAGATGGGCCTGTCTTCATAATATCTACATTGCAGATAGGCCCATCTTCATGCCAGCCCCAAATGCAGAGCTATTAGACTACACAAAGGCTTGAAGCTCTTTAAGAGCTTTTCAAGGTCAAGAATGAGAAGGGCCTTTTCTGCAAATTCATTTCTCATGGGAACAAAAGCAGAAATTTTAACACCTTCAAATCTCACCTAGACATTTTTTGAGCAAAGCCACACAAGCTAAACCTACTCCTTAGCTGAATTTTATTCCTGGTGCAGGTGTTCTGAGGTACTTTGGATGGGGGGGGGGGGGGGGGGGGGGGGGATAAATAGAGGGAGAGGGATGCAAGCCAGCCAGTTAGATGATTGAAGATAAACAGTTTTATTACTGTTGTTATCATTAGCAGATTTAAAATAAATCATTTTGTGGAAGGCATGAATGCATGAATAAATGGCACTGTGACTTGGGTAACAAGAGTTGTATGGGTGTGATATAATGAATAACACAAAGAACAACTTGTACTTTTATTGGCTTTTTAAAAATATTTTTAAATCTTATAAATGATATACATTGTATAACCCTGAGGTCTCCCCTAAACAATGCCCTAAAACGTTTCTAGGTAGGCCGACACACTGGAACTGACTGAAACCCATGCATTTATGCATTACATTTACACTACTGTATGTTGGTTAAGTGTATGACAAATGCTCCCATGGACAAATTTTCCCTGGTTAAATGCTAGCTAAAAAAAATTGCACCCAAACATCCGCCCCCCACCCCCCTCCTCAGACACACTAATATTCACGTTTCACAAAACAATACACGCACGCACACAAACAGCAAGAACCAGCATGGCTTGTGTTCCACACACACACACTTTTTTTCTTCTCTTCTTCAAGTTCCTGCCCATTTCAAATTTCACCGAACATTATAACTGACTTTAGTAATGCCGCACTGCTAACACAAATACTCTGGTCGGTAGAGTCACGCATGTAGAATAGTCACATCGCTGACACCAGTACACATCACTATATGTGAAAATGACACCACAGTACATACTTTAGTTCATTCCGTCCACACACACATCAAACCATTTGAGGACAGCGAACCGACGGGGCTAAAAGTGGACATTGCCGATTGAACAACTCGTCACTGCCCTCTAATACTGGGCCCGCCTGACATAGTAGAGTGCTGGTGGCCCGTTGGCATTTTTTGTCTTCCCCGCAACTCTCCCAAGTGAGAGAATGGTCGGTGTTTTGACTGTAGTCACTCATAGGAAGAAGGAGAAAAAGCCCAGCAAACTGAGGAAGACGGGCGCAGCCATTTTGTTTACATGTGACGTAATTCGTTGAAGGGCCTAGTTGCACAGGCGGCGCTCTTTTATATAATGCACTTCGACGCCACGTTCTACGGTCCAGGCGCTGTGACATATCGCAAGTCAGTAACATCAGCTTGATCAACCTCAACTTGTGTCTCTTGGTTATTTGACCTATTGTGACGAGGTAGGCACATGGCACCACAGCGAGCTGCTGAATGACAAGAGTTCAGTTCAAACTTTGAAACAGTTTCAGTGTTTGATTGACGATGACCCCCTTCTCGCCCTTTCAAGGAAGATCGTCTAGCACTTCCTCTTTCTACGCCGCGCTTCTCCATGCGGTCAATGACAATGGTGTGATCGCTCGGCTTTGTGCCCGCAGGTAGAGTCTCAATCTCCTCAACACTTCAGATCTTCCGAGAAGCAATAAGCCACTTGTGAGGGCTGCTTTGCCCGCTAGTGTATAGACCATGCTCGGTCATTTCCTTATGGATACATTCCAGAACGTTTCATTCCAGAATGATAACAGTTGTGAGAGGTACTGGATCAGTGCGGTGGGTCACGTCGCCTTTCCTCGTCACAGCTGTTTGTAATGTTTGATTTCTCGCCCTGTGTTTCAGTGTCAGCAGAACCACGCAGAAGAAGCTAGACCTGACTGATGGAGGAAAGTGTGGATCTCCCACAAAAGCCGTGACCTCAGTGGTGATTGCAGCCTCCTGCTCCAGTTCCTTTGGGGCACATATCTGCTGGCGATATTACTAGGGTGTTAATCTACAGGTCAGTTTGTGGATATTTACTGCCGGCAGCTGGCAGTAGCTCAGTTGGTTAGAACTGGTGCGCTCTGACCAAGCACTGGAGAACGAGGATCAGATCCTTGAAAGGAGTGGTAAGTTTTCACCTCTAATAAAGTAATTATGTAATACTAAATTTGGGGCTGGCTGTCTGTGTTTTTTTCTCTCTGGGTACTCAGGTTTGAATTCCCGCCCCCCCCATTCATCAGGCATTGCTGTTGGGGGTCACTACTTGATGACACCTGTACTTTGTTATTGATTCACCTTTCTTATACTTATAGCCTCAGTTCCTGAAGGTATACCTTCAGGCAATGAAAAGTCATGCATGTGCACTTGCGTCAGTTTTAATTTGGACATAGGGGTGGGGCTAATCATAAACAGAAAGATGCAGTTCAGCAACTGTTTGAAAGCAACAGCTAGCCTTGGAATGTTGAAGTGACTGATGTGTGTGAAACCGAAAGCACAACACTGTCCATGTCACTAGAGTACTAGATAAGCCCCATCCTTTTGTTCTTAAATTGTCCTCACTTTAAAGCTTTTGGAGTCTTAAATTAAGACTAAAATTCGCTTTCATCAACACAGTGATGTAGCATATATAGAAAGCTGAGAGCGAATTTGATGTCTGTGCCAAGTGTGATGTTCAAGTGATGGTCTGATTTCCAGATATTTGCGATAAACCAGCAGTGATGTGACTGTGTCATGCTTTGAAGAGAATTTGTTTCAAATTTCCCGGCCCACTATTTGTAGGCAGGCTGACCCTTTAAATGTGTTACAAAGAGCCTCCCAACAAATGATTTTTTTTTAAAGTACATGTAATTTCATTTGATGTACACTAAATTCCACGAGTTGCAGTGCACATTTAGACCTTGTTGTATGCATCGTAAATATTAACCAACTTTGCTGTATTATTTATTTCTCAACAGGAGTGGTTTTCAATCCTGGACATTCACCATGGTGCATTCTTTTGGAAAAGCTGCAGCTTCAGCATCACTAGTCATCCTCTGTCTCCTAGCAACCGAGTGCCATGGTAACCAGTATGACCCACATCTGTACCCTAGCAATGGACCCTTTTTTGAAGGCTGGTATGTTCGCTTGGTGGACAAAGCTCAAAAAGTCAGTTTAGGATTTCTGTTTGGCCGAGTGTTGCCTTGCAATTCTTCCTTGTGTGCTTATTCTGGGCATAAGGAAGATTCTAGAAAATCTGAATTTCCCCTGGTTTTGGCAAGTGTGTTAATCCAGGACAAAAACTTCAGCCAAAAACTACAGTCCTTTGATGGGGCATTTTCTGTGACTGATTATTCTGCGACAGTAAATGGCAAACCAGTAGTGCTCAACCCAGATGACAGGTCACCGGCACATTTTTCAGTCAGATTTGGAAACAATGGGTCTTTCATTGTCAGTCCCCACCAGACTTCAGTAGATGTTACTGTAGGAAGCACCAGACTTTCTATTCGAGCATCAAACCCAGTTCCCTGGGGGCCGCATGGTGAAGGTCCAGAGGGCTGGCTGGAACATCTCCCGCTTCCTTTACATTGGTTTGTGTACAGCCTGCGATCTACTGTAACCAAGTACAGATTTTATGACAGTGCCTCAGGAAGAAGTATAGCCGGAGCAAATGCTTATCTCCACATGGAAAAGAACTGGGGCCAGTCTTTTCCAGCAGCATGGGTGTGGTCACAGGCAATGACGGAAACCAACATCACTTTAGCCGTATCTGGAGGCGTTGTAGATTTTCAAGTTTTTGAC
Source organism: Alviniconcha strummeri (assembly GCA_963584105.1). Taxonomy (NCBI): domain Eukaryota; kingdom Metazoa; phylum Mollusca; class Gastropoda; family Provannidae; genus Alviniconcha; species Alviniconcha strummeri. Next base: position 17,547,141 of record OY757552.1, read on the forward strand.
AAGACTGCATTCCTTGCGGGATACAGAAACCCTGCCAAAAACATTGTGTGGAACTTCACGCCAGCCAACAGCATTGCTTTCTTCGTTCATGACGGATGCCAGGGTTTGGTGAGCTTGAATCTGACTGGCTTGTTGCACAAGCTGGTTATCAAGATCGCTTCTCCTGCACAGTATTTTAGCGAGTGTTTGTTAGGACCCGAGAAGGAAGGTTTTCGCCCTGTGTGTGTGGAGAGTTATGATGCTGTGGCATCTGTGACAGCGTATAAAAGGCATGGTTTTGATTTTGAGGAAATTGACCATGCAGATATTCATGATGCTGCTTTAGAGTTTGGTGGGAAATATGTTTGCAAGGATAAATGCTCAGGTGTTTAGGTGTATGCTGGAGAGGCTAGATCACTGGTGCATGTGTGTGCATGGATGCATATGTGTGTGTGTGTGTCTGTGTGTGCATGTAGGTAGTGAGATCTTTTTTCTGTTATAGTGCTGCTCTCATATGGCACGTACACATTGTTTTTCTTGTGTAAATATAGATATTGCCATATGTATTACTTTCTTGAACATGTTACCTTTGATATTTCTCTCACTTAACATTGAACATGTTGGAGAATGTTGTAAAGTGCAGTGAGTGTGTAGACCAGAGAACAGCAATATGCAAAGTTGTTTTGTTTTTTGTCTGTTGCTTGTGGCAACTTTTTTTAATTTTATTTATGCATTCAGACTACCGATTTTTCCCTTCTTGCCTTTAAAAAATGCAAATGTTCTCCACAGGCTTTATTGAAGGATGATGTTTGTAAATGTATCCACGTGTGTAAGTAAATACATTATTTGAAATACTGATTAATCTCTTGTGTTTAGGTAAGAAACATTCTCCACAGGTTTTACACAGGTGTGATAATGCTTGTCATCCGCGAAAGTAAAAATTAAAAGTTTGGATGTGTATGTGTGTGTGCGTGTCTCTCTACATGTGTGTGTGTGCATGTGTCTGTCTGCATATGTGTGTGTGTGCGCACACACACATATACACACAGAGGAAAAATAGAAACAGAGACAGAGAGAGGAAGATACAGAAAGACAGAGAAGGCTGATAGCTGAAATAATTTAACATCAGTCCAGCATCCCTCTGTGTCAACGCACACTCACCAACTTTCCATAAGACACTGAAACCACAAAACACGAGGCAGTGACTGTAGAAATAAAGATCTCTTGGACTCTCTACAACAGTCACTGTGCAAAGTACAGTTACCACAATCAGTGACAACAAAGTAACACTGCTCATCCATATATGTTACAACAAATGGACACTTTCATCCATATACCATTCAAGGCAGGTAGGGTCTAAACATAGGTCTCCACAGATTTGTCGTGCATATGTACAATTTAGCTTTTAATAATAACAACAATAACGATTCAAGAATACTTGCTACAGCATAGGCAGTAATTATTATAAAGTTTTGCTTTTATAAAAGCTCTAATAGCACTTGCAGGCAAAAATTCAGAATCAGCAAAGCATGAGACTTTAGCAAGAGAGCTTCACATAAAGCTATTATTGTCTGGGGTAAAAAAAAATTTTTTTTTAAAGCTGACAGGCAAGCTACCATGCATTACGTAGGTAGGTAGGTAGTGTTGCTTAATGTCCTCAGATGTCAGTTGACATATTAGGGACAAGCTGAGACCAGTGCCAAAGCATGGTTCAATATAGCTTTACATCCACGGAAACCAGAAGGCTCGTTAGGACAGACAGCCCAGGACAGCCACCTCGACTCTCACACAGATCCTGAACTATGTTACCATGCATTTTATAAGCAGACCATTTTATACTGAACAGCTTCACAGTAGTGCACAGTGGAATACCTGGCCCCTCTCCCCAACCAAAAACAACCAAATTTATGATCAAATATTGTGCCAAAGTGATTTAAGTATTGCATAATTTAAAGGGGATACAGGAAACCTCAGGCCAGCATGTGATCCCCTTATCATCATTTGCAAAACCATTTTTCTAAACCACCATGGCAATGTAAAACAAAAAAGTTTTTATTTTGAGCTCTTTCTACAAGTAGTGCAAAGAGTGCTTGAGAAGGCTAGTTCCTGATTTTGAAAGGTTTTGTTGCCTGGCACAGCAAAATCCCATTCTTTGTTTGCCTAAAGTCACTGTTACCCTGAATATATTGCTGGTATATTGTATAGCCATATATCTGGGACTGGTTATTGGTAACAGTATGTCAACGCACCCAGTTTGGTTGCACACTGCAAAGATATTAGCAGTGCAAGAAATATGAGACTGACAAATATTCAATGAAGTTTTGAACTGTCACTGTGACCTTGACCTTTAAACTCAGTATTCCAATATTTTCACAAGACATGTTAGCTTATGATGATGTGCCACCAAACTAGGTTTGGTTGCAAAAGGATCAGCAGTTTTGAAAAAGATAGAGATGGTATGTTTTGACAGTACAGGCCCTCACAGTGACCTTGACCTTGAAGATAGCAAAACAATCTTTTTGCATGACACTGGCTCATTATGATGCATCACTGTGCCAAGTTTGGCTACAAAAGTTTAAATCTTTCAGAAAATCTTGTTCAGATAAACATTCAATGAAAGTCTGAACATTCACCGTGTCCATGACCTTTGAACACAGCAAAGCAATTTTTCACAAGACACTGCAGCTTATGATGATGCACCACCAAACTAGGTTTGGTCACAAAACAATCTGCAGTTCAGGAGATAGAAACAGTAAAGTTATAATTAATTCAGAAGTACAGGAAATCTTGTCCAAACAACTGAAATTTTGAACTTGACTACAGCAAATACATCTTTTCATTAAACACTTCGCCATATCATGATCTGCCATCAGAATACATTAATTCTGGTTTCAAAAGAACATCATTCATTTAGAAGATATAGTAGAAAGTCATATTTAGATTATATAAACTTCATTGTTTTGCCCGAGCCTCCGCCCCATGACAATGTATCACCATACACAGTTTGACTGCAAAAGGTTCAGTGGTTCAGAACATAAATTCTGGACAAAACCAGGACAGAGGGACACAGCGATTCCAGTATACCCCTCATAACTTTGTTATGGGAGGTATTGTATACATATCTCTTGCAAACACTTTCAGTTGCAGTTTTAGTTCTTTTATGACAAATTCCTCGCAGGAAGTTGAAAGAAGTAATTCTGAAGGTCACAGCCACGCTTGGCCTTAAAGGGGTTCCATCCCTGGTATGTCCATTTTGACTGTCCAGCAAGAGCTATCATTCCTCCACTCTTGCACTGCCAGTACAAAACTTGCACACACACACACACGCACGCACATGCATGCACACAGACTGTACATCAATGCTGGAAGTCCAGCAAAATAGTATTCATTCTTGAACTCTCACAAAATACAAAACTGTTTCGCTCATGTACACACATACACGTATACATACCATACATCAATGTTGACATTCCAGCAAAGAGTATAATTCCTGAAGTCTCTCACTAAAGGATACAACACACAATATATATATATACTAAATCTTCACTTTGATCTTGACCTTGAACACAGCCAATGAATCTTTTCAGTGAACACTCTGGTTTTTGAACACTCTAGGGGAGACTGATGCACCCAATAGGCTCTTTATGAAGGGAGTACGACTTTCTGTCTCTCCATTTTTTTTCCCTGTCAGATTTACTGTTTAAGGTCTTCGAGATCTAAATATAATGTCTCGACAATGAACTGCTTGCTTGTTTTTTCTACACTTCGACCTAAAATGAACACTTTGGTTTATGATAATCTACCATCAGAAATAAGTTTGGTTTCAAAAGAATCATCATGTATATTCAATTTTTGTGAGCCAAAGTGGGCATCCAGTGCAAATACACATATCATTTTAAGTTTGAACAATCTCTACCAGTCAACCCATGGGTCAAACATGCAGAACTGGGGTTTTGCAGGACAGTTGGCTGACCTTCTGAAGGTGGTTCTTGAAGAGGTCTTGAACACATTAGCAATGACTGACTGCCAGCAGCAATGAAGGGAGAGGTTTCCTCTCTAAATTGTGACTGCCTGGGGCCAACCACTAAGGAGGCTGCAGTATTAAACAGAGAGGCCATGTTGTTGAAGTGTTGCTTTACAGCCACAGAAACCGTATGTTTATGAGGGACTCACATCCAGGATGGCCACCTCGACTTTCACACAGCTCCTGAGCTCTGATAGAGGGGTCATGACACCTGGCGGCTTTATGTGCATCTGATCCCACCAATCAACATCCACAAAACTCATTTTCTAAATCGGATGTAAAATCAACTTTGTCTTCGTAACAGAATCCTTAGTTTTCAGTTTTAACTTTGATCTTTTCTACTTGTTGAACAAAATGTGTTTCAAGACATCAATGTCACTGTCCACTTGCATAGCACAATTTAACTCCACGTAGACAGCCACATGCTTGTTGCACTTAATGAAGATGATGGGGGGGGGGGGGGGGGGGGGAGAAACTGTGAGGACAGGGATGTGGCAGCAACTGTGAAAAACCAGATCCAGTGAGGCGGATGAGAAGGCCAGTGGGTGACTAAGAAGTTGACAACAAATAAAACTTCTGCCACCAGAAAGATACAATGTCTTACACATTTTAGAGTGTGTGTGGAAGCCTGTTCCAGAGGGTGGGCACAGCACTGCAGAATGACTTTGCACCTGAGTGCTTTTTGTCTCTTTTCTCACTGGATCCAGAGATGCTCAGTTTGCACTAGGGAGAAGAGCTGAGAGAATCAGATGGACTGTATGGGAAACAAGTTCCTGTAGATACTGTGGCGCAGTTTCATGCATGCACTGCAGGTGTGGGGATGAGGAAGCTGGTGGGTGACCAAGTTCCTTTAACCATAGGGGTTCTTCTCTGAAGAGGTCCCCTGTACCTGTGATAACCAACTGGAGAACCAGTGGGACACCAAAATATATGTTATGGTTAGTTGGTTACTCCCTGGATTTTAATGTCCTGTCACCAGCAGTCAGTAACTGCATTTTAATGTCCTGTCACCCACAGTCAGAAACTGGATTTTAATGTCCTGTCACCCACAGTCAAGAACTGGATTTCAGTGTCCTGTCATCTACAGTCAGTAACTGGATTTTAATGTCCTATCACCCACAGTCAGTAACTGGATTTTAATGTCCTGTCACCCACAGTCAGTAACTGGATTTTAAAGTCCTGTCACCCACAGTCAGTAACTGGATTTTAATGTCCTGTCACCCACAGTCAGTAACTGGATTTTAATGTCCTGTCACCCACAGTCAGTATCTGGATTTTAATATCCTGTCACCCACAGTCAGTAACTGGATTTTAATGTCCTGTCACCCACAGTCAGTATCTGGATTTTAATATCCTGTCACCCACAGTCAGTAACTGGATTTTAATGTCCTGTCACCCACAGTCAGTAACTGGATTTTAATGTCCTGTCACCCACAGTCAGTAACTGGATTTTAATGTCCTGTCACCCACAGTCAGTAACTGGATTTTAATGTCCTGTCACCCACAGTCAGTAACTGGATTTTAATGTCCTGTCACCCACAGTCAGTAACTGGATTTTAAAGTCCTGCCAACTGCACAATCTCCTCAGGATGATCAATCTCTGCGGTAAGCAAATGCACAGTTCAAAAAATCTTCTCACATATATATGTAAACCCTTTCTCAGGTCAAATCTAGAAAATTGGTCCATACAGTGAAACACTCAAAAATTCATGGACTGTTTCTTGAAGATCAATTCATGGCTGGTTCCAAGGAAAGCTAGCCAGGTCAGCTACAAGCACACATCAGGCAACAAATCAACTTCGTAAACTTTACCTGAACATGGGAGCTTTGTGCACAAAGTAAAATACATTGTGTAAATCATCTGATATGGTAAATTTCCGATGTGTTGAAACACCTACAAAGGGAGGTAACTGCTCTCCCAACATGACACCCACAGTCATCAAAAACAGTAATAATTTCCTTTTTTTTTTAGATTAACAAGACAGCAACACACAGCTGACAAGGTGAAGGCCCAAAAGCAGCCACCGAGTGAGCATTTTACCAACAATTTGTGTTTCAAACTTCAGTCAAAACTATGGTTGTATGGTACACACAGAACGTGCCAAGACGGCAGCAGTTTCATGTGGCACCAGCCGTGCCAGCGCTGTAAGTACACCACTTTTGCAAATGTTCAAAAACGTGTTGTAAAAAATCTAGTCACTCATGTAGGATTACATGCATGCACAGTGAGTCTGCTCAAAAGCGGAGAATAGCGCTATATAAAAGCAGTCAACAAGAACTATCTGAGGAGGAATTAAATAGAGAAGGCTTTGTGCTGCGATGGCACAGAGGTTATTTACATAGTAATCATGTGCTTCACTTTAAGTTGCACAAACAATATTTACCATATTTGCCATTTTCACCATCATTCAAAAATCTCAATGTTTAATGTGATGCAACGCATAAACGGCAATAAGAATAAATATATTTTCTGTTTTTTGTTTGTTTTGCTTCTCAATTTAAAAAAATCAATCAAATAATGAAAACTGTTAGTGTTATGTCAACTGAATCAAGAAACAGAAATATGAGCATCTATACCCCAAAAACATCTGCCAAGTTGTTTGTAACACTGAGAGAGAGGCAGGAACCAAGTACTGTCCACTGGAAACAGCGGATCGGCCCTCGCGCTTTCTGAACACATTCAAGACAAGAGACTCAGGCCCCCCCCCCCCCCATCCCCCCCATTAAAAATATCATTAAACAAAAACATTTCCTCATAGTTTTTTTTTTTTTTTTTTTTTTAAATCTTAAAGAACTGAAGGGGCAATTTGGTCTGAAAAGGTCAACAATGTGCAAATATTCCATCTGCAGGCCTGATTAGGCTGTTCTGTTGACAAAAAAATATGCTTTTGCTTTGACTGAGCTCCACAGGGCCCGCCATGTTGGTTTGCTCTTCACCAATGAAGAGCAGAAAAAGGTTGGCTCAAGATGTATCTCATACCTTTGCCTCACATTTTGGCCTTGTTTATGTCACCGATGGGCACAAAATTGCAGGACTCCTGGTCATGTTTTTACAATTTTCAAATGTCAGTATTTCATAATAATATTTCACAAGCACAATGAGAAACTGGGCGAAGAATTGCTGTGCATATTTTTTAATTTTATTTTCTGTTCTGTTGATAAGGCCTATGATATTTTTCAGTTCAGCTTCATTTTATTTATTGAAACATTAATTCACAAAACTAAAAAAATATTGATGCATTAAACAAAATCAACAGAGCAAAAACACTGTATCATAAAACAAAAACGTACTTCATAAAACAAAAAATCTTAAAAGCTCACACCTGTTCTGGCATTCTTGCAGGCATTCATTAGCCAGAAAATTAGACTGAGCCACTGACTTGGTCTGTGCAGCAGCCACATTTCACAGACACATAAGCAAAAGCTCAAACAAGGGCAGGTGGGTGCAGTAAAATGAGAACCTCACAAGCAATATGGCCAGTTATGAGCTGTAAAAGGAGACGAACGTTTCACGGGTAACACTGTTCACACCAGTCAAATCAGTTCCAGTTCCCGAAAGCAAATTACTGCACACACAAAAATGATTAAAACATCAATATCTACAGGGCCTGTATTTTGGCACTGCTCTGAATCTCCCCACGAGCCACTGTGCTACATCCACACACAGCTGATGAATTGTTAGTTAATGCAAGCATGGTTTTGCTGTGAAACAAACACAGCGGTACTGGTAGACAATAAACAGAATTGTCCACGCTGAAGTGAACTAAGCCATAAAAAGAAAGCTTTGGCAAGGAGAAATAAATACAATATAGCAAATGTACTCAGTTCTTTGGAATGTTGAATACAACATCACTAAATGCTTGCTACCTGAATGCACAAATTTACATGAATCACTACCTTCCTAGGCAGGAAGTTGAGAAGACAAATCATGAACAAAATTATGTTTAAAAAAATAATACTGAAGCAAATAAACAACAACAAACAAATACCAAAACAACAACACATGCACATTTCTTGTTTTATATATATATGCACCAGAAATTAAATATGTGTACAATTTGTTCATACCATATACACCATAGAGTCATTCAGATAATATTTAATGCACTGACTGCATATTTTGCTGTGTAAGAACACCATTTTTAAAGCACAAAAGCAAGCAAACTTCTCATTCACATATCTGTAAATATATGCAAACAATCAGACAGAGTACCCCCCCCCCCCTTCCATTTTTTATAAACCCAGAATCAGTGGTAATACAGGTCAACTGATCCACTCTCACCTAGAGGCACAAAGCATATCATTTGACAAACATTCTATCAATTAACGTTTTAACATTTTTACGTTGCAGAGAGTCTATCAATATCATGGTTTCCGGCTCACTGCCCATTCAGACCTATATAAAGTGACTTTCAAACGCACTTCAAATGACATACAGTTTTTTCAGCTTCATTTCTTCATCTAATCTGGTGTTACTGTTACGTAAATGAACACCTCTTAAAAAGACCACTTCTGATGCTGTTTGCTTTATATTTCCGTATGAATGAAACCTATGCAAGGACCATCCCTCTTTCGAAACCTTTCCTTCACGTTTCATGTAAAAGAGCCCTTGCCTAAGGAACATCCTTTTTTTAAGACTTCCCACTGAAACCTTTCCATTCATTTTTGGGTTTAAAAAAAAATTGCCTAAGGAACATCCTTTTTTTTCAAGACTTCCCACTGAAACCTTTCCATTCATGTTTTGGGTTTAAAAAAAAAATTCCCTAAGGAACATCCGTTTTTTTCAAGACTTCCCACTGAAACCTTTCCATTCATGCTTCATGTAAAAGAACTCATGCCCCTCCCCCACCAAAACCTTGCCTTTCATTTTTCCTGTAAAAGAACCCTTGACTAAGGAATGTCCTTTTTTCAAGACTTCCCTCCCTGCAACTTTTAGCTTTATATTTCCATGAAAAGAACCCCTGACCAAGCCCCACTCCTCTTCTCAGACCGCATTTCTCTGGTTTTTAGGTGGCCCTGGAAGAGGGGTTCCACTGTGCTCAAATGACTTCCATTTGTGGTGGAGAGAGTAATACACATACAGTAGACCACTGCTTTGTTCAAATATGTACACATCAGGTGACTGAATTAAATATATCACGAGCCTTTCTTCTGTTACTGTTGGCTATTTGTTCACTTCAGGCAATTTTCAATTTCAATGGCAGAATCAAAACACTTTGCAGGCAAACGTAATTACTGTACAGCTGTGAGACAACTAGATAATCTGTCATCCAAGTAAAGATACTCATGGTACATTAATTCTGAGAGGCAAGTGACAGCTGGGGGGGGGGGGGGGGGGGTAGAGAGAGAGAGAGAGAGAGAGAGAGAGAGAGAGAGAGAGAGAGTGTGTGTACTGTAGCTATGTACAGGTTGTGTCAGGGTCATATCAGGTACAAAGATCATGGATGGTGTAAAACAACACTGACTTCATCAGTTCGAGCAGAAACTTGTTTTTAATTCAAACAGACATGCATGGCCTAGTGGCTAAGGGACTGGATTCAGGATCTTTAAACTGCAGGTTCAAAGCCCATAGGGGGGAAGTTTTTTTTTAGGGCTGCTTCCTGTGCAAATTTCCCAACAGCTACACTACAGAGCAAATCTACTTTTAGTCTCATGTAATTTAATGAATAGGAATTCTAGAATTCTGCAAGTATAGTGGCATGCAGCACTATCCCTTATTTCTTGGCTTCCTGGCTTTACATCAGTTTCATTTGTGGGTGAAAAAAACTAACACTCTTTTAAAGGAACTAACCCTCTCTTAAAGGAACTAACCCTCTCAAAACGTTCTGTCCAAGAAGGCTGACCTTTCTGCAGAAAGAATGCCCATTCATAAGAATGCTTGACCGGCAGAAAAAGAAACACAGGACAGTAAAAGAAAGAGGCAGTCACTACCACTTTAACTCTTACTGGTTTTTATCCTTCTTTAAATCATGATCACTGAAAATTATCATAAATTCTGGCACCTTTTCAGCTCTGAAAGAGTTCAGCTCAGTTCATGTCCAGTTTAAGATGGTATTTCAGTGCTGGGAAAAGCCCTCATGCTCCACCTTGTCTCTTGGAAGCTTCTGCAGTGCAGCCTTTCATAGCATTTCAAACAGTTCCCATATTCATCTAATTGATGAGACAGGGCCATTGTCAAGCACTTCTCTTTTTTTCTGCCCTCTCCTCCAAGGGAAAGGAAATAGGCCTCTGAACTGTGAGCATCTTCTCTTCAGCAGACCATTCTCACACATTTTGCAAGTTGAAAATACTCCAGCTTCGCAGATGGAAACCCAGTGTCTTTAAGCAATTACAAATCCACCATTTCCATTCAAATGAACTGGAGAGTAAATTCACTGCAAGCAAAAAACAAAATAGCTGCGTGCCGACTGCGTCACCAAGGCTATGAAAATGGACAAATCACAGCAACGTGTCGATAAAAATTTGTGGCAAAAATTTGCGACTGACAATGCAGAGAAAAGGCGGTGATACGATATGTTAGTTGTGTGCATCAAACTCTCACTTGCATGGAGGTGAATTCGAAGACAACACCAACAAACCTGGACAGAAAAAGTATTTACAGATTTACAAACACAGGGAGCTGATACATGGGTTGTTTTGGCTGTATGGTTGAGGAGGAGGGTTCAGACCTCAAGTGGTTGGCACTGTCCATTTAAAACATACTGGCTGCCTCATGATACAGCCCAAACTGATGGAATAAAGCATGGGGAAGGTTGATGTATTTAACCGTGCCAATACTTGAGGGTTACCATCCCTTGTGATGTTTGGCCTTTCCTTTGCTTCAGTTGAAATGGTGGGTGCACATTGGCTGGTGGATGCAGTGCGTCTATTTATAATATAAAATGCTGCATTTGGAATGGACAAGTTGAAACTAAATGTGCTGAGCCGTTTCAACTGTACCGCTATGCTGACACAAGTCCGGTTTGAGACCAGGTTCAGCTGGTCTTCCTCAACCATACGTCCAAAATGGCTTGTGTATCAGCACCTATACACAGAAGAGAACTCACTAGGACTACAAAGTGCAACTCATCTCATGGAGACCAGCTGCCTATGAACACAAAGAGCACTCTTTTTACTGGAGACCATCTACCTCTCAACACTACATTTTGTGGAACCCTCATTTTCTGAATCAAAAACAAACACGGAATTCACTGAGACAAAGTCTGGATCCTGCAAGAATATTTCTTGAAAGAAATTCGTTGCAAAGATATAAACATATTTATAAGAAAAGTCTGAAGTATGGAACATTATTAGAACAGCTTGCTTTCAAGCAGAATGGCATCCAACAAGAGTTCACCTTGTCATGCTTCCTCATTATCAGCTTCAGCATGAAAATGAAACAATCACCAATGAAAATGATTTTCACTTGTGTGTGTGTGTGATAGTGTGTGCGTGTGTGTGTTTATTTGGTTGATACAGTCAGAAAGAGTAATCCATTTTGAATCTCTGTTTCACTGGTATGGTCGATTTCTGGACATTTCATCAACTACACTACAACATCTACCAAAACATATCTATTGTTCAAGACAAAGCAGGCAATGCTACACAATGTAACATCTTCACCCCCCCCCCCCACCCCCACCCCACCCCTGAACAGGTAACTTCTGAAATGCAGTCATGTTGGTTCACTCTCTGTAAAGTGAAGAAAAAGTTGGCTCATGGTGTGATATACACATATGATGTCACAAAATGGCAGCACTCATGGCTGTGTTTTCACATTTTTCAAATGCCAGTTTTTAATTAAACCACAAATCCACTGAAAAAACGCTGAGAGTCTGTTTTTATTCTGCTCCTACCATCAGGATCTATGGTGCTCCTTTTTCTTCAGAGTCACCTTTGAGTTTTGCCAGGGCAGTTTCCTCTTACTAGACACATGCACGCTGCATCCAGAATTGCTTGTGTCCACAAAAGCCTTGTTCTTGCTATTTACAGTGGTTGACACAGCATCAAGCACTTCAATGAGCAGATCCATACAAGAATAAGAAGCTGCCTTGGAATGTAAGCAATGCATGAAAATTGGAGACAGTCATGGAAACAGGTTAAAAAGAAGAAGGAAAAAAAGGTGATTTTGTTTGTTTAGGCAAAACTTCACAGAAAAGAACATTGTTTCTTTGGGCAAAATTTCACAGAAAACAGTGTTTCTTCATGCAAAATTTCACAGAAAAAACAAACCGCAAAGATGTTTGTGCTTTTCCAGGACAACTGGCTGTATATTACCAGCATCAAACATAACTTGACTGACTTTACCTGTTGAGATCCTTGATAAGCTGGTGAGCAGATTTAAAGCGAAACCAAACTGAAGATGCAAATGGGCCTGAAAATGTGGAAATATGTTTGTCTGCCAGCTTCATTCAGTTCCATACATCCACAAAATGAAGGACTTTTCTGTTTCAAATTTGATGTACCTCTGGGGGAGTAAATACCTTGTATTTACACGCATGCTAGGTGAAAGCTACCGTAGGTGGCTCAGGTCTCTGTTGTTGTACTTGTGTTACGTATTTTGAGCGCTAATTAACTCCCTTGTTCGTTGCTTCTAATTTGGGCTCCCCAGGGTGCACGCATCCATCTTGGCTTGCTCTTCACAAATGAAGAGCAGAAAAAGGTTGGCCGGTGACATCTTTGAATCTTTTGTCACACATAGTGGCTTTGTTTATGACATCACTGACACAGACTGCTGGGCACAAATGGCAGCACTCATGGTTACTTTATCACAACTTTCGAACCTTAAATTTTAACTGGACAACAAATCAAATGAAAAACTGCCGTGTGTATATTTTTAGTTCCACTGCTGTGCGCATATTTTTAGTTCTATGCTTGTGTGTATATTTTTAGTTCTATTCTTGTTAAAAAAAGCCCATGATGTTTCTTCAGTTCAGATTTCTTTTAATACATCAGTCAGTAGACTAGGTACATCAGTCAGTAGACTAGGTACATCAGTCAGTAGACTAGGTACATCAATCAGCAGACTAGGCACATCAGTCAGCAGACTTGACAAATCAGTCTGGTAAATGACAGCCTTTCACTCTCAGGCACCTTCGTTCCACTTCTTCTTCTGTACCATCCAGAGAGGCTTCCACCAGTGTTCCATTCCCTCCTCCATCTCCTTCAGACCATCCATGGCATGACTCCCTGATGTGGATGCCATCCGTGACACGTCACATGTGGTAGCTACCAACAACCATCACAGATCCAAGCTACCCTTGAAGATGAAGTACAGCTGCTTGAATGGCAAGGGAGTCAGGGAGCAAAGAGAAAGACAGAAAAAAAGAAAAAGAAAAAAAAAGAAAAAAAGAAGGATATGTTGCATATGCAGAAGAAAGAAGTTCACCCCAATTTTTGTGGGGGGGGGGGGGGGGGGCTCCAACATCATGAGGAGGGAGACCTACCCTGGTGATTCTGCTAACCCAAACATTTCCATCTCCGACTGGATAAAAACAGACATTGGAAACTGTCTGTCAGCATGACAGACTAGAATGTTTTAAAAAAAAAAAAAAAAAAATCCAGTCCAATCCAATCCAATCCAGTCCTTTCACACCATGCAAATGGTGGTGTGACCAGGTCGTGAAGCTGCACATTTCCTGACCTCCTGCCTGTGGACTGGGATGGTGCTTACACAGCACCGGTTGGCTGGGCATAAAGCACTAAATTACTTACCTACCCGTATGCAGGTTGCTTCAAGCTCAAAACCAATGCCATCACTTTGCGACACATTCACTTTATTCCAAGATCAAAATGGCACCAGGCTGACCTGACCATTTATTTTCCTGCTCTAAGAATCTCAGGCTCAGTGCTTTTACGTCAAATGGTGTGATGGGAGTGTGGGAGGTGGGAGGGAGGATGGGGGGGGGGGGCGGAGTGCTGTCACAGATTTTCTAAAATCTTTGCCTGTCACTGTGACAGATAAAAATGTGAGCTAGCGGAACCACAGTACCCCGCCCCCGCCCCCCAACCCAACTGGACCCTGCCATCCCTATGCCCCCCCCCCCCCCCACTAAAAACAAAATGTCCAGCTAAGCACAGAGCCCCAGCCAAAGCCTAACCCCAGTTCTTCATCACTGCAGCACCTTCCAGCCGAAGACTTTGTTGCCGCTGTGGCAGACAGAGGGGATGGGCGGCTCCTTCAGCATCCAGCGCTTGGTGGCCAGGTCCTCCGTGGCCACCGCCAGGCAGCAGTACGGGAACTGGTTCAGGATCTCGTGGAACTCCATGGAGTTGCGCGGGCTCTTCCCGCAGAGCTGGCGGAAACAGGCGTCCAGGCTCCCGGCGTGGCCCACGATGAGGATGTTGCCTCCTGCCGGGGAGTCAAGAGTATGAATTTTAGTGTCCTCATAATCATAATTATGTTAATTTAACATCAACGGTCCTGGTTTTATTGTCCTCATACATTAACATCAACGGTCCAGGATTCATTGTCCTCATATGTCAACATCAACAGTCCATGTTTCACAGTGTGTTATACAAGTGTTATATGTAAACAACAGCCCAGGTTTGCTGTCCTTGTGTTAATGCTGACAGTCTGGGTTTTATTGTCCACATACATTAACATCAACAGTCCAGGTTTCATTGTCCTCATATGTCAATACCAGCAGTCCAGGTTTCATTGTCCTCATTCATTATTATCAACAGTCCAGGTTTCATTGTCCTACGTTAACACCAACAGTCAGGCTTCATTGTCCTCATGTCAATATCAATGGTCCAGGTTTCATTGTCCTCATTCTTTACTATCAACAGTCCAGGTTTCATTGTCCTCATGTCAATATCAATGGTCCAGGTTTCGTTGTCCTCATTCTTTACTATCAACAGTCCAGGTTTCATTGTCCTCATGTCAACATCAATGGTCCAGGTTTCATTGTCCTCATTCTTTACTATCAACAGTCCAGGTTTCATTGTCCTCATGTCAATATCAATGGTCCAGGTTTCGTTGTCCTCATTCTTTACTATCAACAGTCCAGGTTTCATTGTCCTCATGTCAACATCAATGGTCCAGGTTTCATTGTCCTCATTCTTTACTATCAACAGTCCAGGTTTCATTGTCCTCATGTCAACATCAATGGTCCAGGTTTCATTGTCCTCATTCTTTACTATCAACAGTCCAGGTTTCATTGTCCTGTGTCAACACCAACTGTCAGATTTCACTGTCCTCATGTTAATATTAATGGTCCAGGTTTCATTGTCCTCATATGTTAACATCACCAGTCCAGCTTCCACTGTCCTTCTACATACACTTCAACAGTTCAGATTTCATTGTCCTCATGTGGTGATTTCAACAGACCCAGTTTCATTGTCCTCATACATTAACATCAACGGTCCTGGTTTCATTGTCTTTGTACATAAACTCCAACAGCTGATTTCATTGTCCTCATATGGTAATGTCAACACTCCTGGTTTTGTTGTCCTCAGATGTTAACATCAACTGCCCAGATGTTTCCATCATGGGGCCTGCTACATCTACCAAGGGATGTTGGGGGGAAGGGGGGGCTACAGAAAGCAGGGTGGCTTTACCACTGGACTTACCGTCGGCACCATGCTTCCGGTGTACATGTTTGGTGAGACTGGCGCAGCGGTTGTAGTATTCTTCCACTGACTCGTTGGGGTTGAGGTTGCGGGCGGAGATGAATGGCGTGTAGGTGGGGTCTACTGGGTACCCATTCTCCACCAGCTGCTCTGGGTACAGCCAGTTGGGCAAGTTGGGCTTGTACCAGCCACACCACTCAAACACCGTGGGCTCTACAAATAACTTGCACTTGAATCCGGCCCCTGAGAGAAAAGACTTGGATGGTCAGCAAAGTATGGCTTATACCTGTCCTGACCATGTCCTGAAAGTAGGGCTTATACATGTCCTGAAAGTAGGGCTTATACATGTCCTGAAAGTAGGCCTTATACCTGTCCTGAACATGTCCTGAAAGTAGGGCTTATACCTGCCCTGAACATGTCCTGAAAGTAGGGCTTATACCTGTCCTGAACATGCCCTGAAAGTGGGGTTTATACCTGTCCTGAACATGTCTGGAAAGTAGGGCTTATACCTGTCCTGTACATGTCCTGAAAGAATGGCTTATATTTGTTCTGAACATATCCTGAAAGCATAGCTTATACCTGTCCTGAAAATATGGCTCATACCTGTCCTTAATATGTTCTGAAAGTATGGCTTTTATTTGCCCTGAATATGTCCTGAAAGTATCGCTTAAACATGTCCTTAACACATTCTGAAAGTAACATTTCCTGAAAATATGGCTCAGGCCTGTCCTTAACATATCCAGAAAGTATAGCTAATACCTGTCCTGAAATGTTCTGCAAGTATGGCTCATACCTGTCCTGAAAGTAAGGCTTACACCTATGCTGAACATGTCCTTAAAGTATGGTTTATACCTGTCCTGAACATGGGCTCCATGGAAACCTTACACTAAAGGACTGAGACAGTCAGAAGGGCTGGCTTGAACCTCAACACTGGCCCTATGCTATGCTTACACCTGGATCTGTCCCTGAAAGAAAACATGCCAGTCAGTCCGGGAGGCACACTCTGCATAAGCAGGATCATTGAAACACACTGGCTATAGGAATAACTTGTACTTGAATTCTGTCTCTGGCTGCAAAAAACAACAACAACAAAAACACCTCTCAGAAAGGTACGATCAATACATGAATATGGGTCCTGTAAAAATCATATACTCGCCATATAAATTACCTACATTTGAAAAGCATATACCCACAGCACCACCCAAACAGTGTGGGCTCTAGGAACAACTTACACTTGTATCATGCCCCGAAGAGAACAAATAGGAAAATGTGACAGTCAACAAGGTATGTTTGTACCTAACACTGGCTGCCCTAAAAGAAAAGACTGAGATTGTCAGCAAGGTATGGGAACCTTGTCCCTGAAAGACTGGGACAGTCAGCAAGGTACAGGAATCTTGGCCCTCAAAGACTGGGACAGTCAGCAAGGTACAGGAACCTTGTCCCTGAAAGACTGGGACAGTCAGCAAGGTACAGGAATCTTGGCCCTCAAAGACTGGGACAGTCAGCAAGGTACAGGAATCTTGGCCCTGAAAGACTGGGACAGTCAGCAAGGTACAGGAACCTTGTCCCTGAAAGACTGGGACAGTCAGCAAGGTACGGGAACCTTGTCCCTGAAAGACTGGGACAGTCAGCAAGGTACAGGAACCTTGTCCCTGAAAGACTGGGACAGTCAGCAAGGTACAGGAACCTTGTCCCTGAAAGACTGGGACAGTCAGCAAGGTACAGGAACCTTGTCCCTGAAAGACTGGGACAGTCAGCAAGGTACAGGAACCTTGGCCCTGAAAGACTGGGACAGTCAGCAAGGTACGGGAACCTTGTCCGTGAAATAAGACACTCTGTAAGGTACAATTCCTACCTGAGACATCTCCACACCAGCCCCCTCCTCCACCTCCCCCACTCCCACCTGCATGCTTACCTCTGACAACTTCTGTGGCGGTCTGGACGCAGCGGAGTGAGGGAGAGACGTAGATGTGGGATATCTCCACTCCTGCATCCCTCAGTGCTTCCCCTGGATACACAGCAACAGAAGGCAAGATGATGTAGGGCAGGACAGTGTGGGTAGCATCTGTGCTTGTTCTGTGCCAATTGCCTGCACTCATTTTTTTTAGTACCCCCCCCCCCACACACACACACACATTCACACACAAACTCAAGCACACAGACATGCTTGTGCAAATGCACACACACACACACGTTTGTGTGCATGTGTGTGTGTGTGCGCATGCATGTCTTTGTGCATGTGTGTATGTGTGTGTGTGTGTGTGTGTGTGTGTGTGTGTGTGTGTGTGTGTGCACATGTGTGTGCATGAGTTTGTGTGTATGTGTTTGTGCATGTATCTGTATGAGAGAGAGGTACTGAGAAAATGAGTACACACGTACACACACACACACACAGGCACACACACACACACACACTCACACACACACACACACACCCAGAAGAGCCATGGAGGAAGTCCCTGAAGCTGACCTCTCACCACTACTAAAGTAACGACAGTAAGCTCACCTGTTAGCCTGGCCTGGTGGCGACCCATCTCTGTTAAAGGTGAGTCTCGTTGGAAGTCCTTGTAGTTCTTACGTTTGACCATCACGCGTGGGAGGTTGAGGTTGGTTCGGGTGTAGGTCCCTGCAAAGACATGACACATGCTAAAGAACACTGGAACTCTTTGCCTTTGGATCCTTCACGATATATTATCACAGCAAGACTGCTGAAGTGGCAATGTGCTGTTGCATGATGCATACACAGTACCAAAGTCTCAGTTGCCTAACAAATACGGTCAGAAACAGCCATGTGTTGCCGCATGATAAATACACAGAATCAAAGTCACTGTTGCCAAACAAATACACAGCTACAAAGTCTACATTGTGCTGATTGTATAATATACACTTAAAAACAAAATCCCTGGTTATATGACTAAAACACAGCTAGAAACAAAGTCCTGGTTACATGGCAAATACACAGCTAGAAACAAAGTCCTGTTAACCAGGCAAATACACAGCCAGAAACAAAGTCCTGGTTACACAGCAAATCCACAGCTAGAAACAAAGTCCTGTTTACCAGGCAAGTCCACAGCTACAAACAAATTCCAGGTTACATGGCAAATCCACAGTTAGAAACAAGCTCCAGGTTACATGGCAAATATACAGCTAGAAACAAAGTCCTGGTTACATGGCAAATACACAGCTAGAAACAAAGTCCTGGTTACACAGCAAATACACAGCTAGAAACAATGTCCTGGTTACATGGCAAAGTCCTGGTTACATGACAAATACACTGCTAGAAATTAAGTCATGCTTACATGGAAATACACAGCCAGTAATGAAGTCACAGTTGCCTCAAACACACACCTAGAAACAAAGTCACATCAAGTCAAATGACAACCACACAGGTAGTCATGCCATCCCATCTTTACCTGTCACACCAGCTATGGCAGAAGCAGGTCATGTGACAACTACACAGGTAAAAACAGTCACGTCATCCCATCTTTACCTGTCACACCAGCTACGGCAGAAGCAGGTAATGTGACAACTACACAGGTAAAAACAGTCACGCCATCCCATCTTTACCTGTCACACCAGCTACGGCAGAAGCAGGTAATGTGACAACTACACAGGTAAAAACAGTCACGCCATCCCATCTTTACCTGTCACACCAGCTATAGCAGAAGCAAAAACAGTCATGCCATCTCACCTTTACTGTCAAAGCACTTGTCACACCAGTTGCGGCTGAAGACAAAGTCGCACCTCTCTCCGTGCCGCATGACGTACACACTGCGTGGTTTTCTGTCGGCTGTCACGGCTGCTGCTTCCTGGCTCTTCTTCTTTTTCACCACCTTTTGGAGACCAAAGTTATATCTTTAAAAAAAAATCCACTGATCCTCATCCCTCAGTCACATAATTTTCTTGTAACTCTGTGCTTTCTTGTAAACTGTGACACAGATATGGCCAGCCCTCTGCTATCATGTACAACCCCTCAAACCACTGAGCTAGCCCCCTTGTTCTTTTAGCCAGTGCATTTTTATTTAGATCAGAATTACTACTCTGAACAGATCCCCCCACCCTCCCTCCATCAAATGGGTATGACCCTCACCTGCAGAATGTGGGAATGTACACACACTGCTCCTCATGGCTGGAAGATTCCAATTTTGATGAACAGCTTGGGTAGCTATTTACAACTTTACACTCACACAGTCTTTTTCCTCAGTTTGATTTTGAAACTCTCTGCAGAATATTATGCCACGATATGTGCCTCACATTCGACTTTGCTGTTCTGCTTCAGTGTCATTATGTTACACACATTGCCAACATGAAACAAGCACTGTTGTCATCTGTCAGCTTTCTGTCACAGAAAATGAAATGAACACACAATGACAGTTTACAGTGGATCAAGCATTTGCAGTGTTGCCATCCATTGGGTCTTTGTGTCTGCACTGTCTGGCATTGTGTGGAGTCATTAAGAGGTGTCCACACCAACATTCCTTCTGAAGTAGTAGCTGGTGATCGAAGTATTGCATTCAAAGAACATTGTTTAGTTTTCTCTGATTGTAACTACAGTCATGGACCACATGGCTTGCTCCATTACTCCTTGTAGATTTAGATATGTTTTGACTTTTTTGCCATTTTTTTCCCAAGCCAGAAATCTCACACATATTTTCTGATTTTTGTAACAATTAAGCTTGCTCTCACTGGCAAAAGAGCTGCTAGGAAAACTGTCAATCAATATACAAAAATTCCCAAACAATCGATCACAGCATGAAACAAATCTTCAACTAAAACACCCCTGTGCAGGATGCTGTCTGACCCCACCCACCTTGGCATAGAGGTCCTCATTGGCCCACAGGTTATCGTAGTCGTCTTCCCCATCAGCGGCTGCAGCACCATTAGAAGTTCCAGTGCTGACAGCTTCTGAGAGCGGGTGAGACCTGGGTGAGAGACAGAGATGGTCAGAGTCAGACCTGGGTGAGAGACAGAGAGTCAGAGAGGGTCAGAGTCAGACCTGGGTGAGAGACAGAGAGTCAGAGAGGGTCAGAGTCAGACCTGGGTGAGAGACAGAGAGTCAGACCTGGGTGAGAGACAGAGAGTCAGACCTGGGTGAGAGACAGAGAGTCAGACCTGGGTGAGAGACAGAGAGTCAGACCTGGGTGAGAGACAGAGAGTCAGACCTGGGTGAGAGACAGAGAGTCAGACCTGGGTGAGAGACAGAGAGTCAGACCTGGGTGAGAGACAGAGAGTCAGACCTGGGTGAGAGACAGAGAGTCAGACCTGGGTGAGAGACAGAGAGTCAGACCTGGGTGAGAGACAGAGAGTCAGACCTGGGTGAGAGACAGAGAGTCAGAGATGGTCAGTACAGAATTCCTCTTCACACACTACTTACAACTGTGAGACCTGGGTGAGAGACAGAGAGTCAGAGATGGTCAGCACAGAATTCCTCTTCACACACTACTTACAACTGTGAGACCTGGGTGAGAGACAGAGAGTCAGAGAGGGTCAGAGTCAGACCTGGGTGAGAGACAGAGAGTCAGACCTGGGTGAGAGACAGAGAGTCAGAGAGGGTCAGAGTCAGACCTGGGTGAGAGACAGAGAGTCAGAGAGGGTCAGAGTCAGACCTGGGTGAGAGACAGAGAGTCAGAGAGGGTCAGAGTCAGACCTGGGTGAGAGACAGAGAGTCAGACCTGGGTGAGAGACAGAGAGTCAGACCTGGGTGAGAGACAGAGAGTCAGACCTGGGTGAGAGACAGAGAGTCAGACCTGGGTGAGAGACAGAGAGTCAGACCTGGGTGAGAGACAGAGAGTCAGACCTGGGTGAGAGACAGAGAGTCAGACCTGGGTGAGAGACAGAGAGTCAGACCTGGGTGAGAGACAGAGAGTCAGACCTGGGTGAGAGACAGAGAGTCAGACCTGGGTGAGAGACAGAGAGTCAGACCTGGGTGAGAGACAGAGAGTCAGAGATGGTCAGTACAGAATTCCTCTTCACACACTACTTACAACTGTGAGACCTGGGTGAGAGACAGAGAGTCAGAGATGGTCAGCACAGAATTCCTCTTCACACACTACTTACAACTGTGAGACCTGGGTGAGAGACAGAGAGTCAGAGAGGGTCAGAGTCAGACCTGGGTGAGAGACAGAGAGTCAGACCTGGGTGAGAGACAGAGAGTCAGAGAGGGTCAGAGTCAGACCTGGGTGAGAGACAGAGAGTCAGAGAGGGTCAGAGTCAGACCTGGGTGAGAGACAGAGAGTCAGAGAGGGTCAGAGTCAGACCTGGGTGAGAGACAGAGAGTCAGAGAGGGTCAGAGTCAGACCTGGGTGAGAGACAGAGAGTCAGAGATGGTCAGAGTCAGACCTGGGTGAGAGACAGAGAGTCAGAGATGGTCAACACAGAAATCTTCCTCACACACTGCTTCTAACTGTGGGCAAGACATGGGTGAGGGAGAGTCAAAGACAGTCAACACCACATTCTTCTTCATCAGCTGCTTCAGACATCAGGTGAGACCTAGGCAAGAGGTAAAAACTGAAAGATGGCCAACACAGCGTTCTTCTTCATGACTGGTACTGTGAAACCTCTTCAGAGCACAGCCATGTTGGTTCAATCTTAACCAATGAAGAACCAGAAAAATACTGAGCCTGAGGATAAATGTATTAATTCAGACAGGGTTTTAAATCAGAGAAAGGAATGAGTTTTATCTGAGACAGGGGCCACACTGACATCTACCCACCTGTGTAGTGTCCAGATCCAGGTTTCAGATGTGCGCTGCGTGAAAACTGCAGGGAACATTCCAGTGTTTCCTGTCAACCACGATGTCCCTGAGTACCAGCCGTCTGGACTTGACTGGCCGGGAGCCATAAAGACGTAATCTCCTTCGATCAACTCCAGCTCGTCTCCAAGAGTTGGCTGGTAGTTCTTGATGACTTTGAACACCTGCCACAGAAATACAGTACCCATCTGATGACTCTGAACACCTGTGACAGGTATACAAAACAACACCCATCTGATGACTTTGAACACCTGTGACAGGAATACAAAACACCCATCTGATGACTTTGAACACCTGTGACAGGAATACAAATCAACACCCATCTGATGACTTTGAACACCTGTGACAGGTATACAAAACAACACCCATCTGATGACTTTGAACACCTGTGACAGGTATACAAAACAACACCCATCTGATGACTTTGAACACCTGTGACAGGTATACAAAACAACACCCATCTGATGACTTTGAACACCTGTGACAGGTATACAAAACAACACCCATCTGATGACTTTGAACACCTGTGACAGGAATACAAAATAATACCCATCTGACAACTTTAAACATCCGTGACAGGAACAAACAAAAATATTACCCATCTGTTGAGTCTGAACCCCAGTGTTCGCAAAAGAAAGTAATATGTACTGTAAGGCCCCAAACAGTAATCCCTTTAAAATGAAAACCATACTGCCCTAAGCCTTTCAGCTGGCAACCACAGCCATTCAGTTCTGTGTTGGCAAGTTGTGCACTACCTGAGCACAGCCACTCTCCTCCGAGTTGTCAAGCTGAGGATCACGTAAGCACAGTCATCTCAGTTGGCATGTTGTGCATTGCCTGAGCACAGCCACTTACCTCTGAGTTGTTAACTTGTGGATTGTGTAAGTGCAGTCCTCTAACTCAGTCAGCAAGTTGTGGGTCACCTAAGCAAAGCTGATTACCCCTGAGCTGGCTAGTTGTGGATCACCTGATCAGAGCTGCTTGTGAGTTACCTAGTTGCGAATCGCCTGACCCCAGCTGCTTCTGAGTTGGCAAGATGTGGATCACCTGAGCAGAGCCACCTACCTCTGAGTTGGCAAGATGTGGATCACCTGAGCAGAGCCACCTACCTGAGTTGGCTAGTTGTGGATCACCTGAGCAGAGCCACCTACCTCTGAGTTGGCAAGATGTGGATCACCTGAGCAGAGCCACCTACCTGAGTTGGCTGGTTGTGGATCACCTGAGCAGAGCCACCTACCTCTGAGTTGGCAAGCTGTGGATCACCTCAGCAGAGCCGCTTATCTCTGAGTTTGCAAGCTGTGGTTCACCTGAGCAGAACCGCTTCTGAGTTGGCTACTTGTAGATCACCTGAGCAGAACTGCCTCTGAGTTGGCTACTTGTGGATCACCTGAGCAAAACCACTTACCTCTAAGCTGGCTAGTTGTGGATCATGTAAGTGTAGTCCTCTAACTCAGTTGGCAAGTTGTGGATGACCTGAGCAGAGCTGCTCACCTCTGAGTTGGCAAGCCGTGGATCTCGTGAGTAGAGGCGGAAGTCCCAGCGCACGTTGGCCTTCAGGTTGAGCTCCCCGGCCAGCTTCTCCAGCTTCTGGTGCTGGTCCCCTGGGTACTGGTGAGCCAGCGTGATGTGCAGGTTCTTCTTCAGACCCTCCATGTTGATGCCTGCCCATCACAGTCATTTACACGGTCATGGTGCCAGTGCGAATAATGTCCAGGTTGCAGGGGAGTTAAGGCTGCTTCCTTCTGTGCACACTTCTCTCAGACAGAGCTGCTCCACCCCCCACCTCCCCCCAACCCCCTGCACACACACATACACAACAATGGACACACATACAGACACCGCAGATGGCCATACACACAAACACACACATACACTGATATATGCACATGAACACACATACATACACATACACACACACACACACAACCACACACACACACACACACACACATACACACACACACACACACACACACACACACACACACATGGATCACCCACCAGCAGACTTGACATGGTTGGCAAAGTGAGACACAACCTCTTCCAGAAAGGTGTAGTAGGCCCCAACAGCCATCAGCCCGATGAAGCCTTTCTGTGAGAACAGTTCCAGCTGCAGTTTGCCTGGCGCTTGGTGGAGTTTGGCCTCCACAGCCTCCATGGCTTTGGTCAGTGCTCCAAGCTTTCTGTCCTCTACCTGCCACAGGTGACACACACAAAGGTGAGACAAGCCTCTGCAGCCTCTATGGCCTTGGTCAGTGGTCTGAACTTTCTGTCCTCTACCGCCACAGGTAACATACACAAAGGTGAGAACAGAACAGGTGTCTGGTGAAGACAGGCCTCTGCCACCTCCATGGCTTTGGTCAGTGCTCCAAGCTTTCTGTCCTCTACCTGCCACAGGTAACACACACAAAGGTGAGACAGGCCTCCACAACCTCCACAGCCTTGGTCAGCACTTCAAGCTTTTTGTCCTAGAGGAGTCATGTGATTAAAACTGTTACGAGAGTTCCACCCAAGTCTGCCACTTAACAGGGACATCTTCTAGGCCCACCCCTCCCAGCCCCAAACACAGACCTACCTTGAAGAAAGAGCAAAAGGTCATGTGACTGAAACAGTTATGAGTGTGCCGTCCTCAAACAGTCTGTGACAATAACAGGGACATCTTCTATGCCCTGCCCCACACCCTCCCAACCACCTCCCCTACCCCCTGATTCCTCCACCCCCTCCCACCCCACCCCCAAACACAGACCTACCTTGAAGAAAGAGCAGGTCATGCAATTAAAACAGTTATGAGTATTCTATCCCCAAACAGTCTACAACTTAACAGGGGCATCTTCTACTCCCTACCCCCCCACTACCCACCCCCCCACCTCCCCTACCCCCAACTGCTCCCCTCCCACAAACACAGACCTACCTTGAAGAAAGAGCAGAACGTCATGCGATTAAAACAGTTATGAGTGTTTTAACCCCCAACAGTCTGAGACTTAACACTTAACAGGGACATCTATGCCCTTCCCAATGCCCCCCCCCCCCCAAACTCCTCCTCCCCCAAACACAGACGTACCTTGAAGAAAGAGCAGAGGGTCATGTGGGGGAAATAGTTGTGAGCACTGTTCCAGCCCCCGATGGACTGTGACTTTTCCCAGAAGGAGGCAAGCTGTGCCTGCAGCGGCCCCACTGGACACAGGTAGAGGATGTATTCACGCGGAGCATCATCATCAAGTTTGGGGTCGTTCACGTGTGACAGCAACCTGCGCACAGAAGTGGGGAAAATGTCACCAAGCAATCCTCTTTTTTTTTTTAACTATTAGCTATGTAAGGTGGAGGCTAAAATCACTTAAAGAAGTGTGTGTGTGTGTGTGTGTGTGTGTGTGTGTGTGTGTGTGTGTGTGTGTGTGTGTGTGTGCATGTGTGTGCATGCATGCATGCATGTGTGTGTGCATGTTTGTGGTGTTGCTTAAGCAATTTTCTGTATTGTTTATGCACTGTTTTTTTTTTATTAAATGTGTGCTAGCCAGGACAAATGTTTTGTAGTCTGAATCCACTTTGCCTAAACTTGTGTCAAGTGTAAGGCATGGCTATTCTACAGTAACAGTAAAATCTTCAAACCAGTAACTGTAGCAACTTGACAACTGATTTTAATCATCGGCTTGAGGACTCTTGTGTATCCACAAAGAACAAAGAACAAGTATCTTGATTCATTAATAAACGTTACTGTGGACAATAACACAGATCACACATGTCTCTCTCAGTCACATACACCTGTCTGTCTGTCCGTCTCTGTCTGTCTGTCTGTCTGTCTGTCTGTCTCTCTCTCTCTCTCTCTCACACACACACACACACACACACACACACACACACACACACACACACACACACACACACACTCAATCACCTACATACACATATTTGTATACATAGAATGATACAATGAGATAAACATACACACATGTGTACATGCACACACACACACACACACACACACACACACACACACACAAACATGCGCGCGCACACACACACACACACACACACTGCATACAGACACCACAGAGCACAGTTTTCAGAACTTGCTGGCAGCAAAAGCATACAACTAAACATGACACTGGACACAAACAAACCAACAAACAAAAACCTGCAACTTCTGCCAGTTGCTTTTTGATAAACATAATGTGTCAACATGACTGCATCAGTTTTCATTTAAAATCACATGATTCTGAGCAAAGGACCCATGTTGACAGGAAACACTACAACGTTTAGGTGATGTCTGCAAGCATGGAAAATACTGCAAAACCTCTAAGGCAGACTATTAAGACATTAAGACAATGATAACAATCCTGCAGTCACTGAGACAGTGAAAGGTTATCAGTGAGATGCACCCACATCATATACTACAGGACAAACAAGTTATTCTGCAGTTCATCACTTCACAAATGTACATCAAAGCATTCAGCTACTTGACACACAATATGTCTGGTTGCCATGGTGATGCAAGTTCACCTTCCAGATTTGAGATAAGGGCAGTTTCTAATACCAAAGACACATTTTTCAAACACCACCATTCGCAGATTGTCAGTCTGGCAGATGTCAAAGCTGATCACATGTTTTGAAAGGACTTTGCACACAGACTTTACAGACCCAGACACAAAGAGATTTAACCAAAATGCATTTTGTCATACTGATCATAATCTTTTTCTCCACACAATCACAACAAATGCAAGCGGTTTGAGAAATTGCATCAGAGATTTACATGTTGTGCAAAACACATTTTTTCTGCATATTTGTGACCCCTGACACATACAAGTATGCGTACATGTATGTGGTCTCTGTCACACACACACACATGCATGCACACAACACACACACACACACAATGACCACACACACACTGACCAATCTGAAGCCAGCTGGACTCCCCTGTCTCCTGTAGCTGCTAATGCCTTCAAGCTGCAAACAAACAAAACAGTTCACATGAACATGAGCAAACAGAACATACTCAGTGTCAGCAGTTTTGCAGGAGTGTTTTGACTAGACCAGTTCAGTCAGTTCAAATGGAGCAATGAAATCCATTGCCTGTTAATATAATTATAAGTGTAATTTCTGCCCAAATGCAACTTTAGTAAAACAAAAATAAAAAGATTAACTGATACCTTTTCCCTGCAATATATGTATGTGTTTCTGAAACTTGAAATCTGTCACTGGAGTGCTGACAAAAAAACTTAAAAAAATAACAAAAGTAATATGTTTATGGATTTTATTTTTAAGGGATTGTACTAATTAATTTTTATTATTATTCTTGCTGTAAATCACATGTGTATCCATTATAATTGTTGGCAACTGACTCAGATAATAAGTTATTCTCAAATGACTTGCAACTAGACTGATGGAATCATGGATATATGTAGCAGTGCCAAGAAACACTCTCTCAGCACAAACAGACTTTTATAGAAATGTGTGTTCTTTTTTTATAATTTCTGGAGGTGGAAACCAGTGACACTGCCACAGCACATGAAGTTTCAGCATTTGTCTTTTCGTTTTCTTTGTTTAAAATATTTGAACATAGATGCACAGTTCTAGTGTAAATGTATGCTTGCTGTGAAACCTGTATACATGTCATACAAGCAAAAAAGCATGTACAAGTCTATTATAACTTATTGACAAGTACCACTTTTTCGTAAGAGCAATGGTCATATCAAAATAATGGTGACTGTGTTATGTTTAAAAAGAAGGGACTCAGTGACTGCCTTGAAACTTGTCTTACAAGTCTGATGAGAACAGGCTATGAAGTATGAGAACTAAATCTGCAAATGATCCGAGTTTCAAATGAAACATATCCAAAGACTTTATGACTGATTTAAGCTTAAATAAAATATATTTAAAAAGAAGAAGTTTTGTTTTGTCTTTCATTAGGCATGCTGATTCAACCAACACCAAAGGCTAAAGCTGAAGTGAGCCAATGGAAATGCAGCATTGGTCAGTTTTAGTTTTTCCTTTTACCACAGTCAGTGAGTGGAACAAGCTCAAGTAATCAAAGCTATGGGCTGAAGCACAGACAATACAGCCACATGTTTATTCCGCAGCCGATAAACTTGTGACCTACTCCCCATTACCCCAAAACACACACACACACACACACACACACACACACACACACACACACACACACACACAAGATCATAAATAAATTTTATGATAAACTTTACTGCATAGTGAATAGCACCTGGCTTCTTATGATGTATTTTTCAAGATCAAGAAAAGTAGATTATAAAACTGGTTTAAAAAAAAGTTTTAACTCACTTCCTCAGTCCAAACTGGGATGGGGTCAAACAACACCAAAAAATTAAAACAAAAAACAGCAATTTGACGAAACAGCGCAACGGAATAGGAAACTTTTTATTGTTTTAAGACAAGCAAAATATTCACAGAAAAGATCATCTAAATGTTACGTCAGTCAGTGGTGTCATTTTTTTCAAAGAAGGCGTGTCAAGCTCGTGGTCACGATCTCAATGACTAATCCAAAAATCATTCCTGGTCTAGGGATCTCGTCTTTCCTGATTGGCTGAATATAATAAATTGTCGTCCCAGACCGAAACTTTCAACCACTTTTGACTTCTATATCAAGCGATTTCGTAGAAATAAAATACTCAAAAATATTACCATCTTTGTTTGGGGAATCCCATCTGCAGGAGAGTGTCGAGAGATGATCTGCCGACTGTCCTTTGAAGAGAGTCATTGCGAGAAATGATGCGAGGAGGAAGCGATTCTGCCATTGCCTAAAAGCGGAAGGCGAAGGAAGCTTTACCACTCTTTTGCGTGTGAAACCAAAAATGTGGCAGTTCAAGGGAAATA
>OY757552.1:17578793-17582658 GCA_963584105.1 Alviniconcha strummeri
AAATGTACAGAATGTTGTCACACTTACTAGCAGCCCAGGCATCTACGTAGTCGTTTTAACTAGCACAGGGCAACACTTCCACTAAAAAATATCTTGAGACTAAACTTAACCTGTTTGCATACACACGCTGAAAGTATCGTTCTCAGTTCAGGCTGTATATGAATGAATTTAAACTATTTACCCATTAAATCATACACGCTACAAAAAACAAAACAAAAAAAAACAACACTTTAGAATATAGGTGGAAGTCCTCAGCTCCAGTCCCTGGTCGGACAAGGCCCAGACGATGCAGATGTGCCGCCCGGTGTATCAACGGTTTGTTCAACGAAACTGAGCAGTCCTCCTCAGCGTTATCCCAGATGGCGTCAACATCATCATCATCACCACCACCATCATAAAAAAACATTTAAAAAAATAAAAAAATGTAGCCTATGCTTTATCGGAGAGGCAACAGAGCCTAAAATAGAATCTGTTCGTTCGCTAACTGGATCGCTGTACAACTGACTGAAAATAATACGACCAATGCCACCGTAATCCCAGGTGGTTTCGGGGGAGGGAAGGGGGTTGTTATACCTTACGCTGCATTGTCACTACCGAATAATAGGCTTTGTAGTAACATCCAGTCAACCACAGCGGTTATATCAGGGCGATGTCGGCCACACAGCGAGCGGCGTTGCTTTCCAGGTAGATTCCTCCAGACTGCCTGGTTACGCTACTGAAGGCACACTCTGGGCATCGCTTTCCGGTGTCATCCTCCAGACTCTGCCTGAACTGGTTACGCTACTGAAGGCACACTCTGGGCATCGCTTTCCGGTGTCATCCTCCAGACTCTGCCTGAACTGGTTACGCTACTGAAGGCACTCTCTGAGCATTGCTTTCCGGTATCATCCTCCAGACTGCCTGAATTGGTTACGCTACTGAAGGCACACTCTGGGCATCGCTTTCCGGTGTCATCCTCCAGACTCTGCCTGAACTGGTTACGCTACTGAAGGCACACTCTGAGCATTGCTTTCCGGTATCATCCTCCAGACTGCCTGAATTGGTTACGCTACTGAAGGCACACTCTGGGCATCGCTTTCCGGTGTCATCCTCCAGACTCTGCCTGAACTGGTTACGCTACTGAAGGCACACTCTGAGCATTGCTTTCCGGTATCATCCTCCAGACTGCCTGAATTGGTTACGCTACTGAAGGCACACTCTGAGCATTGCTTTCCGGTATCATCCTCCAGACTGCCTGAATTGGTTACGCTACTGAAGGCACATTCTGAGCATTGCTTTCCGGCGTCATCCTCCAGACTGCCTGAATTGGTTACGCTACTGAAGGCACACTCTGAGCATTGCTTTCCGGTATCATCCTCCAGACTGCCTGAATTGGTTACGCTGC
The DNA here is from genome assembly GCA_963584105.1 of Alviniconcha strummeri. Lineage (NCBI taxonomy): Eukaryota > Metazoa > Mollusca > Gastropoda > Provannidae > Alviniconcha > Alviniconcha strummeri. The sequence continues at coordinate 17,580,178 of OY757552.1, forward strand.
TGAAGGCACACTCTGAGCATTGCTTTCCGGCATCCTCCTCCAGACTCTGCCTCAAAAGTAAAATTGGTTACGCCACTGAAGGAACACTCTTTAACTCGTGCTGCTGTCTACTGACCGGCAGCGCCCTCCGAAAGTTTGGGTACTTGTAAGACCGTGGAAGCAACAGATAGAGTCGAAACATGCACACACAAAAGGATACATAGTGATGTCTCAGTCTGGAGGTAGATACAGCTATATTACGCAAGTTCCCATTGGGTAAAAGATTATTCAAAACTGAGAACGGTTCGCCCAATAGAAAATCGGCTTCTGTCACAAAAAGCTTTCCGGCGGAAAGTCGATGTCATGTTAATCTTGTACGCATGCAAGTTCGATTTTGCGTCTCTCAAACCACACCCAGACTGTTCCGATGCTGGTCACGTCGTCGAAACTGGGCTGGGTTGAAGGGTAAGCTTTACAATATAATTTTCATCGATTTTACATTAAATGCCTCACCAGTCCGGCAAAAGTTAAGTAGCGCGCATATAAACAGTGCACCCAGGATAATATTTCAAGCACTGACTCAAACAAGAATGAAGTGATGTAAAATTTGCGGAGTGTGGGGCAGCTACAAACATATTATGCGGTTCACAGCACTGCCGCCAAGAGTCTGAAGGAGTAGCGTGTATAAGACCCGTGTTTTGTAGGCATGAAAATTACCGACACGACTTACCACGCGCCAGTCAACTGTCCACCTTACCGGTTACCCCATGGTTAATAACTCAGGCAATGTCGTTCGGCCTTTTCTAATCATGAAATAATCATAAACCGTCATTTAAATATCATTTAGAGTGCCGCATTTGACGTACCGTACGAAATATTCGAATCATGACATGAGCCTGGTTCTGCAGCATCGGCGAAAATGTCACCGGTTCAACAAATCCCTGACCTAAATTTTGCATTCAGCGGTGTCCCAAACCTAATAGACTGTTTTCCTTCTTGCATCCGAGCCGCGAAGAAAATTCAAGTTTATTGTATGTCGTCTGCGCACGTCAGTGATTTGTCTTGCTGGCAAAGAAAGGCCCTGCAAACAAAAACAGAAGACCACCAAATGAAGCAGACAAAGATTAGAAAACTCTCTCTGCTAAGTGTAATAAAGATGCACCGTATATCAGGTCAAGAATCGAGTTTGGGATTGAATCAGATCTCTGATCATTTCCCCTGTTTGGAACGTCGCTCCCCCACTGATTGGTCGCTTGCTGCCTGCTGATTCTGGTTTCGGACTGTTGCGATGTGAACGCAGGTTTCGGTTCCGCATTTTTTCCTTCCGGTTCCGGGTCGTGGGTCGCGACAAATTGTTGAGCTTTACTGAAACGGAACAGAGGTTTAATTGTTATTAAAGTTAATGAGAATACCGTGGTCGGTCATGTATTTAAACAAACAAAGACACGATTATAGAAAGCAGCCACCTCATCAAATAAATAAGTAAACCTTCCCAAACAACATCAACAATCACTGAACCGGAATGAACGACTCGCTCGACTCACAACACCGTCTAAGACTGGAACACACCATGTCAATTTAGCATTCTTGTCATTAGAATATAATAATACATAATCGCCAGCAGTTTGCTCCGAAAAAGGTTGGAAACAGACTTTTAGCTCTCAGACTAAAAGATCTAAGACGCTGTAAGCAGTCTGCTTAGTTAAATTTTGGAAACGCGCACGTGAACATAATTATACGCTAATATCGTGCATACGAGCACCCACTACGCACACAATATCATGTGCACACACTGACGCGCGCCACGAATGTACACACACACACACACACACACACACACACACGACACACACACACACACACACACACACACACACACACACACACACACACACACTTGACTTTATACGTCTGTTCGTGCAGGCGGAAAATTCTTCCAAGCCAACCATTCCAACAAGTCAGGAAAACGTGCCAACTATGTTCCAGCTACCAAATGTTCCAGCTACCACCGAAGCCGGGATTAGTGCAAGGCACGACACGCTCACTCAACTCCACTTGATCGTGTGAACATGCACACGTAACATACACCACTAGCAGCAGCCATGCATACTACTGCCACTAAGACAACAAAACAGCTTCCATGAACAAAATGAGACCAGCAAAAGCGGTTGCTCAGTTATCTCTCAGTCAAATAAAGACACATTCAAAATAGAGCGAAACAGCTCTCTGTTTCATCTTCATTCTCCCCTTAAACTCGAAACGAGGCCAAAAATCCGAAAGTGGTATGAGCGGGTAAAAGTGCCACAGTCGGACTTACTACCATAAAATTTGAAAGTTATTTCTTCGAGCGGGGTCAGAAAAAAAAGAAAACGAAACAAAAACTAAAAACCTGTCAGTAATATATATATATTTGTGCAATATATTTTTTATTTGCTCAGTCCAAAAATGCATGATCAGTCATCGGCACACGGCATCATTGTCACGGAGAGTACCAGATACTTT
>OY757552.1:17582858-17620358 GCA_963584105.1 Alviniconcha strummeri
TCGAAGCTAACTACAGAGTTCCAAAGTCCTGACGAGTTAACGAACGATTAAGAAAAAGTCTCTAAATCCTTTCGAGCACTCCGAGACTTATCCACCTACTGCATTTTGCCCGGGGAGCGCGGATGAAGAGAACTGGTTGATCTATGTACCAGTCTGATACCCACACATCGTGGCCATAATCTATACCTTCAGGAAACCAAGTACCTGTCACAGATTAACGAGGGTTAATCCCCTAGGAAACCAGGTTCATAGGAAACCAAGTGTCGGTGGCGGAAAAAGGGGCGAATACCTTGGGGGCGCTATTTACAACAATAATTAATTTCCTGGACAAGTCGGCATCTTTAATCTTGCCCCTCTGTATTAATCTGTTGAACGCATGTCCCTGAGGTTTCTGCGGTAAGTAAATCGGGACTGCTTTTGATGGCTGACAACGGTGAGTGGGTATTTCGTTTCGGGCTTTTCTTTCGTTTTATTCGTTTGTTTGTTTGTCGTTGTGATAATTATTCTTGAGGGAAACTCTAGACCTCTAAAATGAGATGAAACAACTTGATCAACTTGAGAGTGCTGTCGGATGGAGGGGTGGGGGTTCAGGTTGTTATGCATGCATGCGTGTGTGTGTGTGTGTGTGTGTGTGTGTGTGTGTGTGTGTGTGTGTGTGTGTGTGTGTGTGTGTGTGTGTGTGTGTGAGTGTTAGAGAGAGAGAGAGGCAGACAGACAGAGACAGGCAGACAGACAGTGTGTGTGTGTGTGTGTGTGTGTGTGTGTGTGTGTGTGTGTGTGTGTGTGTGTGTGTGTGTGTGTGTGTGTGTGTGGTGTGTGTGTGTGTGTGTGTGTGTGTGTGTGTGTGTGTGTGTGTGTGTGTGTGTGTTAGAGAGAGAGAGAGAGAGTCATTGGAGCCAGCCGCACTGGGTCACCTCCGGGCGAAGCGAGACAGAGGGACAAATAGGCAGACACTGACACATTTCAGTGAGTGTAGGCCAACGGTCCCTTTCAGCTGGGGAAGAAGAGACTCACAACAGCATATAATTTTGATAAACCCGTGGGACTAATTACACTCATTGTCATGTCTTAGTCACTGGCTGAAAGGCACGTGCCCTGTCACGTTACACGATAACATAATTCAGAAAAACAGAATGCGAGAGAGAATGTCAGAAAACTCGACAAGGTGAAACCGGAAGGCCCAAATTTTCCAAATGAGACAGGGGTCGAGGGAAAAATGGATTAGTGACCGGTCCAAGACGATGAAGAAAAACAATAACTCACGATAAAAAACGTATTCTCTATTATTTATTTGAAGACGAATGGACAAAAGGTCATCATTCCTTGGTGTACTATCTTGATGTACATGAAAAAATGATGACTTTTTGTCCAGTAGTCTTCAAATAAGTAACAGATCATTGAGAAGCGATCGTTGACTGTACAGCATGCTTCTGCCCAACACGGTCTAGACATGCTGGTACCCTACCTGCACTATACGCCCACAGTAAAACAAGCCGCTTGTAACGTTCAATACGGACCATAAACAACCCACTCCAAATCGAGCAATAAACGGCTTAAATGCAATCACGCCTTAGCAACACCCCCACCCCTTACAGCCTTGTATCAAAGATTACCTTAGTAACACCCCCACCCCTTACAGCCTTGTATCAAAGATTACCTTAGTAACACCCCCACCCCTTACAGCCTTGTATCAAAGATTACCTTCTTTGGTTCTTAATGTCCTCGGATGTCATTTGACATATTAGGGACAAGTATTAAAGATTATAAACACAAAATGTATTTATGCTCTTTGCCTACGTTCTTCCCCCTCACTCGATCCCCACCCATTACACTCCCCCTTCCCCTTTAAAAGACGGAAAACTCAAATCCCCTTTTCCGAAGAACTTTCGCTAGAGCCTTCGACTTCAAGAGGCCACCTTCTTTGTCCGGACAAAGAGCCTGGTAGCCGGTGGAGCCGAAAGCCACGCTGACGGCTGTACCATGGAGTGGTGAGCAAACTGGTCTAATTCAAAGCCAAGTGTCTGAGCCGACGGCACGTCGGGCGTGTGAAGGGTACTTAACTCTTCCCGGAACATGCCTCACGGCAGCTTTACGAGACTTAAAGCGCTAGAGAGCGCCCGGCCGATACTGTGCTATATATCATTATATGTGAGCTGTTCGGGCTAGTGGGGGGGGGGGGGGGGGGGGGGGTAAGCGGGTCAGCAACCGTGCTTGCATTAATTATCAGTTTTACTTAGTCACGTCTCTGTTACAAAGTCTGCTGTGGTAAAATTACATTGCTCGTACCAACGACGATTTTACACACACACACACACACACACACACACACACACACACACACACACACACACACACACACACACACACACACACACACACACACACACACACACACACGCGCGCGCGCGCGCGCGCACACGCACGCACGCATGCACGCACACACAAAAACACAGAAGCATTCCCGTATGCTATCAAGGATGGGACGATTTCACGAATAAACTTAAAAGAAAAGATTATTTTGTAGTGTTATTTCATAACTGGCATATTGCTCGCCGTTTTTTTCTTCTTCTTTTTTTCTATTCACTCTCTTCTTTTTCTTCTTCTTTGGATAGGTGTGCAGGTGGGTTGGCAATGGCATACAGCATCAGTCTGAAATTGTCAGAATGTGTTTCCACTTCTATTATTAATTATAGCCACTTCTCTCTCTCTCTCGAATTCAGGTAAACTTCCCTTTTTTTTTTTTGTTTAAAAATAAATAAATCTTCGTGTGTGTATGTGTGTGTGTGTGTGTGTGTGTGTGTGTGTGTGTGTGTGTGTGTGTGTGTGTGTGTGTGTGTGTGTGTGTGTGTGTGTGTGTGTGTGTGTGTGTGTGTGTGTGTGTGTGTGTGTGTGCGCGCGCGCGCGCGCGCGATGTTTTCCTCGTTAACTTATCGTTTCTTTTTTTCTTTTCTTTTTCCTTTTTTGGTGGTGAGGGAGTAGGAGGGAGAATTTGTTTGTTCTCAGATTATTATTATTCCTTGAAGGCTATTTGCGTCGCCTTGTCTGTGTGAAACTGGCAACCGCGATGAAGCGGCAGTTGTTCCTTCTCTGCTTTCATACGCACAAATCGGCTGTCTATGTAGCCTACGCAGGCTTGCAGCGGTCCTGTCCGCTGGTCTCCACGGACGTAAAGCGACACAGAACTTCAAAACCAAATGAAAGACGGGAATCACAGCAGGCAACTTTAGATCTACTGACACAAACGTTCTGCCCCCAACACGTTTTGCAAAGCTTATCACTATACATCTTTGTATGGTCAGAGCTCAGGACCTGTGTCAAAGTCTAGGTGTACATTTCTGATGTTGCCCATAGTCGTGCTATGATGACAACTTCTAAACTGGCCCACATTTCTGATGTTGCCCATAGTCGTGCTATGACGACTGATTCTAAACTGGCCCACATTTCTGATGTTGCCCATAGTCGTGCTATGACGACTGATTCTAAACTGGCCCACATTTGTGATGTTGCCCATAGTCGTGCTATGATGACAACTTCTAAACTGGCCCACATTTGTGATGTTGCCCATAGTCGTGCTATGATGACAACTTCTAAACTGGCCCACATTTCTGATGTTGCCCATAGTCGTGCTATGATGACAACTTCTAAACTGGCCCACATTTCTGATGTTGCCCATAGTCGTGCTATGATGACAGCTTCTAAACTGGCCCACTCCTCCGTCACTAATAAGCCATATATTATCAGTGGACTTAAAGCGCCAGGAAAGAAGGACATTTTGCACGGTGGCGGTGTAGTCTGTAGGGGTCTGAAACAAGGGGGCACAAAAGACAAAAGACCGTCCTACGTGGGAGACAATCACATGTGGCAGATTCGGGTCGTGTTTCCCGCACCAAACACACAGTCATGCACCTATATAAAGGTCCATGGGCAGAGTGGGTGACGTCTCTGTCCGGACCAAACACACAGTCATGCACCTATATAAAGGTCCATGGGCAGAGTGGGTGACGTCTCTGTCCGGACCAAAGACACAGTTGGTAACGTCTTTACCCGGACCAAAGACACGGTAGGTAACGTCTCTGCCCGGACCAAAGACAAAGTAGGTAACGTCTCTGCCCAGACCAAAGACACAGCGGTTAACGTCTCTGCCCGGACCAAAGACACGGTAGGTAACGTCTCTGCCTGGACCAAAGACAAAAAAGGTAACGTCTCTGCCCGGACCAAAGACACAGTGGGTAACGTCTCTGCCCGGATGAAGGTACAGTAGGTAACGTTTCTGTCCGGACCAAAGACACGGTAGGTAACGTCCCTGCCAGGACCAAAGACAAAGAAGGTAACGTCTCTGCCCGGACCAAAGACACGGTAGGTAACGTCCCTGCCCTGACCAAAGACAAAGAAGGTAACGTCTCTGCCCGGACCAAAGACACGGTAGGTAACGTCCCTGCCCGGACCAAAGACAAAGAAGGTAACGTCTCCACCCGGACCAAAGACACAGTAGGTAACGTCTCTGCCCGGACCAAAGACACGGTAGGTAACGTCCCTGCCCGGACTAAAGACAAAGTAGGTAACGTCCCTGCCCGGACCAAAGACACAGTGGGTAACGTCTTTACCCGGACTCCCTCAGACAGGTGTAGGACAGGTGTAGCGCGAAGCGCGGCCCCGTGACTGTGTACTCTGCTAATCACGTCCTCCACATGCAGATCCTTTCCAAGAGGTGGGCATTGTGTGGCGGGAAACGGATCACTGTCTTGTTAGCTTTCTTGTACGCCATACTAACGGCGTGTTCCATGGCACTGTCGGTTAGATGGGGTTCAGTAGCCAGCCGCCCGTGAGCCCAGCAGACAAAAAACCCCAAAAAAACCCCCAGCCAGCCAGATCAAACGGTTCCGCTCCATTTCACAGGGAAATTGGAGACAGGGGGGAGCAGGGTATGTGTGTGTGTTTGTGTGTGTGTGTGTGTGTATGTGTGTGTGTGTGTGTGTGTGTGTGTGTGTGTGTGTGTGTGTGTGTGTGTGTGTGTGTGTGTGTGTGTGTGTGTGTGTGTGTGTGTGTGGAGGGGGGCGGGGGCGTTGATGTTGAGACTTTGACAGAACAGGAATCAAGAATTAAGAAATATTTATTCGTCTTCTGGACCCACAGGAAATTTTAATTACGGTCAGGATCAAATTAAACAAATATAAACAATAATTATATAGTACAGGCCTACTGCATTGACTATCAATCTCTCTCTCTCTCTCTCTCTCTCTCTCTCTCTCTCTCTCTCTCTCTCTCTCTCTCTCTCTCACACACACACACACACACACGTGCGCGCGCGCACACACACACGCACGCACGTACAGAGATAGAGGGACAGACAGACAGAACAACAACCAGATGAAGCAAACAGATGGATATTATCTTGCACGTTTTCGTGCCAGCTTGCGTCCTCTTTTCAGTTCCCCTTCAAGCTTGGAGTAAGTCAGAATATAGCTTTACCTACTTCGCCTACTGCCAGGAAGTTTGCGCTAATAATGTATGCCTTCCCGATTAATTCAACTCCATTGTTTCCCAATCCTCTCCAAGCGTAAACTGAACGTGTGACATGGAGTTAGCCTTTTACTTGTGTCTTGACGACCTGTATTTGGCTCTGACACAACCCTCGTGGTTGATTGGCCGTTAAATATCAAGACTCGATCAATCTCAGTCCCACGTCGCGGTTTCAAGTGTTCGCATTGATCTTGTCTCGCTTGTTTGTTTGCAGCTAACGTGGCAAACAGCGTATGTGAGTCGGTGCGGCGAAGTCGTTCGGCGTATTCGTCATCATGGGCTCGCCTTTTGTTGTGTAAATAACCAGACTTTAGAGAGAGAAAAAACAGAAAATGAAATACAGAGCGAGTGCATATAAATGGTATTCTGAATGCACGCAAGTTACTGCCAGAAAGGTGTTTTCGTGGAGAGCGCACATGAAAGCACAACTGGGTGTACACTCATGTTTCGTTCATGATGTGCATGGACATGCATGACTGACATAAAGAGCGATTTCAATTAGAATCGGGGTTGGAATAACACATTCAATCATACTATGGCCTCCTATGTTATAAAATACTGCAAAGCTACTGACTGCAAAACGATCCAGTACTGAAATGATTCTAATTTGCCTCATTTCATTGCAGCCGTCATTTCTATTCATCCGCGAACATGTGCCAAGACTTATTTTGAAAGTACCTTCGAAATAAACGAGTCTTTTCGTTCCCTCGCTATGATTTAGCTTGTGGGGAAAACATGGCAGCCTCTCTTCTGGTTTTTCGAGATGAATATTGATTGATTGATTGATGATCGCTTATATAGCGCTAGATATTCTCCGCTCTCTTGAGCAGACTCATTGCGCTCGCATGTGGTTCTGCATGAGTGACTAGCTTTTTATAGCGCAATTTTTGAATATCCACCGAAGTGGTGTACTTACAGCGCTGGCATGGCTGGTGCCACATGAAACTGCAGCCGTCACGGCGCAAGTTCTGTGTATACCATACAACCATGCCACTTCATGTAAAGCCACATACGTAAGGTGTATGCGTGTTTAGCTGTAACCTGCCACCTGCACTTTTGGCAGAATGACCTGGATCTTTTACGTGCTACTGCGGTAACACGGGTGTGGAACGTATACCGGAATAAGAATCAGCACAGAAAGTCGACCCTGGAGAAGAAAATTCTCCCGCCGCTTCAGCAGGGATTCGAACCCGCGACCTTTCAATCATGAGTCCGGCACTCTAACCACTGAGCTATCCCCGCCCCTCTAACTCAGAGTGTTTTAATTGTGACGTTCTCATTGGCTGAAGAGCTCGAGTGACTTGCAGCCCCGAAGTCTCTGTGCGTGCGGAAGAACTGCAACGCATGCAGAAATAGCAATACTGGCACTATTTGATTTTGTTATCCTGCGTCAGTGCCTGAAATGAATCACAGGCAAAAACTTCTCGGATTTATAACTTAGCTTAAAATGATGCACTACCGTACAAGTTGTCCGTTTAAGTTGTATGTAAATTAAGCTTTGTATAATTAGTATGTTCGTGTGTGTGTGTGTGTGTGTGTGTGTGTGTGTGTGTGTGTGTGTGTGTGTGTGTGTGTGTGTGTGTGTGTGTGTGTGTGTGTGTGTGTGTGTGTGTGTGTGTGTGTGCGTGCGTGCGTGCGCGCGTGCCTGTATGCGCTTAGATTAGTCTCTACGGACAATATTTTGCGCTTTATAAATACTTTTATTATTATTATTTACAAGGAATTTACGAAATAAAAACTACCTTTCGTAATTGCAGCAGAGTTCCTTTATTTTTGCGATATGTAATTTAAGTTTTTAAAAGTTATTTTTTATCGATTCTTTCCCCACTGAGTCGCTGGAGCTGTTGCATGTAATTTGTGGTCAAAAGGTTTCATAATGGGTTGACTCATAGTGTATGTTGGCAGAAAGCTAAACCACACCGTGACAGGCAGGTAAACAAACGACAACTTCTGACTTCGCAGCGTAGTCAGTAGAGCACCAAGAACCACCTTTGGCCCGCGCTCGCCGTCAACAAAAGACGGCACTGCAGTAGCAATTACAGACCGTACTATCAATGGATTCAGAACCGTATCCGATTACAATGGGGGTTTCTGGCATCGGCACAATGGCCTCTCTATCTGCCTTTTTTTCCGGCAGATTTTACTCAGTCCCTCGCCAGTCGTGATCAAGCAAGCGCGACAGCGGCTGTTGTGGTTGCTACTCCTCTAACTGACGCCAACGGTAGTCACTTTGAAGTGCGTTTACTGACGAGAGCGTTCCGGTAACGTTTTTGTTGTTTTTGTTTTTCGTTCAGATTCCGGAACGGTGAGAGGTCGCGAGCAATAGCGGAATTTGGAAGACGAGATTTGGAGATAGATCACGAGGGGCATTCCCCAAAGATGGCGGCAAATCCGGGAATCTTGAAGCAAGTGATTCGACGTTTGCTTTCCTCGTTATTAAATTTATCGACTGAATTACAAAACCAGTGGTGAGCTGGGATAGCTCAGTGGTAAAACGCCTGACTCGTGATCGGAAGGGCGCGGGTTCAAGTCCCGGCAGGAGCGGCGGGAGAATTTCCTTCTCAAGGGTCAACTTTCTGTGCTGACTCTTGTATCGGTATCCGTTCCACCCCCGACTTACCGCAGTAGCACGTAAAAGATCGTGGTCATTCTGCCAAAAGTTCAGATGGTAGGCTACAGCTAAACACACTGTACACTAAGCATGTGGCTTCGCACGAAGTGACAGTGTAAACTGATGCATTGTTGTATGGTGTACACAGAAAGTGTGCCGAAACGGCACAGGCAGTGTAACAACCAGACAGAACTGTAAGTACACCACTTCGACTGATATTAAAAAACGCGATACGAAAGACCACAGTCACTCATTCACAATCAGAAGCCACAAAAGCGCTGAGAGTATGCTGGAAAGAAGAGAACAGCGCTATATAATAGCGATCAACAACTGTGACGCCATCTTGGAAACGCGTACGGAAAACGAAACTGTTATGCTTAGCGGTGACGCTCTCGCAAAGAAAGAATCAAGAAGAAGAAAACGAAAAAGAAGAAAGAAAAAAAGAAAAAAAAAGGGGGGGGGGGGGGGGTAATGCTGGATATCGGCATCACTGACGAGTGTAAGAATAGATTTTGGCCCTCAAAGTCACTGATCAAGCATCAAGAGATGTCGCTTTAAAAGTCAGGTCTTCAGAACATTGTCAGCGAGGACTTTGCGACGTAGTTCCGATCAGCACAATTCTCGTTGTTACTTGCTGCCCCATTACACACACACACACACACACACACACACACACACACACACACACACATATACTCACAACCAACACACACACACGCAGAAGAGAGAGAGAGAGAGAGAGAGAGAGAGAGAGAGAGAGAGAGAGAGAGAGAGAGAGAGAGAGAGAGAGAGAGAGAGAGAGAGAGAGAGAGAGAGAGAGAGACTTTAATACTTAAAGAGAGAGAGAACTTTAATACTTAAGGGGAGAGAGAGAGAGAGAGAGAGAGAGAGAGAGAGAGAGAGAGAGAGAGAGAGAGAGAGAGAGAGAGAGAGAGAGAGAGAGAGAGAGAGAGAGAGAGAGAGAGAGAGAGAGAGAGATGGACTTACCGCCATATTTGACGATGATAAAAGATTGAGACGACGGGTCCATACTGAAGGTCATGGTCAATCTTCCTTACGTCTTTCCTTGCACACTTCCACGTGAAACAGGACAAACTTACTTCTTTATTCTTAATGTCCTCGGATGTCAGATGACATATTAGGGACAAGATATTAGGACAAACGCAGGCCGAGGTGTCTTGTTCCCCAAGCCACTCAGAATAAAACCTGGGCTAAAGCGAACTTTTCTGGCCCCTCACCCTGAGACTAAAGCCTGGCCAATGCTGATGTCTCTTCCAGTAGCCTAATAAGAATGAATCCAGCGCAAAGTGGAAAGGTCGTTAGTGCTGGCTGCTCGCGTGACAATCGCTGCCAAAAAAAAAGACCCCCCAGTCGTCACATAAACAGAACCGAGACGCCCGGAAGGCTGTCAGCTGAAGGGTGTCAACAGTATGCAGACCTCCCCCAGTGAAGGCTAGAAGCTCAGAACCATCCAACACGTTGGTGTTGACAAAAATGAATAAAATCGTTCACGGCTCACTGCTGACGTTCCAACTCGATTCAGCCGTCTTCTTCCCTTCTCAGTTTATGTCCCAGTATAATGCGCTTGTTTTGCAGTTATAGATTGGAACCACAGATAAATAACGGTCCACTCTTGCGCGGCGTTCAGCGGGGACTGGTCAGTGACTGTTGTTTGCAGGCTGTGTGATTTAGAACACGGTAAAACTGTGACGTTTGCTAGTGTTCACATAAATCGTATATACACGACTCTTATGTAGACTCTAACTGATAAAATACAGTTTCTCTAGAACTTTGGCTCGCGATATGTCCTGATCTTTGTCTCAAGTCTAAAACCGAGATAGTTATTATTCAAGAACAATTTATATGATGGAACTATTCCACAGCGGGAGCTATATCTCACAAATACCGTAACACAAAGGAAACGGCCCTACACAGAGATCACACAAAGTAAAATATTCTGCCGAGAGTTCACACAAAGGGGACAATATTCCACAGCTGAGTTCACACACAGAGAGAACTACCACACACAAAGTTCACACCCCATGCACAGTCAGTCCACGGTGGCTTGTAGTTGCATTGTCCAGTGTTTTTAGCAAAAGGCGTCTCAAGCTTTGCTCTCAGTAAACATGCATTGTGGCCGACTCTGCCTTCTGAAAAGAAAAGAGTACGACAAGCGCTGAATTGATTCCTGCCTTTGATGACCGTACGTTACCCACAAGTCGTCGTATTAACCAGACTGCACTAACAACAAAAATAATCCGACAGGATCCCAAAGCACTGGTCACACGGAATCACGTCGTTGTCTCAGAAAGTAGTGACAATCCTCTAGTCCAGTAGTTTTCAACTGATGTCTAACGTACTCAACAGATGTCAAACGTACTCAACAGAATCTTGGAGTAAATACGCCCAGTGGCCTACTCAGTTGGAACTGTGGTCCTTCGTCTTGATAAAACAGCACAGGGTTCCATAAAGTCACGATTTCCGCCAATCCCACTTCCTGCGCTGGCACCAGAACCATGAATTCTTACACACGAGATCTCGCTGGTATTTATACACTGCAAGTTATGTCCCTCAGTCTGGAAGAAGTCGTGTTATTTTGGCCGCATTCTTTTGGCATGCACGTTGTTTGTCGGTAATCAAACGAGCCTAAACGTAATCGTTCTCAGGCTGCGCGTTTGGTGTAGTTACTGAGTCTGTGGTGTGGTCGGCTCCCACTAGACGACTTTCGGCTGTACCCGGAGAGTCCTGCTGCGCAATGGGGACGGACCTGAAACAAGGATGACAGTGATAATGGATCGTTCTTAAGAATATCATAGTTCATGAGAGAACTAGGTAAAGAGCTCGAAAGCGAGTTTGGGTTCCCTTTTGAATTGGGGTCATTCTTAACTACTCGACTAGATCACGACAGTTTAAGACCTCATAGCTCAGGATGTGAAAGTCGAGGTTGTCGTCCTGGGCTCCCCGTCCCTAATAAGCCTTATGGTTTCTGTGAACGTTAAACACCACCATGTTTACTTACTTACTTACGTTGTGCAGTCCCAGGCAACTCGGTTGCTATTATCAGCCGGACCACCATCGCGTTCGTCAGACAAACCATGACTTCTCTTTCTCTCTCTTCCTCCCTCTCTCCAAAATTCAGGTAAACGTCCCCCAGCCCCTCTTTTTTTTTCTTTTTCTTTTTTTAAATTCGTGTGCTCCACTACATGTGTGTGTGTGTGTGTGTGTGTGTGTGTGTGTGTGTGTGTGTGTGTGTGTGTGTGTGTGTGTGTGTGTGTGTGTGTGTGTGTGTGTGTGTGTGTGTGTGTGTGTGTGTGAAATAACGACATTCAGTGTAAGCTTCATGAAAACAGTCATAGTTGTATCGTTGCTTCCCCGACAGTGGAGATTCTGTCGTCGGCTGACTTCAGCTGAAGTCTTCGTGACTGAGAAATAAATACTAGCCTCAAGGGCGCACGGCACTGGCAAGTCAAACTTAGCAAAGAACGGAGTGGACAGAACACGCATATGGTGTTTCCTGAGCACTTAGATCCCACCTTGAACTAAACTGACCAGATTTCGAGAAGCCGCCTCCAACCAGCAACGTGAACTGACACAAGCACCCTCTGTGTCGCGACTGGCCTCAACAGACGTGCGGTCTCGCGCCATCGCTTCGGATTGCCCGGCCCTGATGACGATCAGCAGGCCTTAGTGCACAGGTGTGGAACAAAGGGGTTTAACGCGCACCTGGACCGATCCTGGCGACTTGAACAACACCCAGTGACGCGTTTAATGTCTCCTGCTACTTAGTCACCTCCAGGCTGTAATTAGTCTGCATCGACTGCCGACTATTTTACGGTGAGCCTGTTTGGCCTAGCGGTAAGCAGAAGGACCTCAGCTCGATTCCGCTTCGGCTCTCCCTTCTCTTCAAAAAGTTGTGGTCTGTGGACACTGCCTTGTGACTTTGTCCCTCACAATTAATGAAACATTAAAATGGCTCTCATCGATGGCCATTTTAATGCAGGAGTCATTCTGATGGTGACAGTGTAGCGATAAGTATATATAATCTCCCTCTCCCTCACCCCACCTAATAAGCCTTATGGTTTCTGTGGACGTTAAGCACCACATTTATTATTTTGTCGACTATGACGACACAGGTTCGTTTGGTAGTCGGTTAGCTGGTTTGGATCAACTTGTTTAACGCCGAATTGTCTCCGAAGAAATACTGGCGCAGACCAACATCCCAACATACAAAATCCCGACTATGACGTCATAGGTTCGTTTGGTCGTCGGTTGGCTGGTTTGGTTAAGCTTGTTTTACGCCGATGGTCGTCGGTTGGCTGGTTTGGTTAAGCTTGTTTTACGCCGAGTTGTCTTCGAAGACCAACATCCCCATCCCAAATCCCGACTATGACGACACACTCGTTTAGTCGTCGGTTGGCTGGTTTGGTTCAACTTGTTTTACGCCGGGTTGTCTTCGAAGACCAACATCCCCATCCCAGATCCCGACTATGATGACACAGGCTGGTTTGGTTAAGCTGGTTTTACGCCGGGTTGTCTCCGAAGAGGTACTGGCGAGGAACAGGATGGCAGGAGGTGTGTGGAGGGAGAGGGAGACTATCTAACACTGCGCTATCGCCACCGCACTGATTCTGCATTATGACGGGGCAGCGGAGACTGTACCTAACACTGAACTATCGCCACCACACTGATTCTGCATTATGACGGGGCAGCGGAGACTGTTCCTAACACTGAACTATCGCCACCACACTGATTCTGCAATATGACGGGGCAGCGGAGACTGTACCTAACACTGAACTATTGCCACCACACTGATTCTGCACTAAATGACGGGGCAGCGGTGAGTGTTTTAATGCTTCAGTAACTGTGCTGGGTGGGCGGGAGTCGCCTGCCTGTGTAAAGCACAACAGCCGTAAGAGCAGCGCTACCGATTCCTACCAGTGTATGCAGTATTTTCGTGTGTCCAAACAATAGTATGGCTTTTATATCCGAGACAAAATTGTTCTGCAGAATGGTCCTAATATACGCTCTTTCGCATCTGAGGATGTATTTTCGAGTGTCCAAACAATAGTATGGCTTTTATATCCGAGACAAAATTGTTCTACAGAATGGTCCTAATAAAATTATACGCTCTTTCGCATCTGAGGACATTAAGCAAAATGAAATAATATGACTGCCAGTGTTTGGAGTTAACGAACGCACGTATGTCGATGCCTGCGTTTGAACACGGGGGCTGCATGGACGCCGTATGAGTCTACACTGGAAGCACCGTGAGCCGCTTTGGCCTAGCGGTAAGGCGTCAGGCTGCTAAGCAGAGGGACCTCGGTTCGAATCCGCTTCGGCTCTCCTTTGTCTTCAAATGTTGTGGTCTGTGGACACTGTCTTGTGACTCTGTCCCTGACAATTAATGAAACATTAAAATGGCTCACATCACTGCCCTTCTTAATGCAGGAATCATTCAGTGTAGCAATAGATATATAATCTCCCTCTTCCCCAACACTCCCTTCCCCCCTTTCTGCCCGTCCCTAATAAGCTTCATGGTTTCTGTGGAAACTAAGCTCCATGTTTACTTACTTTAGCACACTCCAAGCTTCGCTTTCATACACCAGCCTCCAAGCCAACCAAGTAAACCAGTGCTTGGAGTCTGCACTGGAAGCTGACTCAGGGAGACAAATCCCTTGCCGCACCGGGGACCCGAACCCGCTTCAGTATTGCGCCTGACTTTTCAGTCAGACGCTCTGACACATGGACCTATGTATATATAGGTCCGTGCTCTACGAACCGAGCTATCCGCGCCGCCCAAATCCCCATTACATGCTTCACCCTAGCGTTATGTACACACATGCCTGGATACCACACTTCTCTTTCAACTACGCGGTCCTTACGCTAAGGGACGGTGTTATGCAGCAAACCAAATAACAAGTCGTCAGTGAATTTGCCCTTTGTTGTTTACAACTGGTAGAAGTAGCTTAAGAATACATCATTATTGGCTACAGCTCCACAAGAACTTTTTTATTTTTTTATTTACGGAGCTTTTTGGTTGTGACATATGGCTGGTGCCACGCGAAACTGCTGCCATATCGACATCTCTGTACACCATGCAAACCATGCACCAGTTTACAGTGCTGTTCAAAGCCGCACATGTTCATCTGGTCTTCTTCTTCTTCTTGATACTGAAATGAACCCGCTTTCTCAAATCAAGTTTGGTCGTAGAGTTTACCCGAAGGAGGTGGAACTAAAAGCTTAAAATCGAGGATTTTATTCTAAAACGCTCTCTTGATTTTAACACACAAGGGAGTTAACTATCGCCCGAAAGACGTCACACAAACACAACAAAGACTCAAGTCGCCTACGGTAACTCATCTGGCATGCTATTAAATACAGGTACATAAACTCCACCAGAGGTACATCCTCAGTCATAGTTCAGGAGCTGTGTGAGAGTCGAGGTGGCCGTCCTGGGCTGTCCGTCCTAACGAGCCTTCTGGTTTCCGTGGACGTAAAGCTATATTGAACCATGCTTCGGTATTGGTCTCAGCTTGTCCCTAATATGTCAACTGACACCCGAGGACATTAAGCAACACAACCTACCTACCCTTCATCCTCAATTGCTTTTATATTACATTTTTGATTTTATATTAAATTTCTGGCGACGCGTGGCTGCACGCAACAAGGACAAGTGTCCTACCACTCCCGTGTTGCACGCACCGCCTATTACATGGATAGGGCCCGTGGTGCTCCTTACATTTTACTTATGTCTTCAGATGCTAAAAAGCATACTAGGGACAATCTGTAGAGCTTCTTTCGATCGGTTTCCATTCAATAAGTAAGTAAGTAAACATGTTGCTTAAAGTAAAAGTCCAAGGTTTTTAAGTATGCAAAATGACCATCGAAATGATTGACAAATGAGTCACTAGTTTCAGATTTAATAAAACAAAAAATAATGAAAATTGTTTAATTGGGTTTTTAATCGATTTTATTTTCTGTAGGCTTCGCCGGAAGTGACGTCAGTGCGGTTGCCATCTTAGATTCTTCAGTAAACTGTGTATGCGAGTGGTCGACAAAAAAAGTTAATTATGCCGGCCTACTGTGTTGCCGCGAACTGTAACAATTCGCAGACGACCCCAGGTATAACAATGCACGAGCTCCCGCGCAATCGACCCGCAGTGAGGCGAAAGTGGATTAAGTTTATACAATTCAAACGAGCTGACTTTCTTGCTGCGCCGCATCACGTCCATTTGTGTAGCGAGCACTTCAGTGAGTGCGATTTCGCAAACCCCATGGAATACCGCATGGGGTTTTGCTTCGAAGCTGACACGATGTTCCAGTACTCTTTCAAAATCCTGCCTGACAGGCTCAAACTGATACAGCTGTATCCTTGTGGGTCTCTCGGGCAAAGTGTCAGTTTCGTCTTCGGAGCTCGAGTTGGCCATTTTGCAGCGACTCCCCAGAGTGACATAGTAGGCATATGGTCACGTGATTTGGGCGTCATGGAGACGCTTTAGGTACGACAGAAAATGCCTTTTTTTCCCCCGTGCATTTATAACCCTCAGATCACAGTTTCACCTACATCATCGTTCTCAGCGACCTTTAACGGAAATCGTGTCAAAAATCACCCCTAACCTTGGACTTGTCATTTAACGTCTACAGAAACCGTAAGGCTTATTAGGGACGGGGAGAAAGGGGAGGGAGGGGATATGGAGGGGGGGGGGGGAAGATGGAGATTATATACCTGTCGCTACACTGTGACCACCAGAATAACTCTTGCATTACGATAGGCAGCGATGAGAGCCATTTTAATGTTTCATTTACTGTGAAGGACAGTCACAAGACAGTGTCCACAGACCACAACCTTTGAAGAGAAAGGAGAGCCGAAGCGGATTCGAACCGAGGTCCCTCTGCTTACCAGGTTAACGCCTTACCGCTAGGCCAACTCGGCTCACGCCCTTCAATAAGAGAGTAGTTGTTTACTGGATCTGGGCCCCCTCCGGCTTGATGGGTGAGCCGGTTTTGCCTAGCGGTAAAGCGTTAGGCTGGTCAGCAGAAGGACCTCGGTTCGATTCAACTTCGGCGCTTCTTTCTGTTGAAAAGGTTTACAGACACTGTGTTTGTGACTCCACCTCCCCAGTTAATGAAACACTAAAATAGCTAACTCTGCTGCCCATCTTAATGCAGTCACCACCGTACCTAACTTGATAAGCCTTATGGTTTCTGTGGACGTTAAGCACCATGTTCACGTGCTTACTTAATGCAGTCATTCTGGTGGTGATAGTGTAGTCACTAGGTATAGTCTCCTTCTTCCCCTACCTCCTGAGATCTCGGTCCCAGCCAGTAGCTCTTCCGAGACTGGACTGACGACTCGGCGTTAGACAGGTTTAACCAAAACTAACAAACCATTCGTTTGTTAGAAGGGTTTGACACCCCCACCCCCACCCCGCCCCGCGCGCTCTCTGCTCCTAATTTCTCTCTCTCCCCCCCTCCCCCCACCTCCCTTTCATGATTGAAAGCTAATCCTCTTTTTAACAAAAAATAAAGAAAAATAAAGATGCCCCCTGTCAAGATGTTTTATATATTTTCTACAACTAATTCAGTGTTTTGCTGATACCGATATTCAAGTAAGTGCTCTACACAGCAGCGGCTATAAAGGATAAAAGCCTGTGCTGAACAATATATTCCGTCCCTAATAAGCCGTACGGTTTCTGTGGACGTTAAGCACCATGTTTACTGAACAATGAAGAACAATGTCATTGTGAGCCCAGGGAACATTGTAAAGTCAGCCGACAGCAGCACATTTTTTCAGCGGAGTGAAGGGCCTTTGTTAGCCGGGTAATTTATCTCCCCTGATCATATCGATAACGGCGGCGTTGCCGGTGTCAATATTCTGAAGTAATCAATACCGTCACGTCCCGCTCTGTGCACAGCCCTGATTTTGTTTTGACAACAGGCTCTCTCTCTCTCTCTCTCTCTCTCTCTCTCTCTCTCTCTCTCTCTCTCTCTCTCTCTCTCTCTCTCTCTCTCTCTCTCTCTCTCTCTCTCTCTTCCCCCATATCGGTGTAGGCTAATTTATTTTCTAAATTTCAGTTTGAAAGTCTCTACCCCTCCCCCACCCCCCCATGTTCTCTCCCTCTCTTCTCCCACATCGGTGTAGGCTAATTAATTTCAGTTGTACATTTCAGTTTATAAATTTCAGTTTTAAAGTCCCCCCCCCCCCCCCCCCAATGTTCTCTCTCTCTCTCCTCCGCCAAATCGGTGTAGGTTAATTTGTAAATTTCAGTTTCAAAGGCCCCCCTCCCCCCCCCCCCCCCCAACGATGTTGATGCGCATGAAGCTCAGTAAGAAGCTGGTCAAAGTCAAAGCATAAAATGAATCGCTGTCATCTCTTGAATCTGGATATGAAGAAGTTCACGGATCTAGGCTATGCGGTACTATGGAACAGCCCACGCGGCTTAACGACTCACCATGTTTTCATTTTCACTTTTCCCTCTGTCTCTCTGTCTGCCTGCCTGTCTGTCTGTCTGCCTGTCTGTCTCTCTCTGTCTTTGACGTCTGAACTTCATTTATTCCGTGTGTGTGCTGGTGTGTCGTAGATTTATAAAAAAAAAAATGCACATGTATAATTAGATCTAGAGCAGTCCCTTGTTTGGGCGAGGGCTGGATGTAAAAAAGCATACATTATCCTCGTGAATGAAGAATTTTATCTTCTCTCTCTTTCAGTTTAGCGCTTTATTGAACCATTCGAGAAATTCAGTCGGGCCACCCTACCTGTGTAAGGCTACAAATTGCAGGGGCAAGAGCAGCGCCACCCAGTGCCACATGATGAGTCGTATCGGGAGAGCACGTCGCCTCTTGAAGCATGCAGCCAGTCCAAAACAGTCTGAGAAACTGTAATTTCCACGATTTCCAGCTGCCGGTGTATGTTTTACATGCGCAGCCACCCGGCACATCGTGCATGGACCCGATACTGTTTTCGTCCCCAGTTATGCGAAGGACTAAGCGTTCAGTCCGAAGACAAAGCCGGTATGCACTGCTCTGGTCAGACCGGGCCTTTCTCTTTGTTTATTTCTTCCCCTTTTTTCACGATGTTTTACGTCCACAGAAATTGCGTGGCTTACTACAATACTAGGGACCGGGGAAGAATGGGATAGGGAGTGAGAGCCCGGGCCCACCTCCCTGTTCACACGGCTCCTGAGCTCAGACACACATTCCATTTAATTTAATGGTGCTTTACGTCCGCAGAAACCACAAGGTTTATTAGGGACGGGGGAGGAATGGGGTAGAGGATAGGGAGTGAGAGCCCGGGCCCACCTCCCTGTTCACACGGCTCCTGAGCTCAGACACACATTCCATTTAATTTAATGGTGCTTTACGTCCGCAGAAACCACAAGGTTTATTAGGGACGGGGGAGGAATGGGGTAGAGGATAGCTCAGTGGTTAGAGCGCCGGACTCGTGATTGAAAGGTCGCGGGTTCGAATCCCTGCTGGAACGGCGGGAGAATTTTATTCTCCAGGGTCGACTTTCTGTGCTGACTCTTATTTCGGTATCCGTTCCATCCCCGTGTTACCACAGTAGCACGTAAAAAATCCCGTTCATTCTGCCAAAAGTGCAGGTGGCAGGTTACAGCTAAAACACGCATACACCTTATGTATGTGGCTTTTACTGAACCGTGCTTCGGCATTGGTCACAACTTGTCCCTAGTATGTCAAATGACATCTGAGGACATTAAGCATCAACTCATCATCATCATCATGGGGTAGAGAATGAGAACCCAGGCCCATCTCCCTATTCACACAGCTCCTCTAACCTTGCTCTTCGCCTACTCACAAGCTTCCTGAGCCATAACGTTACATTAAACATTGCGTTGAACAATGATACTGGGGAGTCTTCAGGTTTTATGGGCGCTACCTCGATAGTCGAGCACAGAGCTCAGGAGCTGTGTGAAAGTCGAGGTGGCCGTCCTGGGCTCTCGTCCCTAATAAACCTACGGTTTCTGTGGACGTAAAGCAACACTCAACCAACCAGCTTGTCGAGAGAGAAAGCGCGAAACAACTCACTGCAACACCGCTAAAGTCAATCAATCAAAGACAGACATGGCAACGCCCACGCAAGGAGATATGGCATGTCAAAAGGTTGTTATCATAAGAGACAACACTTTGTGAGCCAGTTTGGCCTAGCGGTAAGGCGTTAGGCTGGTAAACAGAAGGGTTTCGGCTCGATTCCGCTTCGGTTCTCCTTTCTCTTCAAAAGCTGAGGTCTGTCGACACTGTCCTGTGACTTTATCCCTCACAGTTAATGAAACATTAAAATGGCTCTCATCGTTGTCCGTCTTTAGTGCAGGAGTCATGTGGTTACAGTCTAGCGATAGGTATATATAATCTCCCTCTCCCTCCCTTGGCCCGTCACTAATAAGCTTTATGGTGTCTGTGGACGTGAAGCACCATGAAAGAAGAAGAGACAACACGTTTTGGGAAGACTGGTTCTTTTACTATGGACAACAAGGCAAGCGCGGCGTCAAAACGGAGATCAGTTTTATCATGAACAGCGAAGGGAAGATTTACACAATAACGCGGGATTGACATCAGCAGTGTCGTTCATGATAAGTCCTGTCTGTCCCTAATAAACCTCTCCCGATCTGACACCTGGGCTTAAAACCCTTATCGTAAGCCAAACATCGCCGATCAGCTGAGGAGTTATCTTTGCCAAGCTTATCTTGACCACTGGAAATTACCTTAGTTTCCTACCGAGTCTTCCTTTCAGTGTTGCTTTACGTCCACAGAAAGCATGAGACTTATCAGGGACGGGGAGCCCAGAATGGCCACCTCGACTTTCACACAGCTCCTGAGCTCTGCTAGTACCGAGTCATTTGCATTCCAGAGTGTAAGGGCAACTACGATGTCGGTCTGGCTGTGTTGTCGGAGACAGCCCGGTGTTACACAGGTCTAAGGACGAAGAGTGGCGGTGTTGTGAGCCGGTTTTTCCAGCAATAAAGCGTCAGGCTCGTAAGCGGATGGACGTCGGTTCGGTTCGATTCCGCTTCGACTCACCTTTGCCTTCCGAATGTTACTCTGATTTCGACTTTGTTTCTCCACAATGAACGAAACATTAATGGCTCACACCGCTGCCCATCTGAATGCTGGGGTCATTCTGGTGGTGGCAATGTTGCGTCAGGAATAGCTCCCCCTACCCTCCCTCCCCCCCTCCCCCCACTTCTGGAATCTCGGTCCCCGCCAGTAGACAACTCGACTCTTAACAAGGCTAACGAATGTACAGCCTGAGGTGCAGCGGCTGGTCAAGGAAATCGGTCAAGTCTATGCCGTTCAGTCCAGGTTCGATTCTCTGCATGTTAATCGAATTTTTGCCTTTCCGAAAAGTAGTAGTAGGAGGGTCGTAGGCTGGGATGCGGTATTGTAGCTTCTTTCGAGACTCATCGAATACGCTTCTAACAGTCTCTATCTGTCTGTCTGTCTGTCTGTCTGTCTGTCTGTCTCTGACTGGGGGAGGACGGGGGAAGGTTTGGGGTCAAACCGTCAAATCTGTTTCTGCCGCCGGATTGACACACTCGAATATACAAAGTGCCTCTAAAGAATTGCCGTACAAGCAAACTAATTGCAATTATGTTTCATTAACACACGCATACACAACGCAACACAAGCGAATCATCAGCACACACTGACCAAACCACATTTCAGCTAAATGCAATCCACTGATAATTACACTGTGATTCATCTGACACAACCACCAATACTAACAAAACATGACAACGAAGCACCCTACACTTATCCTTACCCTACACCAAGGGAAACTAATTTATTCCACAAAAGAAGCACCAAACCACAGACCTCTAGACCCTAACGACTGTTAACTACAGTAACCACAGCATGACATACATACCACCCACACTGTCGCCGAAGTGCTGCGTGTGTGTTCGTGCGAACACTCTGCGAGTCGCTTCCAGAATGGAACTGCAAATAGCCGACGAGGCTGGGTACTCGATGTGTCCAAACCAGCAATGCGTGTGTACACAGAGAGCGTCAGTGCAGGAGACGTGCCACGCCGGGCCGAGCCACCCTGATCAAAACCACGGAAGTTTCTCGGGTACGGGTGTGTATTGTGCGCGAGTAGAGAGCGGTGCTGTGATTGAGTTGGGGCTGTCTGTCAATATCGGGGTGGTAGGCAGAGCGGGGGCGGTGTACCCACCTGTTCCAAACCTAATGTGCTGCTAGCAACCTATCTATCCCCTCTCCCTCAAGGATTGTTCTCAGTAAATTATTTCAATTGATTGTCGGTCTGTGGGTGTGTTTGTGTGTGTGTGTGTGGGGGGGGGGGGGGGGAGGGGGTCTGTGTGTGTGCGTGAATGTGTGCGTGCGCGTGTATGCGCGCGCGCGTGTATGTGTGCGTCAGTGTGTGTGTGTGTGTGTGTGTGTGTGTGTGAGAGAGAGAGAGAGAGAGAGAGAGAGAGAGAGAGAGAGAGAGAGAGAGAGAGAGAGAGAGAGAGAGAGAGAGCGTGCTGCGTGCGAGTGTGTGTGTGTGACCCCAAGGAGGCCCGCGGTGTCACTGGACTGCAAGGAGGCCCGCTGTCGCCTAACTGCAAGGAGGCCAGCGCGTGTGGGTTCTTCCCCTCCATATTTTGTGCATGACTGCCTAAGCTGAAGTCGTCGGTCGTGTATATCTTTTAGTGTGTATGGGGAAACAGCAATATTTATTTGCAATTTGTAGTAAGTCGAGTAGAGACTATCGTAAACCAGGCTGTACGAGAGAGAGCCATCGTCAGTCAGACGAACATTGGAACTGTTTCAAAAGCAACGTTACTTCTAAGAGACGGACTGGAGCGCATATGGGCTTTTCCGATTGCAGAGATACCATGTTGAGCTGAACTAAAGGTATTGTACTGTGCTGCACGCGCAGGGACAAATAAAAGACCGTCCTGATGAGAGACCATCACTCATAGTTCAGGAGCTGTGTGAGAGTGGAGGTGGACGTCCTGGGCTGTCCGTCCTAACGAGCCTTCTGGTTTCCGTGGACGTAAAGATTTATTGCACCGTGCTTCGGCATTGGTCACAACTTGTCCCTAATATGTCAACTGACATCTGAGGACATTAAGCATCAATTCATCATCATCGAGACCATCACTGTGAGCCGGTTTGGCCTAGCTCTGATCAGTGCCTTGCGTCACGCCATTGTGATGGGGCTTTAAATAGGCAAGCTCTCTCCGTAAGTAAGTAAACATGGTGCTTAACGTCCACAGAAACCGTACGGCTTATCAGGGACGGGGAGAAGGGGGAGGGGGTATGGAGGTGGGGGAAGGCGGAGATTATATACCTATCGCTACACTGTCACCACCAGAATGACTTCTGCATTAAGATGGGCAGCAATGAGAGCCGTTTTAATGTTTCAGTAGGAAGTGAGGGACAAAGTCACAAGACAGTGTCCGCAAACCACAACCTTTTTGAAGAGAAAGGAGAGCCGAAGCGTTATCGAACCGAGGTCCTTCCGCTTACCAGCCTAACGCCTTACCGGCTCACAAGCTCTCTCCTCGCGCGCGGCCCTTATTTAACCCCTTCGCTGCCGGTTTGGCCTAGCGATAAGGCTGGTAAGCGGAAGGACCTCGGTTCGATACCGCTTCGGCTCTCCTTTCTCTTCAGAAAGGTTGTGGTTTGTGGACACTTGTCTTATGACTTTTTCCATCACTTTCTACTGAAACATTAAAATGTCTCTCTAATAAGCCGTGCGGGTTTACGTTTACTTACTTACTTGACCATCCTTCTCGGCAAGACCAGACAACATTGGCTCAGCGAAGTCGCTCCTTTCCTCTTCACTGAACTTTCTCGTACGGCCTAAATATCCCTGATCAAGGACCACTTTTACTCTGTTTTAAAGTAACTCTACAGCCTTTCTCGTAGGGCCTAAATATCCCTGATCAAGGACCACTTTTACTGTTTTAAGTAACTATACAGGCTTCTCAAAACACGTTTTTGTTTCCCCCAAGACGGCCGGCCTTTCATCAATAGGTAAAAATGATTACGTTTTAAAATGCTTCGTTGGTTTTACGCTCATTTTCGAACCATCCTTGCGTCAGTGACAGTTAGCGGGGACTCGGTCACCTGTCACAGCTGACCTAGAATACCCGCAACTTCTTTGATCTTGGTCCTCAGGCGACGTGAGTATGCCGCAGTGTTACGCTATCATCAAATGGTACGAGACTGTGTGTGTGGTGTGCCGTGTGAGTGAGTGTGTGTGTGTGGTATGCTGTGTGAGTGAGTGAGTGAGAGTGTGCTCTGTGTGTGTGCTGTGTATACGTGTGGACGGAATGAACTTGAAGTGTACACTACGTTGGCATATCAAATCATTCCCTGCTATATACCAGTGTACACACACACACACTCATCATTTGAGGATGGCGAACCGACGGGACTAAAAGTGAATTACAAAATTAATATAAACTCAAGGAAGCCCTTTTGAAACAAAATCTAGCAAGTTTAAAGGTTTTATTCGGACCTCTAGCTCTTCTCTGTTGCACAAGACCCGTTTTGATAAGGTAGCTCCTTTAAAGTCAGTAACTTTGCGTTTTTTGCCCACTCAACCAGTACAGTTATATCATGGTGGGCGTAAAATTAAACTGTAAAAGGTGCGTGTTTCACTCTAAGGCCAAACTGGAAGGCCCTATGCGTCACCGGGCGTCCAGGACTGACTGGGCCACGTGTTAGAGATAATGATGTGCATGACTCTTGAAGTCTGGGGCACTGACAGAGCTCAGTGTTTTGGGGGCGTTAGTCTCTCCGGCCAAAAGGCCCTTTAAATCTTTAGCATGTAATGACCGGGAATCTTTACCCTTCATCGTCTGTTGGTCCTAGGAACAGATAAAAGACTATATTTGATTAAACTACATCAACGCAAGTTCAGTGCATCCAACACAAACGCTGAACTGACACTTGTCTACATTTGAAAACTGGTACCCAACACCAATTATAGTGACCGTCCAGGCACTCCACTCATTTTCATTAAAGTAGTTATCAAAGAAACGTGTGGCATATGTAACCCCCGCCCCGCCCCCCCCCCCCCAAAAAAAAAGGGGGGGGGGGGGAGGGAAAAAAAGGGATAGGTGACTATAATAAACAAACGTATCAAGATGGTCCCTGTACCGTGACACGGACCTAACGTCTATCGAACTTCCAAGTTATAGACAAATCAGAGGCCAAGATTCACCCGACAGACGAGACGGAGGGTGGGTTTGTTAGACTGGTACCCGGTGTATCAAAGAACTATAAACCCAAATTTGCTCTCCGGTTCTTAGATCCCTTACTCTGGCTTGCCTGCTTTTTGTGGCTGTGCAGAAAGCATTTTAGCAGTAGGAGGCTTACACTGGACAAGGCCTTGGTTGTCTGACAGTGGATCACCAGGTAGACATAGGCAATGCTTTAGTAATTTGACAGTGGAGCACCAGGTAGACATTGGCAATGCCTTGTCTGACAGTGAAGCACCAGGTAGAGACATAGGCAATGCCTTGTCCGATAGTGGATCACCAGATAGACATAGGCAGTGCCTTGTCTGACAGTGGAACACCAGGCAGAGACACAGGCAATGTCTTGTTTGACAGCGGATCACCAGGTAGGCATAGGCAATGCCGTGGTTGTCTGACAGTGGATCACCAGGCAGACATAGGCAATGCCTTGTCTGACAGTGGAACACCAGATAGAGACACAGGCAATGCCTTGTCTGACAGTGGATCACCAGACAGACATATGCAACGCCTTGTCTGGCAGTGGATCACCAGGTAGATATAGGCAATGCCTTGGTTGTCTGACAGCGGATCACCAGGTAGAGACTGAGTGTTCTGGCTGTGAATGGAGAGGTGGTGGAGGGTAGAAATATGAGCAATGACTGTGCACTTAATTGATCTCAGACACAACATTTTATGATGTTTATACTCTATTTTATTTATATACTTTTGTGTGTTGAATTCTGTAACTGTCCTTTTTTTTGTTGTTGGTGTGGAATGGCAATTTTTCATTAAATCAATTAATGAATATTCTTTTGTACTCTAAGGTGAAACCAATGGTGATATTTTTGATTTCTCAATGGACACCTGTGATAACTGACTGGAACCCATTGACTGTATTTATGGTGCAAGGGCATACACATGCACACATTGAAACAAGAACAAAAACAGTGCACACACACACACACACTGCTCATACAGGTAAACAAAAACACTGTATGACAAACATCAAATTGGTCTGTTCTTCTAGTTTTATCCATAAAATCTCTCAGTAGTTTTTGAAAAAAGGCAAGTATGTGACCACCCCCTACCCTCTTTGTAAACTTAAAATTCCACTAGTTCTGAAATGCACACTTCAGTATACACACCATTTTTGCTGTTGAAGAATACAACTCACATTACTGACCAAGAAATTTATACATGCACTTCCTTTCTTCCAAAGAAATCCAGCTACCTCAGACCCATCCCATATAATCTCAAATAACAAAAACAAATTGTGAAACAGACAAAGTGCGCTGCAACCCCGGATGAAGGACCATCCTGATGAGTGGCCACCATTTAAGACCATGTCTGTTTCTAAAACCTGCCCCTTTCCGTGTAACTGTACACCTTACCAAGCACCACCTGTCTGTTCCCATGTAACTGTACACCTGACCAAGCACCACCTGTCTGTTCCCATGTAACTGTACACCTAACCAAGCACCACCTGTCTGTTCCCATGTAAATGTACACCTGACCAAGCACCACCTGTCTGTTCCCATGTAAATGTATACCTGACCAAGCACCACGTGTCCCTTCCCATGTAAACATACACCTGACCAGGCACCACCTGTCCCTTCCTACTTCCATGTAAATGTACACCTGACCAAGGACCACCCCTCTGTAATGTAAGACCGCTTCTGCCTGAGTTTCAGGGTGGTCTTCAGAGAGGGGCTCCACTGGCACTGCATCATTTAATTCAATGATAATTATGTACTGAAGCACACCACATCAGAATTTTCCATTCGTTTTTCAAGTCTGGTAAAACCATCCCTCGGTGCCCTTGATCAGTCACCCATCAATCTTCCCCAAAGGAGGGAACTCCTTACAGAGTTGGACGCATCCATCGCTAGGGCGATACATCAGTCAGCCTCCCTTCCATGGCCTAGATGTTGTTATGTGAGTTTTGTCTGGACAAAGGCTGCTGGCGCTTGCCCCCCTCCCTCCAGTCAGGTGCTTCTTCTTCTTCTTCCTTCATCGCTCCTTACACGGACGCTTTGGACTCTGCAGTGAATCCTGCTGTGTAGTGAAGGTCCTCCAGAATGACGAAAGGATTCCAAGACTTGTGTCTCCACTGGCCAGCACTTCAACTCATGTCCAAGAGTCTGTAATGACAAAAAAACCTCTTCCAAATGGTCTTTCCGAAGCAATGATGAAGTTGCCCCCCCCCTCCCCCACCCCACCCCATTGAAATTTGTCTGCCGTGTCATCTGGAAAAGGAGACTAATTTTAATTTCTAATACATTGTCTAGTAATTTGGGAATGAATGAACAATATGTTTGTGTGGGAGGTACCTTGGAGTATATAATAATATAATTATAAAATCTGAACTTTTAATTTTATCAGTAAAATAAAGAATCAGTCTTGTTCATTCACACACACAGACAAATGCAGGCACAGGAGCACTAGTCAAAGCCACAGTTGTTAATTTCACTGTTTCACTATCCAACAACATGTAACATTTGTTTCACAAGAGAACACCAGTACATTGGAAGGAGACTGAACAAATGCTTGACCCACATTCCAGATGGGCTAATGTAACATCCCTTCAGGATGGGGGTTGGGGTGGTGGGTGGGTTCTTCTCTAACTCTCTTCTTATGTCCAAAATGGTTCAAGTCTGTGACCAAAACAAGTATAAAATATAAGTAAAACTTATACAGGTTATCACTGTGCAGTCTCAATGATCTTGCTTTAATGGCGGCCTCCAAGAAACAGTCCATATAATTAGTATAAAGTATCATGTTTTGGCCCAAGAAGGAAATGCACCAGTGGTAGTAAAAAAAAAAGGAACCTGATCAAAGAATTTATATATTCATAGATTAAGAGGTATAACCTTTATTTTTTACCTTCCTTATGACCTTAAAATTTGGTCAAGGTCAATAACAACACTAGTCTGTATGTGTAAAACCCAAAATGAACATCACCATCAGTGTCATGCTTACAATAATGAATACCTTACTCAAGAAAAAGCCACCATTCAAAGATTTTTTGCAAGAGTCTCACAAATATGATTTTTTATGTCCGCTCAAAAATGTTGTCCCCCCCCCCCCACCCGCAAAAGCAAATCCACAATGCAGGGAAGATGAAAGATTTGAGAAAAAAGGAGGGAAAACAAAACAAAACAAAAAACATGCACAAAACCCCCCATCAGTGAACTGAACATTTCCCTCTGTTCACTTGAGCTAAACCCATCTGGGTTTTGGTTGTTTTGGTCCAGTCCATCTACTAGTAAGGCATACTAGCACAGCTACAGCATCCCAAGACATTCCCAGATTTTCATTGGCAGTACAGTACTGGTAGAAAGAGCAGACGGTAATGAAGGGAAACTACTCTTTGTGTTGAATGAAGGAATCATGGTGGACCATCTGATTGCATAAAAGGGAAATCTGACATTTGGTTGTATTTGCCCCCCCCCCCTTAAATCTATATATTTTTTTAAATCAGTGTGTGTGTGTGTGTGTGTGTGTGTGTGTGTGTGTGTGTGTTATCACAATAGCCACTGATTGTGTAAACACAGGCTGCTGTTGGTATACCAGAGTACCTTTATTATAGTTTATACTGATACAGTTTCCTGCACCAGCATGTGGCTCTAACAAATAGCCAGTGCTACCAGCAGCACCTACACCAGTACAACGGGATAATAAGACAGATGTGAAACATCTTGCAATCTGGCACCAAATTCAGTAAGCCCCCCCCCCCCCAAGAAAAAAGTACTGTTAACATCATCCTTTGAATAAAATACACAACCACACATAATCACAAAGAAATATAAATGATCAGGTCTATGCTGCCATGTGACAAGCCTCAGAAGGACAGAAAAAGAAAAATCCACCAAACACACACAAAATCCCTTTTATCAGTGAAAATGAAAGAGAACAAAACTTGAAACATAATATGCATACAATTTGCATCTTACCAATAGTACAGTTAAAAACCACACATATATAAGTTTCATGAATACACAGTATCAAAAAAACACAAAAACTTGCAATGAAATCGAGGTACCGTAAACTATACACAATACAGAAAGCAGCTTAGAAGGTCAGAGTCCAGAACAGACAAATGATTTTTTCCCTCTCTGAAGTTGACACTTTAACTTTAAGGGGAAGTCTGCAGCAGCACACTACCAAGATCACTTCCAGAACTTTCAAGTTTAAACATCTAGTACAGTAGCAGATCCCCATTAAGCGTTAACTGTTAAGAAATAAGGAATCAAACAAATAAAATAAAACTAAAGTAAACAACATTTAGAACAACAGGGAGGGTGGGGGTGGGGTGGGGGGAAGTTAGAGAACAGTTCATACATTCTGATCAAAAACAGCAAATTGTTTGTTGAGTATATTATTGTGTCTCGCTTTTGCTGTTTGAATTCTCTCCCCCCCCCCCCCCCCAACAAAACTACACCTGGTCACACTGACAATAATATTGTCATTTCATTTACCTATTACTGATCACTACAGTTTCAAGGAACAGAGGAAACAAACTGCCACACCCCACCCTCCCTTCATCAAGGTTGAAATCAAATTTATATGTAGCTGAAAAATGATGCATAAGTAAACATTATAAGCAAAGGAAAAGGAATAAAAACACAGCTGTCAGTCCACAGCCACGTATAACATTATCAATCATATATGTCACCTTATGCAGTACGCACATATAGCCCCCACCCCCAATATTTAATATCGATGTTAGTAACAGAAGGTATAGAAAACTATTAGAGAACAAACTATTAGAGAACTCATCATCAACCTAATGAATTTGGCTGTAAAGAGTTCAGCAGCATTGTAAGTACAGAGAACAGAAAAACATTCCCTCAGGAATAAAACCCTCACTACAACTTTGACCTCAAACACAGCTAGCAAGCAGCTTTAGCAATCCAAACTTCTTGCACCAATAATAATGCACCAGTAACCTGGGCAACCAGCAGCCTGCTATTAATAATGTTGCACCAGCACACTAAGTTCACAATTCAACTAGGACAAAGTATGGCACAAACTGTGACAGCAAAGTCATTTGCTTTCAAGGATTTGATTGTGAATCAATCACTATGGCCTTGATCTTGAAGACAGCAACCTAACTGGCTTGTTGTGGTCAAGAATTTGATTCTGAATCAATCACTATGGCCTTGATCTTGAAGACAACAACCTAACTGGCTTGTTGTGGTCAAGAATTTGATTGTGAATCAATAACTGTGGCTTTGATCTTGAAGACAGCAACCTAACTGGCTTGTTGTGGTAAACTAGCACAACAGCTGGATTGCAAAAGGTTTAGCCTTAAGCAAGGTGCTGAAAAAGTGTGACACAAACAGTGTTAACACAAATCTATCAATTAACAGAGGGTATAAAAACATCAACATTATACCAAATTAAAACAAATCACATGTATACACAACAGCCCCTCTAACAACACTCCCAAGACAACAACAAACAAACAAGCAAACACCACACACAAACACAAGCGGGAGGTGCTGATGAATCCACCCATTTCTGAGTCACATACTCACAGCACTGACTGCCAGGCCCTGAAGTCAGTAGCTGCCATTTCGCCTACTGCTAAGATTACCATCTTGCCTGCACCGTGGAATAATGGTGTATGTTTATGTGGCAGGGTCTGTCAAGCTTCTATAAAGTCACAGCGTGTAGTCAAGGGTTTATTGTGCTTTTAAAAATACCTATTGTTAGTAAACCACTGTGTGGTCATTGATAGTCCACGTGGCAGGGGTGAGTGACATCACATCCAATTTCTTTGCTGATTTTTTTAATTTTTAACTTTGACTGTTTGATGGCACAGTGACAGGAGACTCAGTCATGCTGGTTAAGGCTGAGGAAGCAGACAGTGATGAGGGCCCCTCTCCTAACTGTAATTAATGCTAGCCACCTCCTCACATTATGGAGATGCACATCCAGAGGGCTGCTCATTTGCCAAAGGGGCTGCCAGGTCAAACTACTGCTTCAAACACATGACAGATCTGACCGTGTGGTTTAGGTTTGAGGCCACAGCCTCAAGCGCATCCACACTGCTGCCTCTGGTTAAACTGGTTTAACACTGAGTTGTCTCCAAAGAGGTACTGACGGGACCAAAATTCCAAAAGGTGGGGGAAGAGGGAGATTATACCTAATGCTACTCTCACCACCAGAATGACTCCTGGAATCCTGCATTAAGATGGGCAGTGATGAGTGCCATTTTAGTGTTTCATTAATTATGAGGGACAAAGTCGCAAGACAGTGCCACAACTTTTGAAGAGAAAAGAGAGCCAAAGTGGAACTAAACTGGGGTCTCTCTGCTTACCAGCTTACCACCTTACCACTGGGCCAAACTGGCTCTCCAGCAGAGGATGTTGGTGTCACTGGCACATAAACTGGATTAACGCGATGCTAGAGTGGTGCCATTACTCACAACTTTCAGCCACTGACAGGAACAAATGGACTTGCTGGTAAAATGATTGTTTGAAATCATGAACACTATTTTGCCAGTGTTAGTAATGGATGCCTTTTTCTGAAGTAAGCTGCAACAGTGCAAGCACAAACGTGTTCCAAATTCATTGTAATTTGCATTCATAAACATCAAAAAAAAGATTTCTGAACAGTGAACAGAGGGAGCGAGTTCTCAAACCATTCCTCTCATGTTTCACTATCATTTGCACATGGGGTTGCACTCCAGTTGCAGATGTTGTTTGCGTGTGTTACTATGTTTGTGTCAGCAGGTGAAACAGGAACATTTAACTCTGGAGTCAGAGTTTTGAGTTACAGGTGAACCATTTCTGTTTGATTGGGTGGGCTTAAAATGGGGCTGCACTCCAGTTGCAGATTTTGTTTGCATGTGTCACTACGTTTGTGTAAGCAGGTGAAATAGCGACATTTAACTCTGGAGTTAGACTTTTGAGTTATAGGCGAAACACTTCTGCTTGACTGGGTAGGCTTAAAAAATAATAAAATGGGGCTGCACGGCAGCTGCTGGTTTTGCGTGCACGTGTCACTGTGTTTGTGTCAGTGGGTAAAACAGAAACACTTAACTCTGGAGTTAGAGCAGGTGAAACTGGCACAAATGAACAAAAATTCACATCATCCCCCCACCTCTGCTAAAGCAATCAGCACGCTGTCGCAGCAGAGACTGACTACATCAGTGATCTCCAAATCAGCAGCCACCCTCACAACAGCCGTCTATGTCTTCTTGAAGGACACCTGGAGGGAGCGGCCTTCGAACTGAAAGCCATGCAGGTTGTCAATGGCATTCTGGGCCTCCTCGGCATTGCACATGGTCACGAAGCCGTAGCCTTTGGAAATTCCTTTGCTGAGATCCATGGCGACATTCACCTTCAGGACGGGCCCAAAGGGGGAGAAGAGACGCCACAGGGTGTTCTCTGTGGCGTCCCTGCCAATGTTGTAGCAGAAGAGGACATGCCCTCCCTGCAAAAAAACAACCAACAAACGTTAAGTACAATAACAGAATACAGCACCACCGACTCAGAGTTAAGAGTACATTTAAAGTTGCACAAACATAAATAATACTGTCGTAATAATAAAATCAAGAAGCACAATTATCATGGGGGAAAAGCCATAAAATTTAAAATGGCATATGCTGACTACACAGAAGTTACTCAATTAAAAAGAGTCACATGCACACACACAATCAGTGACAACTGACGTACACCTGCATTCTGCAGCAACAACAAACAAGGAAGCCAAAGTAAGCCTACATTAGTACAGTATGTTACAATAACAGACAGAGAGTCAGAGACAGAGACTCAGACACAAGAGATGGTGGGGGGGGGGGGGGGGGGGGGGGAATTAAAACATCCTCCTTTCAAAGAAAAAAAGAGCACTCATCCAACTGACCTGCCCACTGTTCTGCATGTTGTAGCCAGCAGACATGGGTCCATTATTCTGCATACCGTAACTGGCAGACATTGGGTTAAACCGGAATCGGCCACCTTGGCTACGCATGGGACCTGTGCCATTGCCGGAGAGGGGACCCTGACCCTGACCAGGGTACATGGGTATTGGGACATACTGGACAACAGGCGGCTCCATCTTTCTGGATTTGTCGTTGGCAAACTTGATGAGGAGAGGCTCTGTGCATCCCACGGGTGTTGTGCCGTTCAGAGCGTTGATGGCTGCTTCAGCCTCCCCACGGGTACTGTAGAGAACAAAGCCCACCCGCTTGGACACTCCCGTCTGGAGGTCCACCAAGATTTTGGACTGGATGATCTTCCCATAGGGCTCAAACAGGGCGCTCAGTTCCGTCTCCATCCAGGAAACGGGAAGTCTGCTGACATACAGGTTGGCGCCCTTGATGTTCTCCCCGCCAGCGCGTGACTTGGAGACCTTGATAGTTTTGTGCTGCACCTGCAAGCCATTCAAGGCCTGGATAGCTCGGTCAGCATCCTGTGCTCGCTCATAGTCAATAAATCCAAAGCCAGAGCTGTAGCCAGTCTCCTTGTCACGGATGATCTTGGCTGACTTGATGGGGCCGATGCTGTTGAAGATGGTGCGGAACTCTTCATCAGACAGGATCTGTGGAAGGTAGTTGATGA
Organism: Alviniconcha strummeri; assembly: GCA_963584105.1. Lineage (NCBI taxonomy): Eukaryota > Metazoa > Mollusca > Gastropoda > Provannidae > Alviniconcha > Alviniconcha strummeri. The sequence goes on from OY757552.1 coordinate 17,615,771, forward strand.
TGAGGTTGGTGGGAGACTCCTCGCCCATGCCTTGCAGTTGTCCTGAGTAGCCGTCCATGTCGATGTTGGTTGAATCTTCTGTAGCCTGGGGTAAGTGAACAAACAGTGGATGTGGTTGTCGTGTACACTGGTTGGTGCTCGTCCTCACTTCCTGATCCAAGTCAAGATGTATTAATTACTATAAAATATAAAAAAGAGAGAGAGAAACAAAATGGATAAACTCTGTACTTTGTAAACAAACAAAATAAACATGTGGCAAATGAAAAGCACAAAGAAAATCAAGCAATCACTAAATCAGCCAATTCACACTCTTCATCTTTGGCTCTCTTAGTCTTAGTCAATAAAGTCATATTAAAGTAATTCTAACAGGCTAATGTTCTATTACTATTAATTTAGTATTACCTTGAACACAGTCATGGGTGAAAGTCATCAATGATCAAACAGGTAAAACTTCTAAAACTAGTAAAAGGCTACGATTTATGTATTACTAATATTAGTAATAATATCATAATCGTGTTACCTTATTTAGTTATTAACTAGTGATATGAACAGGTAAATCTGACTAAATTCATTCACCCTGAGATGACCCTATTAAAGCTGGCCTTAGCAATGTCAGTGATTTTTGCCTTCTTAAACTGTTAAACTTAGTCAAAGAAGTTTGGTCTGTAGATACTAGATTAGCAGATAGTATTTCAGTATTTACAGTTGTGTGATGCCAATGTGCTGATCCCAATGACTGAAGAGTGAAACTAGCAGGAGAGCTGTGCAAGCTAGCTCGAGTTACGGGCCCTGAGTGGACTGGGTGCTGAGAAGTGCTAGTCCTCCCCTTCTCTCCAGTTGGACGCTGCCTGCCAGCGACTAGCTGGTGCCGCTCGGCGGTATAAAAGACAGTGCCTGCCTGGTTTCTGTACCATGTGCTGAAAAGTGCTGGTCAACCCCACCTTCTCCCCCGAGTCTACATGCTGAAAAATGTGTTGCTCTTCCCTTAGTTAGAGGACCATGTGCTGAAATGTGCTGGTCAACCCCTACCCCTCGAGTCTACATGCTGAAAAGTATGCTGCTCTTCCCTTAGAGGACTGGGTGCTGAGAAGTGCTAGTCCTCACCCCCCCCCCCAAGTTTACATGCTGAAAAAGTATGTTGCTCTTCCCTTAGTTATTAGAGACCTGTGCTGCAAAGTGCATCATGCATGTTTAGTTATTAGAAGTTTGTGCTGCAAAGTGCGAGTGTTAGTTAAGTTTATGTTTGTCTTCTTGTGCTGCAAAAGTGCAAGTATTAGTTAAGTCAGTGCAAGGGTGCAACTTACTTTTGGTACTGAGCCTATGCCGGTATCTAAGTTAGCTATGGTTTAGTGCATAGGTTAGGCATAGTTATGTGTCAGTTTGGTTTGTTCTTGTGTTTACTGTATGTGCAACAAATAACATGCAGTAGTGTAAATAAAACTGTATGCACTTCTTTATTTGGTTTGTCACTATAAAAGTATAATGTGAGTGAGAGTATGTACTGAGACGGAGAGTGGTCGTGCGCGTGTCTGTGAGCCACACTGAGTGTGAGCGTGCCTCAGTGTTTTCATCATGTCGGTACATGTGTACAACTTCTGTCTCCACTTATCTTTTGTATAGTGTCTGTTTTAAGTGGCATAAATGCATAGTGAAACAGCGCTCCTACCTGAGTACCTCTGAGGAACAGACAAGCAACCAACACAAACACAGGCTTTTTTCTGGATACCAAGGTCGGTCGATTGTAGTGATTTTAAACACAACGCGAGGAACCCGACATTAAAAGGCACACTACATGAGGAAGACTAGAGACAATTGTTTATTCCAGTGTGAGTGTCTCTCCTTGGCAATCTCCAGCCTCCCCCTGAACCTAAAATGAGGAACAGGCCGCAGGTCTGGTTACAGTAACACTTACAGTTACACAGGAACAATAACACAGTAACAGTGAATCACTGAATGAGATAATCTTTAGATAAATTATAAATATATTAAAATTATTCTGTTTTTTAGACTGCAGTGCCAGTGGCTTAGCCACCCCCACCCCCCACATACACTCACAGTCATACACACAAAAGGCCAGAGACAGCGAGACTCCAGAATTTGCGAGAGAAACATGATCTTAAAACTATTTTTGGTTTTTCATGTATCCGACCAGACGTAGACCAGTTTGGCTACCGTAGCGGTCTGTACGGGTCAAACACAAAAGACGGAATTACTAATTAGTACCAATAATTGTAATTTTCTAAAAAGTAAAGCCCCGATCGACACAGCTCTCTCAACGTGTTGTAATGCCGCCTTCAGGTACGTAGTAAGACAAATAGTTAAATATTAAAAGATCAGGATTAGCAAGCAGACCTTTTACCAGTTTCCGTGTTGTTGTTGTTTTCCGTATGAAAACTGATGGCTTTGCGAATGTATGAAACAGACCTTAGAACTACTGACTAATGAGCCTACTTCAGAAGGACGCATGGCACATAAAATTACAGGTCAGAAGAAAACCGGCTGATTATTCTTGGCGTGGCCTGATAAGTGAAAATTTTGGTGAGAGAATAGAATAAAAGCAGACATTTGTTTTCTCCATTAATGCTCTTCACCACACACTAGAAAAAAGTTTTCTGCTTACGTCCAGTGGGTAAGACCGTCCTGTCACGAGGAGAATGAGAAAAATGTAAGACCGGATACGTTCAGTTTTTGTCAGTCACCGTCCATTTTTTCTCATAAAGAGTTATTCTTTCCTAAGATTTTGGACTGGATTCCCTCCCCTGTGCTAACTTGTTGCACCGGCCCATTAGAGAGGGGCAGGTCCAAGCAGTCTAGCAAGCCACCAATACCCTCATATCATTATTAAAGGGCGTAGAAGAACCAAGAATCTCTGGAAGAACGGAAAAGGCACACTCGGCAAGGGGTGCTCTATAAAATTAATGACGCTGTAGGATAGGGTAGGGGATAGCCGTAAGTTGGTATAGCGGGCGGCGTCCCGACAGTGAAAAGCCAGGAACTACTGACAGGGCGGCGGGTTCAACTTATCGAGTCCCACTCAGTGCTGAGTCTCGATTGCGGCAAGTGATTTTTCCCCCAGCGTATGCGTAGTCAACTTCCAGCGCAGACTCTCTTACGGTGGCTGCACAGCAATCTGTGTGCAATCGTATGTATCAACTGTGCTCACTATGGCCACTACAGCACTGTAGTTTAGGCATTGTCCTAGAAAACGAAAACACCGTCTGCACACCGTGACTTCTTCTTCTTTCTTTGGTTACCCACAATCATGTTGATGATTATTCTGGCACCAAGTTAGGTGGTGTTCGCGAAGACGGTCCACATTTCAGCTCTGGTCACAAGTCGGCCTTAAAATTAAATTGTTACACCGCTGTCTCAAGTTCATTCTCTCTCTGTGTGTCTCTCTCTGTCTCTCTCTCTCTCTCTAAAAAAAAAAAAAAAAAAAAAAAAGAAAGAAAGAAAAAATAAAAAAATAAAAAAATAAAAAAATAGTTGACTGGTCAGTGGGAGGCATGTGACACAAAAGCGTCAACAGTCGTCGCCTCTACTGCATTGGAGAGTGAGTTCCAGTCCCTGATGGCCCTGCGGGCAATGAGGAACCGCCTCGGTACTGCGGTCTGGTGGTAACGAGGCTCAGCTGTTGACAGTGGGTGCGGCGCTGGCGGGGGGGAGGGGGTGGGGGTAGTGGGACTAGTTTGGTCTTGATGATGGGGCACTGGACTAGTCGGCAATGTAGATCTTATACATCACCCCTAGGCGTGAAGTCTTCCTGCGCTGTTCCAAAGAAGACCATCCGAGAAAGTCCAGCATGCAATGTACACTAACTAGAAGTGTTGTGGTATCGGTTCAGCACGAATCGGGCAGCTCGTCTCTGGACGGGCTCCAACTTGTCAATGCTCTTCTGGGTGTATGGGTCCCATGCTGATGAAGCATATTCAAGTCAATATGGGTCTGACAAAGGCCTTGCCTATGCTCTGTCCTTTATGGCGCTGGAGCTAATCTTCAGCCGGATTGCGCCACAGAAAACCAAGTGTTCTGTTAGCCTTGTTTACCACGTTGTTGATGTGGTTGTCCCAGTCCATATCTTGCTGTATGGTGATGCCAATATACTTGGCGCTGGAAACGGAGTCAAGGGTGTGGCCGTGCAACTCGTAAACTGAGTAGTCGAGTGGACTCCTATTCCTGGTGATTGGCAGGGACACACATTTGGCAGGGTGGAATAACATGTCCCAGCTCTCCTCCCATTCCATAAGGCGATGGAGGCCTTGCTGAAGCTGGACCTGGTCTGTGCCGCTGTATACCACTCTGTATGCTGCAGTGTCGTCTGCAAACAACCTCGACAGGGCCGTCAGCTTCTCTGGCAAGTCGTTAATGTAGGCCAGAAAAAAACAGACCAAGAACTGACGGACCCCTGAGGTACCCCTGATCTGACTCTGGCATAGGAGGAACAGGAACCGTCGACAACAACTGCTTGGCGCCGATCACTGAGAAAGTTGGCAAACCATGTGATGATGGAGCCCCTGATGCCGTAGAACTGGAGCTTGTGGACAAGCAGAATCACAATTCACCTGGTCGAATACCTTAGCAAAATCCG
>OY757552.1:17622858-17638410 GCA_963584105.1 Alviniconcha strummeri
AGCCGCCGACGGAACGGTGCTGGCGCACGTACTCGGAGCTGTCGGCCGACCCGATGAGAACGGTCAGAGAGGCGTCCAGAGAGCCGCCGTCGGCAGGAGGCGCGGCGGCGGCAGTAGCAGCTCCGTTGGAGAGCTCCGCCACCCCAACGGAGGTATCGGTCAGAGAGACCTGGGTAGCTGCCGTGGAGTAGTAGGACGTGACCACCTCCGAGGGCTGGAGCTGGAACTGCTGCTGCTGCTCGTTAGACCCGAGGGCCTGCCCCTCCCACGCCCCGCCGCTCAGCGAGCTGTCCGAGCGGCGCGGAGTGGAGGTCCTGGAGGTGGACGGTGCCCAGGGTACGCAGCTGGGGCGAGGGGGCGGGCTGTAAGGGGGGAGGTGGGGCTCCGTCAGGTCCACGCCCCCGCTGGAGGGGCCGGGTTCCGTCCCACTGTTGGAAGAGGCGTGGCGCTGCACGGTGCAACTGAAGGCGGCGGAGGTGCCCAGGCCGCCGTACAGCAGCTCGGGGTCCAGCGGCGGGAAGAGGCCGAGGAAGATGGCGAGGTGCAGGAACCTCCTCTGCAACGTCTCGTTCTGCAGGAACATCCAGTCCATGTGGAACAGGTTCCACTCCAAGGAGGCGGAGAAGCTAGGGCCCAGCCGGGCCCCGCGCGCGCACAGCTCCCAGCACGCGCTCAGCACGAGCTCGGACACGCGCTCCAGGTCCATGCAGCGCAGCACGGCGGAGTCGCGGCCCCCTCGCGGCATCAGAGGGGCGTAGTACAGGTCCACCGACGGCTGCAGGAACAGTTCTAGCACCCTGCACAGCCACCAGTTGCACAGACTTCAGGCAAGGCAGGAAGATTATAAGTAGGTATATTTTGCTGGTTTTTGAGAACTCGAATTCGACCCGGAAACTTTATTTTACACGGATTATAGTTTAGGGTCAGAGATCTCGAGTAAGGGAAGAGGATAGCTAGGTAGATAATTAAGAAAGATAATATTCGAGATCTCAGGCAAAGGAAGAAAAATGACAGACAGTATGTTTGGTTTGTTTGTTTTTAGAAGGGGGTGAGTGGGTGGATGGGGGTGGGGGATTAGGAGAAACTGATACAGATAGGCGTAGGATAGCCCCATATCCCGATTAGCTAAAAAGTCCGTAAGTCGGACTTAAGGCCGGCCGGACAGCAAGTCTTATTTGTGCTCCACACATGCCGATTTTTCAGACATTGTTGTTACCGCTTAGAAAAGAAAGTTAACGCGATTAAAGAAACCATTTGATCTTCATACACATGGGCCCAGATCGAAACATTGCGGGACTGTCACTACGGGAGGCGGGACTTAGATCCCAAGCTGCAGACCCTCTATACTACGCTGCCACCTACCACTCCCACGGACTTCCCCAAAACGGTGAGATTGTGTGTACCAACTGACCTGAAGCTCTTCCCAAAGACCGTGGAAGGCTGGTTGACATCGGAGCCCGCCTCAAGCAGCATGCCCAAGGCATCCATCAGAGAGGCCTTGGCCTGCGGGCAGCTGCGGTCCACCTGGCCTCCCCACAGCTCGGGAAGGCTGGGCAGCACAAGGCCCAGCGACTTGCCGATGGAGAGGGAGAAGTCGGGAGGGGATCGGATCCCCAGGGCCAGCAGCGCTAGTGGGGAGAGGCCGGCGGATTCCTCCTGCACGCCCCTCCTCTTCAGCCGGTTCTCCAGGCTGCTGTAGGACGCCGACAGGTCCACGCTGCTGGAGTTCCACGTCACCGAGACAAAGTTCAGGGTCAGCTCCAGCGAGGACTCGGAGCTGGGCGTGGAGGCCATCCGGCTGCCGCTGCTGTCCAGCACGTTCCCTTCGCCTTTCTCCACTTCCTGGGTCTCCAGCTCTTTCGCCATCGCCCTGACGTCAGCGCCGTGACGCAAGAGCACCCGGATGGAGCCCGGGTCGCAGCGCCAGCAGGAAAAGTGCAGGGGCGACAACCTGACGTGCATGCAGCGAGAAATCCAGCGATCCATGACGGGCAGCGAAACGGCCACCAGCGCGTTAGGGTCCGGGGCGAACAAGGACAGGGGCTGCGCTCCTAGGTCTGGGAACGGGGACCCAGAGGAAGCCGGGGTGCACGGGGACTCCACCACGCGACCAGAAACAGACGGCAGCGGCGTGGGTTTGGAGCCTTCGGAACCGGAAGCCAACGGGTTTGGAGAAGAACAACCAGAACGCACGGCGCCAGTCTCAGACTCTGGAAACCGGCCAGGAGTCGGGAGCGAGGCTTTGGGCGTTGGGGAACAAGGTCTTGAACACGTCGACGTGCTCGCAAGAGCTGGGGCGCTAGACAGGGTACGTGAATCCCCATGCTGCCGTCGGTCGGACGGGACTGTTAGGGTGATCGGATCGAGTGAAGTACATCCCGTAGGAGCGGGTGAGTCTTCGATGTCAGCGGAATCGGGGGAGGGAGAGAATACCTCGGGGTCTGCTGAAGCTGATGGCGCTCGTGTGCCCGCCTTTGCTTCTCGGTCAGTAGAAACAGAATTGGACCTCTCAGCTTCCTCGGTGGCGCTTTTACCTCCGATGTCTTGCGACTGTGTTGTTCTGCTCTCATGAGAATTGCCCGGGTCAAAGAGCTCTCCGGTGGGGACGAAAACGCTGGAAGCGACGACATGAGAACCACGCGTGTCCACAGCCAGATCCGAGTCAGGCTGCTGAGAGGGACTTTTGTCAATCTGCCCCTGGTCAAGGTTCTCGCTGACAGCACCATCTCTCTCCGCCACCGAATCAGTCCACTTGGCATCTTTTTTCACACTCTCTGCATCAATATGCTCCAGGGCTGTTTGCACGTCTTTCATTGTGGAATTATGAGATGCGTGAAGGAAAAGCAACTGGGGGTGTTTGCAGAACTTCCCGCACAGCAGTAAGTCCAGAAGGTAGGGACAGCCCAAGAGTGCCGCGCAAGGCAGGAACCATCCGCATTCTGGACACTTTGAAAACAGGGACTCTCGGTCCTCCATGTCGGGAACTAGGCTGTTCTGCGGAAGCTTGAAGATCTCGTCCAAGAGGAAGTGCTGCCAGACGTGTTTGAAGAGGAGGTACTGAAGCACCTCGGGGTTGTTCTTGTTAATGCAGATCGTGATGGGGCTGGTAGGGTCCAGATCAGACGGCGCACTACCTTCACTGCTTCTCTCCGTTTCTGCTCCTTCTTTCTCTTGGGAGTCCTCGGGGGGTCTCCCCGCCTCCTCCTGCCCTGCTTCGATATCGCGCCTCGAGGCGCCGAGTTCCGGAGCGTCGGCAGCACCTTCATCTCGAAGCTCATCCCTCACTACAGTGGCGTCCCTCACTACAGTGGCGTCAGCAGAACCCTCCTCCACGTGGACAGCCTCCACACGTGCGGCATCGGACTGCACCTCGCTCTTACCTGCAGCGTCCGCTTGACCTTCGTCGTCCGAGGAGGCAGCAGCTGTCCGGTGCTGACGCTGGTCGACGTCAGGGTGGTGCTGGAGCACGAAGACCAGCAGGGCGCGGTTCTCGGCGGCAAGGTCCAGCAGCCGAGACGACCTGCGGAGCGGGAAGTAGTTGGATTTGAAGACGATGGTGGTGCCGCCGGAGGACATCTCGGAGTGGGTGTCCTGGTGGCTGTGCAAGAGGCTGCTGCAGCGCACGTGCTGCGCGTGGCAGTGGGCGCACGGCGAGACGAGCGGTGGCGAGGGCGAGGCTGACCTGTGGCAGGGAGGGTCAAACAGCGGGATGGCGGCCAGCATTGCCGGACACACCTCGTACAGCTGCCTCACGGCGTCCATCCGTCTCCGGGACAACGCTTCTAGCATGAGCACCGGGGAGGCTGGAGCCGACTTCGACTTCCTCGGCCTGTCCTCGTCCCCCGCGGTCTTCTCCTTCTGTTTGCTCTTCCCTGCCGAGTTGGACATGCCGCCGTTCCGCCACTGACCACGATACTGACCGTGACCATGACCTTGGCCGTTTTCGTGAGGTCTGGGAGGAGTGTAATTGCCATTGTCAAGATCACTTGGTCCAGTGGCAGGTGAATGCTTTGGAGATTTGAAGGCCAACAGTGCTTGTCTCACTTCTTCCGTGTCATTAAGGGGCGGTAACTTGGTGCCACTTTCAAGCGCCCGGTAGACGGCGTTAGCAATGAGGTCAGGGGAGTCAGGTAACATGCTCTCGTCTGCTTTTCCTGTGCCGTAGACTCTGAAATAAACACGTTCACCTGCACGTTAGTCGGCTAACAGTCAGTTCATTTAAAAAACGTGTATAAGGAGGGTAGGAATATGAGTAATGACCGTGCACTTAATCGATCTCAGAAGCGAGGTTTTACTACGTGTTATTATATTTGTATGATCTTACCTTTGTTATGCTAAACTAATTGTCTGCTTTAAAAAATTTTTTATGTGGAATTCGAGTAACCCAAAAAGCAAATTTCCGTTTTATGCATTTATTATGAATAATAAAGTTCTTTTGTATTTATAAGCGCAAAAACAGCGTGTGTGTGTGTGTGTGTGTGTGTGTGTGTGTGTGTGTGTGTGTGTGTGTGTGTGTGTGTGTGTGTGTGTGTTTCAACACTGAAGCTGACATAAAAACAATCATGACTTACAGAGAAGATGAGGAAGGTGATGGGTAGCGGTACAACCTGTAGGACCACATGGTGCTGATGCAGTACACAGCACCGAGAACCTTGCTTTCCGTTAATGCCACCCCAAGGTGTGCATGCCTCAATCATGTTGTTCACCTTCGCCTCGCAACTATATCCTTGGTCTCAAACCCGCTACGTGCACGCAGCAGGCAAACACCAGGTTTCATCATTCAGCAGTGCTCCAGCCTGGACATTTTCAGTCCACTGCGAACTAGTGAATGTTGCCGGCTAGAATGTATGACTTTTTTCGGTGGCTCAAATTTACACGGGACCAGAATGGTGTTCGAGAGTAATTATGTCTTTTGTGATGTGTGATGGGGGCAACAACAACAAAGAATGGCAACACAACAACCCCAGTGGCCGCAGACAGAACTAAAAGAAACGACTGATGCTGGAATAATCGGTGTGACTTTAACAAAACCAAAGCCAGCTAAAATCGTCGAGTTTCTAAATTCACAGACAGCTTCCTGCCGATGCGCCTCTTCAGTAGAACTTCAGTGACTCTTTGTAGCCTCCTCGGTCAAGTGTCTACCATGGATGTGTCACGTTTGTGAGACTCGTGTTCTTCTGTAGCCACAGTAGTTTTAGGGTTATTAACTTGTCCGCGTTTTAAAAGCACTGCTTAACAGCCTGCTTCCTTGGCTGACTAAATAGAAAAACCGTGACCCATGTGCCCCCCTTTGCTACCTCGTGTTCTTAGACATACACATACACACACAAAGAGAACAAAGGAAAAACAAAACACAAAAAACGTCATACACTTTATCAATGACGTCAGAATTAATTTGATGTCCGACATAATGTGGTGCCACAAGACGGTGAAGACATTTCCGGCGACACTGTTTCAATCTCATTCACTACTAACTATGTACGTGCCGGATTATTCACGATGCAGGAAAGATGGCACGAGTGGCAAGAAATGTTGATGTTTTTTCTGCTGCTGTCACTGCTCCTTCTGATGCTTCTTTTGGCCTATCTGAACAGAAAGAGCGACAAGAAGAAGAAAAAGAAGAAGAAAGAAGAGAATGAAACTGAAAGCGAAAGTGGAAAACCAACCACTACAGCCACCCCTGTCGAACCTCAGTCTGCAACACAAGGGAAGTAACTACAGGTTTTCCTTTGCAAAAACAAAGTCACCTTCGTCAAAATTCAGACTATTCTTTAGCACAAAAGTGTAGGTTTTTAACAATCGGAAGATGAATTCATCCGTTGAGTACTTGCCTGATCGTCAGAATGTCAATAATATCTCGATGTAGAAAATATCTTTCTCTGCTTCGGCCAAGACCAACTGCGTCGTTTACGTACTCTTGAGGGGCTACGTCTGGGATATTTGGCAATTGGTCAAATACCGCGAAGCTCAGACTGAGGCTGACGAATCTCTGTGTTACTGACCTGCTTCTTGGTGTCTCTGTCTCTCTGTCTAGTCATTCTCTCTATGTGCATCTCTCTGCAGTCTGTCCACTGTTTCTCTCAGTCTCAGTGTCTCTCAGTGCCATCAGTCTCAAGTCTCAATCTGGCCGCTCTCCGCCACAGACGGTCACTGCGAATCCGTCCTGGCCACTATTGAACAATGGCAGTAAAACTGCAGCTGTATGTGTGTCAGTCTTACTTTGTATCCGCCGGTAATTTTTGCTTGAGTCGAGTCATGGCAGCGTCACGCAGACGTTAGCGTTTACGCAGCGCCTCACTGCATAGCTGGGCTGAGCCGGCACTGCCGCCAGCGGCCGTGATTCTGTCCGGCAACGACCGAGACGGCTTTCCGCAGAAAGTATCAGCGGTCTAGCCAAACAGCTGATCTCGTCGGCACCACCCCGCGGCCAGACCCGATGAAGACTTAGGTTCTACTACACGGCACTAAAGATTACAATTCATTTTACTGCTCTTGTTTTCCTTCTCTTGGCTCATCTTGTTTAGTTTATCACTACTAGAGTTAGATCTGTTATACATACCCGGGAAGAGTGCGGCGGCATCGATTAGTGTGCGAAAAGGCCATGGCCGACAGTGGTGACCCGGCCCGCGGCCTCTTTGCCGGACTTACTGATCGAGTTTGTTCCGCGTCTGCTCGGTCAGTCAATCCGCGAACCAGAGCCACAATACAATACTCAGTGATGGCACGGCAAGTGACAGTGAACTACAACTTCAGTCAGTATTGCACTGAGATGACACTGACTGAAGATGCATGCACTGACTAGGCTGCTGTACCTCTGTGAATACCGTGAACTGGGCCCTAGTTGTGACACTGCACTGCCGTACTCAGTCATTTACTGGCCCATGACGGTCACTGAGACTCGGCCCAACTGCCGGACTTGAAAACCGTGCAACAACCGGCTGAACCGGCAACACTGAACTCAACAACAACAACACACATACACACACACTGACACACACACATACGGCACACGCACGCACGCACGCACGCACGCACGCACACACACACACTACACACACACCCAATGACGACACACACACACACACCGGCTACACACACACACACAGTCGGACACCACACACACACACACACACACACACACATCGTACACACACACATCGTACACACACACACACACACACACACACACACACACACACACACACACACACACACACACACACACACACACACACTGACACACACACACACTGACACACACACTGAACTTGAAGTGACACTCGCACACTGACACACACTCTGACAAAACCCGGCCCAACTGAACAAAACTAAACTGGTGACTCATGCTAAGCTGACAAAAACAAAACAAATTGAACACTGAAAGAAAGAAAAAGAAAAAAAATACTAAAGCCAACACTCAGTGACTAAAAACTAGTTTTCGCCCGGTATGAAGTTGCCAGCCGGGATGTCGTCTTGCGTAGACGGTCATAGTCATAGACATATATATATATGAACCGCCAAAGAAAGTATATGTAGTATATATACCATGGTCATAGCGGAGCCAAGCACAGCATATTCACGCTACTGATGCTGCAACCATGTCCATGGCTGCAACCGTAAACCGGGCCCGACCGACACTGCGGCGGATCATTTCCAAGTAACCGTCGCCGTGGCCGCAGGTCGCTTTGTTGCTACCACTACGCTACACTTATTTATCATTGTGTTCCATTTCTTTGAATAATTTATTTCAGTCTATTTCAACTACTTTTTTTTATTTTTTAAGGTAGTTTATTTATCTATTAGTCAAAAAATATGTTGTTTAGTCTTTGGTCTGCCAGTGCAGCTTTTTCTTTTTTTTTCTTTTCTTTGGCGGTTCATTCAGGTTCGATCCATACTTTTCCCCCAACTTTAAGGGTCACGTGATCAAATTCAATATGGCGCTCTGCTGTGCAAGTGCGTGGGTTTGAACATACCAAATAGCTGTGTGTCTTATTACAGCGATCTGCTCTTTTATTTTGTTCATGTCTTTTTGTTCTTGGAGCAGACAAAATCATTATAAATTGTTTGATCTGTTGTGTTTTCTCTGCTTCACCTCATGATTGAAAAACCGGCATCTGTCGTTTACACGAGAATCGCCATCTGACTGACGAAGTTTTTGTTTTTCAATTGAAAATTGTTCTGATGTTAAAAATAACTCTAAATGTTCGGATAATAATAGCCGCCGACATGTGAAAATTGCTATTTGTTTATGAATAAGCGCGGTCGACTTGCATTTTGTTTGGTTGGTGATATTCATTTATAAACGTGTCTGGTGCAAACGCAGCAAAGCAAGGGAGGACACTCAGCATCGGGAGATTTAGCTTTTTAAAAGAAATGTTGCCTGTGCAGCCAGAAGTTTTTTTGTTTTGTTTTTCCTCGAGATTCCTTTAAATTTATAGCTTAATAGCCATTGACAGCCGTGCCAAAATTTTGTAGAAATGTCTTAAGTTCCATAGTGTGGAAAAGTACCCAGTTAAGCATAACTACGAGAGGACTATTGCCCAGGCCAGGCTGATTCAGCTATGGAATAGCTAAAACAAGAATTGTATGAATGCGATAAGTCCCTTGCCTCTATATGATACAAACTGTAGGTTCACCGTGGGTTATCCAGTAGAGTTTTTGTGTGTTGCCTTCTTCTGCAGTTGTATTTTTAGCTTGCGAGAGCATCTGTGTGCGCCTGGCACTGTGAACATGGATGCATTATTTTGTGTGAATTTTTTTATCCACCATATTTTATGAATTTTAATTATCATTTTTATATATATTCATTCTTTTAAGACGGCATAAGTGAGCTGAATCATGTACAGGTTAAACGGTCAGTTGCATTTTTGTTTTCTCAGTTGGAATCTTGGATTGGGCATGTGGCATTCATCATGTTTGTTTTGATACTACACACTGATTGCTAGTAACTCTTCTTGCCACTCCCTTTTCAGTCAGTAACGAAGTCCCAGAGCACCCAGTGGTGTCGCCAGTGTCAGGCCATGTGTTTGAGAAACGGCTGATTGAAAAGTACATCAATGAAAATGGCACAGACCCACTCAATGGCGAGAAGCTTCAGATGGACATGCTCATTGACATTAAAAGTGAGTTACACTTTTGCTTTTAGTTTTACTTTTACTTTAGCTTAACATCTGTTGTTTAAATGAATTTTTACCGACTCTGAGAGCAAAGTCATGGTCAAGAGTTTTTTAAAGTATAAATTTGTGTGCTGATATCAGTGATAAAAACTCATGCTGTTAGTGTTACTGCTTACGAACCTGTAAATCATACTAAATGTCCTTGAAATGCATTTCTAATCCTTTGAATTTTTAAGAAAGGGTGCATTCAATCAGTGAAGATCTTCAGCTAGTAGTAGTAGTATGGACAGCCATGTATCTGACTAGTTACAGTGATTATATGACTGGTTTCCTTGAACCACTTGTATTCCCTAGCAGATGGAACACCAGTTTGAAAAATGTCTAGCATGATCACTAATAATGTTTTTCACCCATGAAATTAACGCATTAGCTTTTGGGACAAGAGGGTAATGACAGTGCTGCCCCCTTGAACAAAAATTACTTGTACAAATACACATGTCTTGAAACTTCCAAAATTCACCAGGTCCTAGTGTACTTGGTACTTGTACTGTGTAGCTGTACAGTTGTAGACTTCAGTGTTACTCTGTGTTACAGGTTCTCCGCTGGTCAAGCCGAGACCTCCATCAGCCACTAGCATCCCAGCCATTCTGAAAGCCTTGCAGGATGAGTGGGTAAGGCTGACTGCAGTTGTGTGGAGCATCGTGAACTTTCTGTATTCAGGTGGCATTTGGTGCAACTGAACATGGCATCATGCATGCTAATAACACAATAGATTTTGCCCTGTTTCTGTGTGTCTTGTTCTTGGTCAGAACATCACTTTGTTGAATGGCTGGTCATTGTGAGTGGGAAATTGTGGTGTGGTGGGTCAGCAAAGGTCTTTGGTGTTTTGATAGTTTTAAAAGTTTTGATAGATGAACCGACTCTTTCAGGTGCACTGAAACAGAGGCAACAGAGTGTTGTTTCTGGCAAAACTTTGGACTGGGGAGACTCAACTTCATTTTGTTTTCAAACCCTCTTTCTACTTTTTACCCGTGTTAGGTGTCTTGCCCTTTTGGGCTGTACTTGTTGTTAAAAGCTCTAGAGTCTGTGGAGCAGAAATCAACTTTGAAACGTGTGTTTTTCTGTGTGTGGTCATCACATTGAATCAAACTTGGTAAATTACTTGGGATTTGATCAGTTGTGTTTTGACCCACCTTGTGCTGTCACCCACTGACCATCTGGAATTCTGCTTTACTAGTTTCTGCCTCTCTGGTTCATGCAACATAATTTCTAGTGTTCTGCCCAGTCCTGTTTCAGACATGAGTAGTGGCCTGAAATGACACTGACATCACAGTTGACTGGATATTAGAAATGAAGTTTCTGCCGGTCTGCTTGCTCCAGTTTGTGTACCTACAGGCAGGATTTGAAATGTTTAAGGTCTGAATTTAAAGGTCAGAGGAAGACTGAAGCCCTATTTTGTTGTTAAAAACTGCATTTGTGTTAAACTTGGTGTCCAGGGTCACTCTGCATTGCACCTTGCTGAGTCCCAGTATTATCTGGTTTAAAGTAGGGTCCTTAATTTTTGTTTTACAGGATGCTGTGATGCTTCACACGTTTACGCTGCGACAACAGCTGCAAACAGCACGCCAAGGTAGATAATGTTATTGTTAATGATAAGAATATACTTTTAATATATGGGCTTTCTCTGTTGTGTTTTTATTATGAATTGTGTGGTGATTGGTCAGACCTATTTCCATCAGATGCAGTGTGTGCAGTTAGTTAATTGTGAAGTGCCATATGTGAAGAAGAATGAATTTCCTTTGGAGACTTGTGGAGGTACCGTCCTGGACATGTATGCCAGAAGAGAGAGGCATGGAAAGAGGAAGCTCTCAACAGTTGCTTGAGAGGAGTCATCGGTCAGATGAACATTGGAACTATTTCAAAGGGAACTTAGTAGAAGCAGCTTGAGTGCATAATATGGACTTTTCTGAGACTAGGTACTGTGTTGAACTGAACTGAACTGAAGATATTTTCCCCAAGTACATTGTGATATGTGATCACTGCCAGTTACAGTTACACAGTGGCAGGACTCTGTAATGCAGCTTTAGCAGTTTTGGTGACCCCCCCCCCCCCAAAAAAAAAAAAAGAAGAAGAAGAAATCCCCACATGATCAGTGAGTTTTGTCTGGCTGTAACTAGTGTAAGGGAAAGGGAGTTAGCTTAATTGTGTGCAATCATCAAAATGACTATTTTGAGACTGTATAGTGTAAGTAACAGACTAATACATGCCGCAGATTTTGTTGTTGTTGTGGTCTCTCAGTCCATAAATACCTCAGAGTCTAGGTATTTCTGTTAATGCAATACAATAATACTTTATTAATCCTTAAAAAGGAAACTCAACAGATAAAAAACTAATTTTAATCTACTGAATTAAGTATAAAGACTTTCCAGAGCTTCCTTCGCCTGTCCATCTGCTTATCCCAGCTATTCTCACTGAAGAATTGATCAGTCAGAATGTTGTGTTTTCACCTCCACCTGGACTAATACCTTCTTCTTTTTACTTTTTATCTCTAGATTATTTCACAAAAAGAAACTGACTCATACATGTGCTGTGCTGTTTTTCTGTTTTCAGAACTGTCCCATGCCCTGTATCAGCATGACGCTGCCTGCCGTGTCATCGCTCGACTCACAAAGGAGGTCACAGCTGCCCGTGAAGGTAAGGCAGCAGCGTTGAAGGTCTTTTACTTGCAGATTTATTTGCATTGAGGTATGGTCATCAGTGGTGGTGCTGCCGGAATTCGGTTAGTCTGACTGATGCGGCAACCCTTTCTTCAGCGTCCTGCAGTGATGTGCCGCAGATCTGTACACAATGTTGCCTGTGTGAAAACTGAGCAAACTATCAAAGGTCCATTCACTGAAGTTGGGAGTAGGCTGCAGTGTAGTTTTGTATGCTTAGCCTACTAACTGCAGTTCTGCCTTTTAAAATTTTGCCACCCCAGTTGATTCAGGTTTTTTTCTGCTTCTTTTTTGCCCTATCCACCTCAGACATAAAGGGTGACATATTTTTGTCATGAACAGTGAATCATATTTTTACGTATGATTCGAGGAGAACAATTATGGGGGAAACTGTACTTCATCAATAAAACTTTGGATTGAGAATTTTGTTTTCAAATACCCTGTTGATTTCATTTTCGATTCAGGATTTTTATCTTAAAAGTAACTGTTTGAATTAGCAGGACTGGGCACAGAAGACACCACCAGCTCCTTGAGCTGGTCCCTCAAGCAGTGCGCAGTGGGCATGTAACTTGAATGCCTGATGCATGCTGATGCAACATAGGTTAACTAGGACGCTTGAGGGCATCCAGTCCTGCTAGTTACTCGCAAAATTCAGATTAGAAATGAAATCATCAGAGCATTTTAAACAGAATCCTTGATTTTAGGTTGCAGTTTGGACATCTTGTACCTGTTGGACTTTGGCTGTTTTGAGTAGGCTGATCCTTCGAGTTGAACTCTTTTTGCCATGCTGTATAAAGACAAACTGGTAACGTTCTGCTCTTTTCTGTCCTCAGCCTTGGCCACCCTGAAGCCGCAAGCTGGCATCACAGCTGCTCCTGGTGCTTATGCCGCTCCTGCCCCACAACCCGTGAGTGTGACTTTATGTACAGTTGTGGCTCTTGGTGTGTGCAGGCGTGATATTTTGGAGAGAACATATCTTTAAGGTTTCTGTTCCAGGCTTACTTTACAACACTCCTGTTGTTGTTGTTGTTTTTTTGTTTTTTGTTTTTTTTGGGGGGGGATTACCTTTTCTTGGATGGTAGTTATGAGATTTTTCAGATGAAAGTTTTATGGATTTTAGGTGTGTGTGTTGTTTGGTGGGTTTTTTGGGGGGTGGGGTGGGGTGGGGGGGGGGGGGGTGCAGGGGTCGAGCTTGTGTTCGGAATTCGGCGCATTTTTCAATGTCATAAATATGTACCAGAATATGCCTGAGGCTATGTGTGTCTGTGTATAGCTGAGACTGTGCTTGTTTTCAGGCGTACGCTGCAGAAGCCGGGCCTGAGGCGGCACAGCAACCCATTGAGGAGGCTGGCATGAGTGAGGAAGTCATACAGAAGGTCAGTTGGTCACAGTGTGTAGAGTGGGCGGGGAGGTGGATATTTGCAGTAATTTGATTTGGATGAGATTTCATTGTCACAGTGAAGCTGAAAAGAAAGAAGAAGAAAAAAGACTCTAAGATTGTTTTTTTGACAAGCTCTCATCCAGTTACGTTGAAGCTTTGTATTGTTACTTGTACGGATATGATTGAACATAATGGAACACTAACATAAATAGGGGTGGAGGGTGGGGGGTCTTCACAAAGACTTAAATTGGTCTTTTTTTAGATGTTGTTTGAACAGAATATTTGAAACTGCACAGTAATAAAATCTATCAGGCTTTGCCAGTTTAACCCACTTTCAGTAAGGTCAGGGTCACAGGAGAGTGACCATTTTGAATGTGACTGATCTGAGCATTTCCTCTTCCTGCTTTGTGTGTGTGTGCGCATGCACACTGTTGTGTGTGTGTGCGCAATGTGCACATGACAGGTGTGTGTGTGTGTGCGTGCACACAGGTGTGTGTGTGTGTGTGCACACAGGTGTGTGTGTGTGTGTACATGCACACAGTTGTTTGTATGTGTGAGTGTTTAGGTATGTTTGTTAGGACAATCCTTTTTATCAGAGCTTTGTGCGGCAACAAGGAAAACAATATTTTAACCATTTCACTTTTAGTAGTGGATGGTGGCATCACTGTGTTTAGTTTTTCTTTTCTTTTTTTCAGCTGCAAGACAAAGCAACACTGCTTACTGCTGAGAGAAAGAAGGTAACGGATTTCTTTACATCCATTCCATTTGTTAAGTCATATTTACATTGAGACAGTGTCTTTCTTCCTTGTTTCTCAGTCTGTGTTATGCTTGCCTTGAAAAAAAGCAACACTGTTGAAAAACTTTATTGCTTGGTGTTTTTATATAGTTTTCATTGAAGGACTTTAAACTGGTCATGTTAACATTTTGATTAGTTTCCAGAATGCTGACGTTGACAGTCCTTTTTTATTTTTTTATTTTACACTTAAAAAGCAAGCAAAAAGGAATAGGTTCTGGCTAAATGTAAACCTTGAGATGTGCCATGAATATTGCTGTCTGTTTTTGATTTGGTCGTGATGTTGACTGATTTTGTTGTGTTTTTGATTTGGTCGTGATGTCGACTGATTTTGTTGTGTTTTTGATTTGGTCGTGATGTCGACTGATTTTTTTGTGTTTTTGATTTGGTCGTGATGTCGACTGATTTTGTTGTGTTTTTGATTTGGTTGTGATGTCGACTGATTTTGTTGTGTTTTGAACTGCAAGCCAGCTTTTGTGTTTGTGAGTTGGTGACTTGTGTTAGACCTGGTGTAGAGTAACTGACTGATTCATTTTGTGGTGACCTGGTGCATCTGAGGAGACACAAAAATCAGAGAAGTAACTAACTGATTGTGTTACTTGTTTTGTTAGGAATTGTTTTTTTATTTGTTTTTTACACAGTAAATAGATTGTGTTCAGCTGACAGACAGAGGGAAAAAAAAAGGGGGCATAATTCATGTATATAGGATTCATTAGATATATTTTTTTATTTACCTGGAAAAGGGGGGGGGGGGGGGGGGATCTTACGTGCTCACAAACAATGATGGATGAAAATCTACAACATTTTCTGATCACTCAGTGAGATGGTCTTTTTTTGTGTGTTGTTCAGAGAGGAAAAACAGTCCCAGAAGGTCTTGCCAACAGTGAAGACATCCGAGGATTCCGACAACTGGCTTCACACACGGTGAGCTGATAGCTCCAAGCTCATACAAAATGCTACACGGCCGAATCCTTGCTGGTGGATCCAAACTCATACAAAATGCTGCACAGCTGAATCTTTGCTGGCGGCTCTAAACTCATACAAAATACTATACAGCTAAATCCTTGCTGATCGCTCCAAACTGATACAAAATGCTACACAGCCAAGTCTGTCAGTGTGTGCTTCCACTTTTCTTTTTCCTCGTGCCATGTTTGCATTTCCATTGACATACTGGAGGTAATGTCACATAATTTAGGATTTAAAAAATCCATTGTCCAAAAATATATTGCATGTGTTCTGCATTTTGGCTGATACAATGAATTATTTGTTACACCACCAAAGAGTATGAGCAAAAGCTGTTGACAAACACCTGAGAAGTTGTAGTGAGTAGCATAATGGATACTGGCATTGAAAGTGCCAAGGACAGTTATCTGAGTTGTATGAGTTGTTGAACGGGTAATTGTGTGTGACAGGGTGTACACAGCGCCAGTGTGCCAGGCATCCTTGCCCTCGATGTCTGTCTGCGGGACACTGCGCGTATTGTTACTGGCGGCAATGACAAAAATGCTGTCGTCTTCAACAAGGACACAGAGCAGGTCATGGCCATCC